>MU269981.1:11402500-11900659 GCA_021432705.1 Caranx ignobilis | reverse complement strand
GTATCTAGGGAAGTTTCTGGATTGGCTACATTCTCTCAGTGAAAACATTGCCATTATTGGAGATTTTAATGATGACATTTTGAAATCATCATCCGTTGCTCAGTTAATGACTGACAGAGGATATGTTCAGTTAGTGACAGAGGCCACAACAGAAAAGGGCACATTAATTGATCATGTTTATGTAAAAAGCACAAAATACAATGTAGAAGCAACAGTTTTACCAATATATTTTAGTGATCATGAGGCAATAATTTGCAAGTTTTCCTAAGCAACTGTTGACATAGTTCATGTTCAGTGCACTTGCTGTTTGTTGCCTTTGTTTCTGCCTCTGCTGCTTTGTTGAAGTAGGTGAGTCACCTTCCACACTCTGGACATCCTACACCATGAGCTTCATCTGGCTTTCATCCCCTGCCCTCTATCTCTTTCCTTCAGCTTATGCACTACATAGGTTGTTTGTTTTATGTGCACAAATGTTTTATTTATTTATTTATTTATTTTTTTTACCATAGTATTTAATCTTTTATTATTTGTTTACTGTACTGTTTATTGTACTGTATTGTAATATTGATTTGTGTATTTTATTGTACAGCATTTTTAAAACCTTTATTTATTTGTTTTTGTACCTCTTGCATAGGATTTATTTGTTTATTGTTGTTTTAATATCTGTATTTTACTGTACAGCATTTTTAAAAGCTTTATTTGTGTTTGTACCTTTGTATTTGTACTTATTTCTTTATTGTACTGTATTGTATTATGTTTGTATTTTACTGTACAGCATTTTTTAAAACCTTTGTATTTAGTTGTATTTGTACCATTTATTTGTTTTATAAATAAAATTGGATTGGATTCTATTGTTGTGCACTCTTTTTTTTTTATTGGACTTGTGATTTCATGTGTAAAGCTTCTTTCCCTGCACTACAGAAGCACCTTTGTATAATCTGAACTGAGAAAAATTAACTACATAAAAAAAAAAAAAAAATGTCACTAATTATTAATGAACCAGATTTACAAAAAAATATTTAATAAATATTCAAATGTAATATAATGATTAGTTAACCCACTTTGAAAAAAAATATTTTTTGTTATGAGATAACAACATTGATATGCTGTATGTGATGAAGGTTAGCTTTGCCTGTCCATGTAGGAACAAAAAGCTAAACCCCAGTAGGTGGTACACCTGGTACTTCAATACACAGTGTCAGGGTTCTGGCTCCTGGAGAGTCAAATCCCACACATGGAAGTCTTGTTAAAATTAAATCTTGCATCATAGACAGTTATTTCGTTTTATCAACTGTAAACAGCAAACAAACCTAAACCATATATGATTCAAAAGCAACATCAATAATTAAAGTTAAATGTACAATAGCAAACCAAAGTCAAAGGTATGTCAGTGTTTTATCTTAAAATATCCTGTACTTTAGACATTTTGAAACACTTTTTGTCCAGGATCATGGTGTGTCATCTACTTCATAAGGTCCCATGGATCCACCCTGATATGCCTTCCAGTTGGTTTCCTCCCTTCTCAAGGACAAAGTTGCTGTTTCTTCTGCTATTGTTATTCTAATACCATTGCTTGTGACCATCCTTGGGATTTTATTTCATTGAGCTGTACTTTAAAACAGCCGAAGCAAAATCTGGAGGTTTCTCCTTGTTAAACTAAAGTCTTTGCTCCCTACTCTCAAGCACTGGCTACAGTCTTCTGTGTTAATAACAAAATGTGGTATAGATTATGTTGCATGCTGAAGGCAAGGCAATATTATTTGTATGGTATCATATTTTAGTCATCTATTAGAGCAGAAATGAAGTGAATAGGGCCAACTCTGTCACTTTGGCTGCAGGCAAAGTAACAAGTGGTCATTTCCTGTTACCAGCGGGGGCGCGCTATGAGTAAGGTGGGAAGTAATATATCAGGGCGTTCAGAGCGCAGCCATCATCATGTCCAGCAAGTTTGAAAGCTGCTCGGATAAAGTATTTGGCGTGAGAGCCGTTCAAAAAACAGGAAAATTCGCCAAAGTCTGGCACGCTTTTACAGCCACGCCCTTTGACCTACAGACATTCTTTGATAACTTTTGATCAGCATGGTCTCTAGATGACCTGTACCGAAATGAAGCCGGTCGGGCGAAATCCCTAGGAGGAGTTCGTTCAAATACCAATGGTGGAAATCGACAAAACATGACCAATGAAATCAAATGGCGGACTTCCTGTTTGGTTCTGACCATTGGTGCAAGAGACTTTTGTGCGTCTGGACACGTTACACATGTGTACCAAGTTTCATGTTGCTACTCCAAAAAAACTTTATGGGGAGGGGTTTTTGAAAATTTCAAGGTGGCCTGTTGAGGCATTTGGCCCCCGCCCATGGGCGACCCACCTATCAGATGAAAGAGCTCGCCAGACTCGACATGTGTATGAAATGTCATGTGATACGAGTTCGTTAAAGCCATCAAAAATGCCAAACGTAATTTCACAACGAAGGATCAATGGTCGTCGCGCCGCCACACGGACGCTATTGGTCGTAGCTTCGCGCCATTCATAATGTAGCTTCACCAACTTGTTCTGCATGTACTGGAAGTGGAATTGAGTTGAGGGGTTAACTATGTAGTATTTATACATGTTGGAGTAAAAGCTGGTCATTTCCTTTCGTAAACAGGGGCGCTATGAGTAAGGTAGGAAGTTAATATATCAGGACGTTCAGGGCGACGCCCCCATCATGTCCAGCAAGTTTGAAGCTGTTAGGATCACCTATGTGCGCGTGAGAGCCATTCGAAGTTTTACAGCGAGAAATCGAAATTCGCCAAAATTTGTCGCCCCCTAGCAGCCATGCCCTTTGACCTATCGACATTCTTTTAATACCTCTTCATTAGGATGGAGAGTAGATGATCTGTAACAAATTTGAAGTCAATCAAGCGAAATCTCTAGGAGTAGGACTTCAAATACGAAAAAAATTCAATTCAAAATGGCGGACTTCCTGTTTACATTTCACATGACATAGGCCGACTTTTTTGTGCGTCTCACTCAGGTACACATGTGTACCAAGTTTGAAGCTGCTACGATCAAGTATGTGTGTGTGAGAGCAAAAGGAAATTTTAAAGCTAGCATAAAAACTTTGTCGCCCCCTAGCAGCCACATTCTTTCACCTACCAAAATCCTTTGATAACGTTTGGCATCGGCATCATCTCTACATGATCTGTGCCAAATTTGAAGTCGATTGGGCGATATCCCTAGGAGGACCGCGTTCGCAGCGTAAAACTTTCAAATCAAAATGGCGGACTTCCTGTTGGGTTTGGGGGGGGGGGTTCTATAGACTTTTTTGCTCGTCTGAGTATAATACACTTGTGTACCGATTTTCGTCCGCTTTTGCGATCTCACCTATGGACTTTTTCGAAATTTTCAAGGGGGCGCTGTTTCACCATTTTGTCCTGTCCATGTGCAACGACCATAAAATATCAAATTTTCGTGTGAGCGCAATGTTTTCCAGAATTCCGTGAGTTTTTGAGCACGGGAAAGGCTCCGAAAATGCGATTCTTTTCGGAATAAAATAATAATAATAATAATAATAATAATTAAAGCCGCAAGCGGCGTTGACGGGCCCTCGCGGTACCGACGCTTGATCGCGCCCACGCCCCGCCGCACCCACGCCCCACCGTACCCACTGCCCTTTGCGTAACAGCCCCTGTGGCCCCAGAGGCACCTGCAGGTGTGTTCAGGGCTTAACCCTCATCACACATGTCAACAGCCAAATCTGCCAATGCACGATGGAGTAACGACAAGGTGAATATTCATCACCAGGTGGCGCTAAGAGCATAAGCAAATGTGTGCAGTTACATTCAGGGGCCGTCCGTGATCACATACATCAAGTCTGGGCTGAATCAGGCAACGCATGTTAAAGTTATGATAAGGTGAAGGCTCATCCACAAGGTAGCGCTAGAAGCGCAACCAGACATGGGCAGTTGTGTTCAGGGGTACCCTCATCACACATGTGAAGTTTCAAGGAAATCAGACAATGCATGATAGATTTATGAGGACTTGATGCTCTGTGGCGAGGGATCCGAAGCCGCCACTGCTTCCACGGGCAGCCTGTCACATGACACAAGGCTTGTATCACTGTGGTGATTCCGTCTTGACCTGTGTATCAATTTTCAAGGCGGTTCGAGCTTGTTAAAGCCATTTTCAAGGCCAAACGTAATGGTGGCGAGGGATCGCTGTTCATTGCAACGCCATTAGTCGTAGCTTCACAACGTCCATAACGTAGTTTCACCAACTTGTTCTGCATGTACTAGGAGTGGAACGATGTTGTTGGGGTCAATTGTGTGGATATTTCTACGTGTTAGAATGAAGCTGGACACTTCCTGTTACCAGCGGGGGGCGCTATGAGTAAGGTGGGAAGTTAATATATCAGGGCGTTCAGGGCGCAGCCATCATCATGTCCAGCAAGTTTGAAGCTGCTCGGATAAAGTATTTGGGCGTGAGAGCCGTTCAAAAAACAGGATAATTCGCCAAAATCTGGCACGCCCTACAGCCACGCCCTTTGACCTACAAAAATTCTTTTGATAACTTTTGATCAGCATGGTCTCTAGATGACCTGTACCGAAATTGAAGCCGGTCGGGCGAAATCCCTAGGAGGAGTTCGTTCAAATACCAATGGTGTACTCGCCGCAAACGTGACCAATGAAATCAAAATGGCGGACTTCCTGTTTGGTTCTGACCATTGGTGCAAGAGACTTTTTTGTGCGTCTGGACACGTTACACATGTGTACCAAGTTTCATGTTGCTACTCCAAAAAAACCCCTATGGGGAGGGGTTTTTGAAATTTTCAAGGTGGCGCTGTTGAGGCGTTTGGCCCCGCCCATGGGCGTGCCGCATATCAAATGAAAGAGCTCGTCAGTCTTGACATGTGTATGAAATGTCATGTGGATACGAGTTCGATAAAGCCATCAAAATGCCAAACGTAATTTCACGACGAAGGGTCGATGGTCGTCGCACCGCCACACGGACGCTATTGGTCGTAGCTTCGCGCCATTCATAATGTAGCTTCACCAACTTGTTCTGCATGTACTGGAAGTGGAATCGAGTTGATGGGGTTAACTATGTAGTATTTATACATGTTGGAGTAAAAGCTGGTCATTTCCTTTCGTCAACAGGGGGCGCTATGAGTAAGGTAGGAAGTTAATATATCAGGACGTTAAGGGCGACGCCCTCATCATGTCCAGCAAGGTTGAAGCTGCTAGGATCACGTATGTGCGCGTGAGAGGCGTTCGAAGTTTTACGGCGAGAAATCGAAATTCGCCAAATTTTGTCGCCCCCTAGCAGCCATGCCCTTTGACCTATCGACATTCTTTTAATACCACTTCATTAGGATGGAGAGTAGATGGTCTGTAGCAAATTTGAAGTCAATCACGCGAAATCTGTAGGAGTAGGACTTCAAATACGAAAAAAATTCAATTCAAAATGGCGGACTTCCTGTTGACATTTCACCATGACATAGGCCGACTTTTTTGTGCGTCTCACTCACGTACACATGTGTACCAAGTTTGAAGCTGCTAGGATCAAGTATGTGCGTGTGAGAGGAAAAGGAAATTTTAAAGCTAGCATAAAAACTTTGTCGCCCCCTAGCGGCCACATTCTTTGACCTGCCGAAATCCTTTTGATGCGCTTTTGATTGGCATCGTCTCTACATGATCTGTGCCAAATTTGAAGTCGATTGGGCGATATCCCTAGGAGGAGCGCGTTCGCAGCGTAAAACTTTCAAACAAAATGGCGGACTTCCGGTTGAGATTTGGGGGGGTCTTTCTATGGACTTTTTTGTTCGACTGAGTATAATACACTTGTGTACCAATTTTCGTCCACTTTTGCGATCTCACCTATGGACTTTTTCAAAATTTCCAAGGGGGCGCTGTTTCACCATTTTGTCCTGCCCATGTGCAACGACCATAAAATATCAAATTTTCGTGTGAGCGCAATGTTTTCCAGAATTCCGTGAGTTTTTTGAGCACGGGAAAGGCTCCGAAAATGCGATTATATAGGGAATAAGAATAATAATAATAATTAAAGCCGCAAGCGGCGTTGACGGGCCCTCGCGGTACCGACGCTTGATCGCGCCCACGCCCCGCCGCACCCACGCCCCACCGTACCCACTGCCCTTTGCGTAACAGCCCCTGTGGCCCCAGAGGCACCTGCAGGTGTGTTCAGGGCTTAACCCTCATCACACATGTCAACAGCCAAATCTGCCAATGCACGATGGAGTAACGACAAGGTGAATATTCATCCACCAGGTGGCGCTAAGAGCATAAGCAAATGTGTGCAGTTACATTCAGGGGCCGTCCGTGATCACATACGTCAAGTCTGGGCTGAATCAGGCAACGCATGTTAAAGTTATGATAAGGTGAAGGCTCATCCACCAGGTAGCGCTAGAAGCGCAACCAGACATGGGCAGTTGTGTTCAGGGGCTTACCCTCATCACACATGTGAAGTTTCAAGGAAATCAGACAATGCATGATAGATTTATGAGGACTTGATGCTCTGTGGCGAGGGATCCGAAGCCGCCACTGCTTCCACGGGCAGCCTGTCACATGACACAAGGCTTGTGTTACTGTGGTGATTCCGTCTTGACCTGTGTATCAATTTTCAAGACGGTTCGAGCTTGTTAAAGCCATTTCAAGGCCAAACGTAATTGGTGGCGAGGGATCGCTGTTCGTTGCAACGCCATTAGTCGTAGCTTCACAACGTCCATAACGTAGCTTCACCAACTTGTTCTGCATGTACTAGGAGTGGAACGATGTTGTTGGGGTCAATTGTGTAGGATTTATACGTGTTAGAATGAAGCTGGACACTTCCTGTTACCAGCGGGGGGCGCTATGAGTAAGGTGGGAAGTTAATATATCAGGGCGTTCAGGGCGCAGCCATCATCATGTCCAGCAAGTTTGAAGCTGCTCGGATAAAGTATTTGGGCGTGAGAGCCGTTCAAAAACAGGATAATTCGCCAAAATCTGGCACGCCCTTACAGCCACGCCCTTTGACCTACAAAAATTCTTTTGATAACTTTTGATCAGCATGCTCTCTAGATGACCTGTACCGAAATTGAAGCCGGTCGGGCGAAATCCCTAGGAGGAGTTCGTTCAAATACCAATGGTGTACTCGCCGCAAACGTGACCAATGAAATCAAAATGGCGGACTTCCTGTTTGGTTCTGACCATTGGTGCAAGAGACTTTTTTGTGCGTCTGGACACGTTACACATGTGTACCAAGTTTCATGTTGCTACTCCAAAAAAACCCCTATGGGGAGGGGTTTTTGAAATTTTCAAGGTGGCGCTGTTGAGGCGTTTGGCCCCGCCCATGGGCGTGCCGCATATCAAATGAAAGAGCTCGTCAGTCTTGACATGTGTATGAAATGTCATGTGGATACGAGTTCGTTAAAGCCATCAAAATGCCAAACGTAATTTCACGACGAAGGGTCGATGGTCGTCACACCGCCACACGGACGCTATTGGTCGTAGCTTCGCGCCATTCATAATGTAGCTTCACCAACTTGTTCTGCATGTACTGGAAGTGGAATCGAGTTGATGGGGTAACTATGTAGTATTTATACATGTTGGAGTAAAAGCTGGTCATTTCCTTTCGTCAACAGGGGGCGCTATGAGTAAGGTAGGAAGTTAATATATCAGGACGTTCAGGCGACGCCCTCATCATGTCCAGCAAGGTTGAAGCTGCTAGGATCACGTATGTGCGCGTGAGAGCCGTTCGAAGTTTTACGGCGAGAAATCGAAATTCGCCAAATTTTGTCGCCCCCTAGCAGCCATGCCCTTTGACCTATCGACATTCTTTTAATACCACTTCATTAGGATGGAGAGTAGATGGTCTGTAGCAAATTTGAAGTCAATCACGCGAAATCTGTAGGAGTAGGACTTCAAATACGAAAAAAATTCAATTCAAAATGGCGGACTTCCTGTTGACATTTCACCATGACATAGGCTGACTTTTTTGTGCGTCTCACTCACGTACACATGTGTACCAAGTTTGAAGCTGCTAGGATCAAGTATGTGCGTGTGAGAGCAAAAGGAAATTTTAAAGCTAGCATAAAAACTTTGTCGCCCCCTAGCGGCCACATTCTTTGACCTGCCGAAATCCTTTTGATGCGCTTTTGATTGGCATCGTCTCTACATGATCTGAGCCAAATTTGAAGTCGATTGGGCGATATCCCTAGGAGGACCGCGTTCGCAGCGTAAAAATTTCAAAACAAAATGGCGGACTTCCGGTTGAGATTTGGGGGGTCTTTCTATGGACTTTTTTGTTCGACTGAGTATAATACACTTGTGTACCGATTTTCGTCCACTTTTGCGATCTCACCTATGGACTTTTTCAAAATTTCCAAGGGGGCGCTGTTTCACCATTTTGTCCTGCCCATGTGCAACGACCATAAAATATCAAATTTTTCGTGTGAGCGCAATGTTTTCCAGAATTCCGTGAGTTTTTGAGCACGGGAAAGGCTCCGAAAATGCGATTATATAGGCACGAAAAATAATAATAATAATAATAAACCTTACGATTACAATAGGTCCCTCGGGACGACTTCGTCGTACCGCTCGGGCCCTAATTAAAGCCGCAAGCGGCTGTGAACGGGCCCTCGCCACATGCTACCGCGGGCCCCTGCGGCCCGGGGAGGGCCCCGCGGGTCGGGGAGGGCCCCGCGGCCCGAAGCGGGAAGAGAGGAGAAACCCGGAGAAAGAGGAAAAACGCAATGTTGGGCTCGTCCACCGGGTGGCGCTACGAGCGTTGCCAGAGCTGGTCGGGTGCATTGAGGGGCAGAGACTCATCACACACGTGAAGTTTGGAGTAGATCGGACAATGCACGAAGGAGTTACAGCACGTTGATGGGTCATCCACCAGGTGGCGCTACGAGCGCAACCAGATGTGGTCAGGTGCATTCAGGGGCGGACCTTCATTCACACATGTGAAGTTTCAAGCCACTGGGATAATGCATGATGGAGTTATAAGGATTTGATGTTCCATGGCGAGGCATCAGAAATGGCGGCGCCATAGCGGCCAGGCCCTTAACGTAGAGCAAAGCTTTTGATATCTGGTGATGACAGAGGTCTTGAGATGATGTTCATGCAATATGAAGTCGATTCGATGAAATTCCTAGGAGGAGTTCGTTCAAATAGGAAGCGTGGAAATCGCCGAAAGTTGAGAATAAAAATCAAGATGGCTGACTTCCTGTTGGGTTCTGACAATTGGTGCAAGAGACTTTTTTGTGCGTCTGGACAAGATAGACATGTGTACCAAGTTTCAAGCTCCTAGTCCAAAAAAACCCCTATGGGGAGGGGTTTTTGAAAATTTCAAGGTGGCGCTGTTGAGCCGTTTGGCCACGCCCATGGGCGTGCCGCCTATCAAATGAAAGAGCTCATCAGTCTCGACCTGCGTGCCAAAGTTCATGTGGTACGGTGTACGAGTTGTTAAAGCCATCAAAAAGCCAATCGTATTAGTGGCGAGGGATCGACAGTCGCGGCGCCGCCACACGGACGCCATTAGTTATAGCTTGACAAGCTTAATAAGGTAGCTTCACCATCTTGTCCTGCATGTATTAGAAGTGGAACGAAGTTGATTGGGTGAACTATGTGCTATTTATTGACGTTAGAGTAAAGCTGCACACTTCCTGTTACCACCGGGGGGCGCTACAAGTGAAGTGGGAAGTCAATACATCGGAACGTTCAGGGCGGAGCCATCGTCATGTCCAGCAAGTTTGAAGCCGCTCGGACTAAGTATGTGGGCGTGATAGCCGTTTGAAACGAAATTGCGAGAAAACGAAAAATCGCCAAAGTTTGGCGGGCCCTAGCAGCCACGACCTTTGACCTACAGACATTCTTTTGATAACTTTTCATGAGCATGGCCTCTAGATGGCCTGTACCAAAACTGAAGTCGATCGGGTGAAATCCCTAGAGGAGTTCGTTCAAATACGAAAAAACTACAAATCAAAATGGCCGACTTCCTGTCGACATTTCACCATGACGATAAGAGGATTTTTTTTGCGTCTTGGGACGTTCTAAACCCTCACCGAATTTCATGCATGTAGGTCAAACACATGGGCGGGGCTCGCAGGTCGAAAATTTCAAGGGGGCGCTATTTCGCCAATTTGCGTCGACTCTGTGCGACGACCCTATCAGACGTCTATTTTGGGCCGTCCCAATATGCATGTCGAAATTTGTGACTTTTCGACCATGCGAAAGGGGCCATATTGCAGTTCAAAGACGCGGAATAATAATAATAAATAATAATAAACAGCGCGATTTCAATAGGGCTTCGCCAGACGACTTGCAGTCGTCGCTCGGGCCCTAATAATAATAAACATTACGATTACAATAGGTCCCTCGGGACGACTTCGTCGTACCGCTCGGGCCCTAAATATAGCCGCAAGCGGCAATCCCCGGGTTCTAACCTGTTGAGGCCCAAACCGGCCACCCCGACCCCCGCCGGCCACGGTCGACGACAGCGCGCCCGCTCCGTTCCTAAAGGCTCCACGCGATACACACCCATTACCAGGCCCAGATATCTCCAAACCGGGTTTCGGTCACACATTTGTGACACCCCATATTGGCCGAGTTCAAAATGTTTTGCGAGTCACATACTTTCAGAACATGCGCTTCAACGGGAGAAGCAAAGTCTAGTGGCTGTGATATGAAATGAAACGATGAAACGATGAAACAACAAATGAATAGAATATGTTACCGGCGCCAGAGCTAGGGGTCCCTGGCCGGCAGCATAAACCGCTCAGGCGGCGGGCACTGAGCGGCTGAGCTACGGTGTGACTGAGCAACCAATCAATCTGTGGATCCAAACATAGGACACGGTCCCTCGTTAGCTACTGTTGCTTCCGCTAAGCGCCTTTATCGTCTGCGCCCGCTCTTCAAAGTTCACATTCCATATAATCAACATTACAACATACCGTACCAACTACTAGTACTCTCAAGCACACACACACACACATTCTTGTTCAACCGACCTCATGGGGACGTGAACGTCCGATCACGAACCACGACAATATAGTAAGTGTTTCACAACTTAAAGCATTCATCTTAACTTCAGTGCTTTAACACATGCTGTTACTCATTTCAACTTAACAAAACTGTATCAACCATACACTTTACCAACCTGTGGATCCAAACATAGGACACGTTCCCTCGTTACCTACTGTCACTTCCGCTAAGCGCCTCCATTGTCTGCGCCCGCACAGAGCAAGCAGAGCAAGCAGAGCAGAGAATGCTTGGATCCACTGGTCTTGGAGCACCCTCTGCTGTGTGCAAACGGTTATTACAAAATGTAAAAAATAAAAGGTTCGAATATTAAAATGAAAAAGGGGGGGTGTCTGTTAATAAAAAAAAAACTATATATGTGGCTATTATCACATCCACTACAAATAGAATAGAATAGAATAGAATAGAAATTACTTTATTGATCCCAAAGGGAAATTGATTTGTCTTTTAGCTCATCTTCCATTTGCATTAGAATTAAACAGTCTGATGGCTGTGGGTATGAAAGATCTACGGTATCTTTCTGTCCTGCACCCAAGAGCGGCCACGGTCGACGACAGCGCCCGCTCCATTCCTAAAGGCTCCACGCCATACACACCCATTACCAGGCCCAGATATCTCCAAACCAGGTTTTCGGTCACACATTTGTGACACCCCATATCGGCCCAGTTCAAAATGTTTTGGTAGTCACATACTTTCAGAACATGCGCTTCAACTGGGAGAAGCAAAGTCTAGTGGCTGTGAGTTTTTACTCAACCTTTGCTTTATTTTGTTGTGTCAATGTATGTTTTTCTCAACTACTGATGGATACTTCTGTGGGGAGAGGAGATTCTTCAGGAGGATGACACCCTGTTCCATCTGGGATGAGGAGGTGTTTTGGTGGTTGCTATGCTGGTGGTGCAGAGGTTAAAGGCTTGGAAGTGGAGATGAAGTGAAGGTCCTTTCTGCCGTCAGTCATCATGCAAAATATCAACTCTCTGCCCAACAAGAATAATGAGGAGCTGGAGATATAGATGAAGACTCAGGCAGTAGACATTTTTTCAAATCAAAACAATACTTGTGTACATCCCACCAACGGCTACTGCCAAAGTTCCATGTGAAATTCTCCATGAAGTCGTTGCTAGGATACAGACTAAACATCCTGAGGCACTTGGCTTCAGTCATGTCTCCCTGATGGACTCACTGAGGATGTGGTGGAGAGATACACGCTGGTGGAGGCCATTCTGAACAACTCAGATCATCCTCTTCATGAACAATGAAATGCAATGATATGAAATGAAACCATGAAACAACAAATGAATAGAATAGAATAGAATAGAACAATGAAATGCAATAATATGAAATGATATGAAATATGAAATGAAACGATGAAACAACAAATGAATAGAATAGAATAGAATAGAATAGAAATACAATAGAATAGAATAGAATAGAATAAAATAGAAATTACTTTATTGATCCCAAAGGGAAATTGATTTGTCTTTTAGCTCATCTTCCATTTGCATTAGAATTAAACAGTCTGATGGCTGTGGGTATGAAAGATCTACGGTATCTTTCTGTCCTGCACCCAAGAGATAGGAGCCGTCCACCACTGCTGCTTCTTTGATCCATCAAGGTGTTATGAAGTGGATGATCCGTGTTGTTCAGTATGGCCTCCACCATCCTCATTGTGTATCTCTCCACCACCTCCTCCAGACAGTCCATCTTTACTCCCATCACAGAGCCAGCCTTCTTGACAAGCTTATCCAGCCTCTTTGCCTGCTTTTTTCCTAAACTTCCTCCCCAGCAGACTGCAGCATAAAATAAAACACTTGCCACCACAGACTGATAAAACATCTGCAGCATCTTATTACAGATGTTTAGTGCATCTGTGTTAACAGACCAGTCCAACTTGTTATCAAGATGAACACCTAGATATTTATAGGTTGTCACCACCTCAATGTCCACTCCACAAGTGTTGACTGGCTGAAGAGTGGGCTTGGACCTACGGAAATCCATGATCATTTCCTTTGTCTTTGAGGTGTTCAGCATGAGGCAGTATCATATATGTTTTTCAAAAGTTCTATTCATTTTACTGTTTTTCACATTATGCAAGTTATTAAAAAAATCCATAATAACCACCCTAATGGTGCAAGAGGCTTTTTTGTAGAGGACCATCAGGAGGACATGTGTGTAAAATTTCAAGTCAACAGCACACCAAACGTGGTGAAATTCTGTCTGACGGTCTTTGAGATATGCATGTGTGGCATTTATAGCGCCCCCTATGGGCTGAGCTCGAAACGCTTTGGTAGGCAGCTTCCCAGTCACCTTGTGACCCTACCCACCAAGATTGGTGACGATAGGGCAATGGGTGTGGGAGTTATGGCCGATCATTTCTAAGCTCCGCCCATCGCGGAGATTCATTGGTCCGTGCGGCGGCCATGTTTTTTATCCGACCTGGCTCATTTATAATAGAAATTTGTATTTTCATCCCCTGAGGCTGTATACCAATTTGGTGTTGATAGAGTCAATCTTTCAAAAGTTCTATTCATTTTACTGTTTTTCACATTATGCAAATTATTGAAAAATCCGTCATAATCACCCTAATGGTGCAAGAGGATTTTTTGTAGAGGACCATCAGGAGGACATGTGTGTAAAATTTCAAGTCAATAGCACTCATATCTGGGCGGGGAGAGCCATTTGAAGTTCACACGCCATGTAACAGCGCCCCCGTTAGCCGAATGGGGTCAAATTTTTTGACAAGCATTTGCATGTCATTTATAATCCATGTACTGATTTTCATGTCCCTAGGTCCTTCCAGCTCATCATAAATTCAAAAAACGTAAACAACAGCAGTTAACGACCAACAGGCCACGCCCACTTTCACCAATCAACATGGCACTCAAGATATAAGTTAACAGTCCCCCCTAGAGTATGCATACCAAATTTGGTGAAATTCTGTTCAATGGTCTTTGAGATATGCATGTGTGGCATTTATAGCGCCCCCTATAGGCTGAGCTCAAAACGCTTTGGTAGGCAGCTTCCAGTCACCTTGTGACCCTACCCACCAAGATTGGTGACGATAGGGCAATGGGTGTGGGAGTTATGGCCAATCATTTCTAAGCTCCGCCCATCGCGGAGATTCATTGGTCCGTGGCGGCCATGTTTTTTATCCGATCTGGCTCATTTATAATAGAAATTTGTATTTTCATCCCCGAGGCTGTATACCAAATTTGGTGTTGATAGAGTCAATCTTTCAAAAGTTCTATTCATTTTACTGTTTTTCACATTATGCAAATTAGCAAAAAATCTATCATGACGGACTTTAATGGTCCCAGAGGCTTTTTGTAGAGCACATTGAGCTGAACCTGTGTGTCAAATTTCAAGTCAATCGGACTTACCGGTGTGAGGGGCGTGGCCTTCCAAAAAAGTCATTTTTAAGCCTTAATTACAGCGCCACCATCTGGCCAACTGGGCTCATATTTAATAGAAGTTGATGCACATCATTTCCAATCATTGGGCCAAGTTTCAGCTTTCTGGCCTATTCCAGCTCACGGGAATTTGAGCTCAAGCGGCAGACGACAAATAATAATAATAAATATAGCCGCAAGCGGCAATCCCCGGGTTCTAACCTGTTGAGGCCCAAACCGGCCACCCCGACCCTCGCCGGCCACGGTCGACGACAGCGCCCGCTCCGTTCCTAAAGGCTCCACGCGATACACACCCATTACCAGGCCCAGATATCTCCAAACCGGGTTTTCGGTCACACATTTGTGACACCCCATATTGGCCAGTTCAAAATGTTTTGGGAGTCACATACTTTCAGAACATGCGCTTCAACTGGGAGAAGCAAAGTCTAGTGGCTGTGATATGAAATGAAACGATGAAACGATGAAACAACAAATGAATAGAATATGTTACCGGCGCCAGAGCTAGGGGTCCCTGGCCGGCAGCATAAACCGCTCAGGCGGCGGGCACTGAGCGGCTGAGCTACGGTGTGACTGAGCAACCAATCAATCTGTGGATCCAAACATAGGACACGGTCCCTCGTTAGCTACTGTTGCTTCCGCTAAGCGCCTTTATCGTCTGCGCCCGCTCTTCAAAGTTCACATTCCATATAATCAACATTACAACATACCGTACCAACTACTAGTACTCTCAAGCACACACACACACACATTCTTGTTCAACCGACCTCATGGGGACGTGAACGTCCGATCACGAACCACGACAATATAGTAAGTGTTTCACAACTTAAAGCATTCATCTTAACTTCAGTGCTTTAACACATGCTGTTACTCATTTCAACTTAACAAAACTGTATCAACCATACACTTTACCAACCTGTGGATCCAAACATAGGACACGTTCCCTCGTTAGCTACTGTCGCTTCCGCTAAGCGCCTCTATTGTCTGCGCCCGCACAGAGCAAGCAGAGCAGAGCAGAGAATGTTGGATCCACTGGTCTTGGAGCACCCTCTGCTGGTGCAAACGGTTATTACAAAATGTAAAAAATAAAAGGTTCGAATATTCAAATGAAAAAGGGGGGTGTCTGTTAATAAAAAAAAACTATATATGTGGCTATTATCACATCCACTACAAATAGAATAGAATAGAATAGAATAGAAATTACTTTACTGATCCCAAAGGGAAATTGATTTGTCTTTTAGCTCATCTTCCATTTGCATTAGAATTAAACAGTCTGATGGCTGTGGGTATGAAAGATCTACGGTATCTTTCTGTCCTGCACCCAAGAGCCGGCCACGGTCGACGACAGCGCCCGCTCCGTTCCTAAAGGCTCCACGCCATACACACCCATTACCAGGCCCAGATATCTCCAAACCAGGTTTTCGGTCACACATTTGTGACACCCCATATTGGCCCAGTTCAAAATGTTTTGGTAGTCACATACTTTCAGAACATGCGCTTCAACTGGGAGAAGCAAAGTCTAGTGGCTGTGAGCTTTTACTCAACCTTTGCTTTATTTTGTTGTGTCAATGTATGTTTTTCTCAACTACTGATGGATACTTCTGTGGGGAGAGGAGATTCTTCAGGAGGATGACACCCTGTTCCATCTGGGATGAGGAGGTGTTTTGGTGGTTGCTATGCTGGTGGTGCAGAGGTTAAAGGCTTGGAAGTGGAGATGAAGTGAAGGTCCTTTCTGCCGTCAGTCATCATGCAAAATATCAACTCTCTGCCCAACAAGAATAATGAGGAGCTGGAGATATAGATGAAGACTCAGGCAGTAGACATTTTTTCAAATCAAAACAATACTTGTATACATCCCACCAACAGAGAACGCTTGGATCCACTGGTGGTGGAGCACCTCTACTGGTGCAAACGGTTATTACAAAATGTAAAAAATAAAAGGTTCGAATATTCAAATGAAAAAGGGGGGGTGTCTGTTAAAAAAAAAACTATATATGTGGCTATTATCACATCCACTACAAATAGAATAGAATAGAATAGAAATACTTTATTGATCCCAAGGGAAATTGATTTGTCTTTTAGCTCATCTTCCATTTGCATTAGAATTAAACAGTCTGATGGCTATGGGTATGAAAGATCTACGGTATCTTTCTGTCCTGCACCCAAGAGATAGGAGCCGTCCACCACCGCTGCTTCTTTGATCCATCAAGGTGTTATGAAGTGGATGATCCGTGTTGTTCAGTATGGCCTCCACCATCCTCATTGTGTATCTCTCCACCACCTCCTCCAGAGAGTCCATCTTTACTCCCATCACAGAGCCAGCCTTCTTGACAAGCTTATCCAGCCTCTTTGCCTGCTTTTTTCCTAAACTTCCTCCCCAGCAGACTGCAGCATAAAATAAAACACTTGCCACCACAGACTGATAGAACATCTGCAGCATCTTATTACAGATGTTTAGAGATCTAAGCTTTCTAAGGAAAAAGAGGCGCCTCTGCCCTTTTTTGTAGAGTGCATCTGTGTTAACAGACCAGTCCAACTTGTTATCAAGATGAACACCTAGATATTTATAGGTTGTCACCACCTCAATGTCCACTCCACAAGTGTTGACTGGCTGAAGAGTGGGCTTGGACCTACGGAAATCCATGATCATTTCCTTTGTCTTTGAGGTGTTCAGCATGAGGCAGTTCTGGTGACTCCAGTCACTGAAGGCTTTTATCAAATCCCTATATTCACATTCATACTGTTTTTCACATTATGCAAGTTATTAAAAAAATCCCTAATAACCACCCTAATGGTGCAAGAGGCTTTTTTGTAGAGGACCATCAGGAGGACATGTGTGTAAAATTTCAAGTCAATAGCACACCAAACGTGGTGAAATTCTGTCCGACGGTCTTTGAGATATGCATGTGTGGCATTTATAGCGCCCCCTATGGGCTGAGCTCAAAACGCTTTGGTAGGCAGCTTCCCAGTCACCTTGTGACCCTACCCACCAAGATTGGTGACGATAGGGCAATGGGTGTGGGAGTTATGGCCGATCATTTCTAAGCTCCGCCCATCGCGGAGATTCATTGGTCCGTGGCGGCCATGTTTTTTATCCGACCTGGCTCATTTATAATAGAAATTTGTATTTTCATCCCCCGAGGCCGTATACCAAATTTGGTGTTGATAGAGTCAATCTTTCAAAAGTTCTATTCATTTTACTGTTTTTCACATTATGCAAATTATTGAAAAATCCGTCATAATCACCCTAATGGTGCAAGAGGCTTTTTTGTAGAGGACCATCAGGAGGACATGTGTGTAAAATTTCAAGTCAATAGCACTCATATCTGGGCGGGGAGAGCCATTTGAAGTTCACACGCCATGTAACAGCGCCCCCGTTAGGCCGAATGGGGTCAAATTTTTTGACAAGCATTTGCATGTCATTTATAATCCATGTACCGATTTTCATGTCCCTAGGTCCTTCCAGCTCATCATAAATTCAAAAAAACTAAACAACAGCAGTTAACGACCAACAGGCCACGCCCACTTTCACCAATCAACATGGCACTCAAGATATAAGTTAACAGTCCCCCCTAGAGTATGCATACCAAATTTGGTGAAATTCTGTTCAATGGTCTTTGAGATATGCATGTGTGGCATTTATAGCGCCCCCTATAGGCTGAGCTCAAAACGCTTTGGTAGGCAGCTTCCCAGTCCCGTTGTGAACCTACCCACCAAGATTGGTGACGATAGGGCAAGGGGTGTGGGAGTTATGGCCAATCATTTCTAAGCTCCGCCCATCGCGGAGATTCATTGGTCCGTGGCGGCCATATTTTTGATCCGATCTAGCTCATTTATAATAGAAATTTGTATTTTCATCCCCGAGGCTGTATACCAAATTTGGTGTTGATAGAGTCAATCTTTCAAAAGTTCTATTCATTTTACTGTTTTTCACATTATGCAAATTAGCAAAAAATCTATCATGGCGGACTTTAATGGTCCCAGGCTTTTTTGTAGAGCACATTGAGCTGGACCTGTGTGTCAAATTTCAAGTCAATCGGACTTACGGTGTGAGGGGCGTGGCCTTCCAAAAAAGTCATTTTTAAGCCTTAATTACAGCGCCACCATCTGGCCAACTGGGCTCATATTTTAATAGAAGTTGATGCACATCATTTCCAATCATTGGGCCAAGTTTCAGCTTTCTGGCCTATTCCAGCTCACGGGAATTTGAGCTCAAGCGGCAGACGACAAATAAAATAATAATAATAAACCGGTAGGATTTTAGAAGGGTTCTACCCCTTCGGGGTTAGAACCCTAAATATAGCCGCAAGCGGCAATCCCCGGGTTCTAACCTGTTGAGGCCCAAAACGGCCACCCCGACCCTCGCCGGCCACGGTCGACGACAGCGCCCGCTCCGTTCCTAAAGGCTCCACGCGATACACACCCATTACCAGGCCCAGATATCTCCAAACCGGGTTTTCGGTCACACATTTGTGACACCCCATATTGGCCGAGTTCAAAATGTTTTGGGAGTCACATACTTTCAGAACATGCGCTTCAACTGGGAGAAGCAAAGTCTAGTGGCTGTGATATGAAATGAAACCATGAAACGATGAAACAACAAATGAATAGAATATGTTACCGGCGCCCAGAGCTAGGGTCCCTGGCCGGCAGCATAAACCGCTCAGGCGGCGGGCACTGAGCGGCTGAGCTACGGTGTGACTGAGCAACCAATCAATCTGTGGATCCAAACATAGGACACGGTCCCTCGTTAGCTACTGTTGCTTCCGCTAAGCGCCTTTATCGTCTGCGCCCGCTCTTCAAAGTTCACATTCCATATAATCAACATTACAACATACCGTACCAACTACTAGTACTCTCAAGCACACACACACACATTCTTGTTCAACCGACCTCATGGGGACGTGAACGTCCGATCACGAACCACGACAATATAGTAAGTGTTTCACAACTTAAAGCATTCATCTTAACTTCAGTGCTTTAAACATGCTGTTACTCATTTCAACTTAACAAAACTGTATCAACCATACACTTTACCAACCTGTGGATCCAAACATAGGACACGTTCCCTCGTTACCTACTGTCGCTTCCGCTAAGCGCCTCTATTGTCTGCGCCCGCACAGAGCAAGCAGAGAAGCAGAGCAGAGAATGCTTGGATCCACTGGTCTTGGAGCACCCTCTGCTGGTGCAAACGGTTATTACAAAATGTAAAAAATAAAAGGTTCGAATATTAAAATGAAAAAGGGGGGGTGTCTGTTAATAAAAAAAAACTATATATGTGGCTATTATCACATCCACTACAAATAGAATAGAATAGAATAGAATAGAATAGAATAGAATAGAAATTACTTATTGATCCCAAAGGGAAATTGATTTGTCTTTTAGCTCATCTTCCATTTGCATTAGAATTAAACAGTCTGATGGCTGTGGGTATGAAAGATCTACGGTATCTTTCTGTCCTGCACCCAAGAGCGGCCACGGTCGACGACAGCGCCCACTCCGTTCCTAAAGGCTCCACGCCATACACACCCATTACCAGGCCCAGATATCTCCAAACCAAGTTTTCGGTCACACATTTGTGACACCCCATATTGGCCCAGTTCAAAATGTTTTGGTAGTCACATACTTTCAGAACATGCGCTTCAACTGGGAGAAGCAAAGTCTAGTGGCTGTGAGTTTTACTCAACTTTGCTTTATTTTGTTGTGTCAATGTATGTTTTTCTCAACTACTGATGGATACTTCTGTGGGGAGAGGAGATTCTTCAGGAGGATGACACCCTGTTCCATCTGGGATGAGGAGGTGTTTTCGTGGTTGCTATGCTGGTGGTGCAGAGGTTAAAGGCTTGGAAGTGGAGATGAAGTGAAGGTCCTTTCTGCCGTCAGTCATCATGCAAAATATCAACTCTCTGCCCAACAAGAATAATGAGGAGCTGGAGATATAGATGAAGACTCAGGCAGTAGACATTTTTTCAAATCAAAACAGTACTTGTATACATCCCACCAACGGCTACTGCCAAAGTTCCATGTGAAATTCTCCATCAAGTTGTTGCTAGGATACAGACTAAACATCCTGAGGCACTTGGCTTCAGTCATGTCTCCCTGATGGACTCACTGAGGATGTGGTGGAGAGATACACGCTGGTGGAGGCCATTCTGAACAACTCAGATCATCCTCTTCATGAACAATGAAATGCAATGATATGAAATGAAACCATGAAACAACAAATGAATAGAATAGATAGAAGAATAGAACAATGAAATGCAATAATATGAAATGATATGAAATATGAAATGAAACGATGAAACAACAAATGAATAGAATAGAATAGAATAGAATAGAAATACAATAGAATAGAATAGAATAGAATAAAATAGAAATGACTTTATTGATCCCAAAGGGAAATTGATTTGTCTTTTAGCTCATCTTCCATTTGCATTAGAATTAAACAGTCTGATGGCTGTGGGTATGAAAGATCTACGGTATCTTTCTGTCCTGCACCCAAGAGATAGGAGCCGTCCACCACCGCTGCTTCTTTGATCCATCAAGGTGTTATGAAGTGGATGATCCGTGTTGTTCAGTATGGCCTCCACCATCCTCATTGTGTATCTCTCCACCACCTCCTCCAGAGAGTCCATCTTTACTCCCATCACAGAGCCAGCCTTCTTGACAAGCTTATCCAGCCTCTTTGCCTGCTTTTTCCTAAACTTCCTCCCCAGCAGACTGCAGCATAAAATAAAACACTTGCCACCACAGACTGATAGAACATCTGCAGCATCTTATTACAGATGTTTAGAGATCTAAGCTTTCTAAGGAAAAAGAGGCGCCTCTGCCCTTTTTGTAGAGTGCATCTGTGTTAACAGACCAGTCCAACTTGTTATCAAGATGAACACCTAGATATTTATAGGTTGTCACCACCTCAATGTCCACTCCACAAGTGTTGACTGGCTGAAGAGTGGGCTTGGACCTACGGAAATCCATGATCATTTCCTTTGTCTTTGAGGTGTTCAGCATGAGGCAGTTCTGGTGATTCCAGTCACTGAAGGCTTTTATCAAATCCCTATATTCACATTCATACTGTTTTTCACATTATGCAAGTTATTAAAAAAATCCCTAATAACCACCCTAATGGTGCAAGAGGCTTTTTTGTAGAGGACCATCAGGAGGACATGTGTGTAAAATTTCAAGTCAATAGCACACCAAACGTGGTGAAATTCTGTCCGACGGTCTTTGAGATATGCATGTGTGGCATTTATAGCGCCCCCTATGGGCTGAGCTCGAAACGCTTTGGTAGGCAGCTTCCCAGTCACCTTGTGACCCTACCCACCAAGATTGGTGACGATAGGGCAATGGGTGTGGGAGTTATGGCCGATCATTTCTAAGCTCCGCCCATCGCGGAGATTCATTGGTCCGTGGCGGCCATGTTTTTTATCCGACCTGGCTCATTTATAATAGAAATTTGTATTTTCATCCCCCGAGGCCGTATACCAAATTTGGTGTTGATAGAGTCAATCTTTCAAAAGTTCTATTCATTTTACTGTTTTTCACATTATGCAAATTATTGAAAAATCCGTCATAATCACCCTAATGGCCCCAGAGGCTTTTTTGTAGAGGACCATCAGGAGGACATGTGTGTAAAATTTCAAGTCAATAGCACTCATATCTGGGCGGGGAGAGCCATTTGAAGTTCACACGCCATGTAACAGCGCCCCCGTTAGGCCGAATGGGGTCAAATTTTTGACAAGCATTTGCATGTCATTTATAATCCATGTACCGATTTTCATGTCCCTAGGTCCTTCCAGCTCATCATAAATTCAAAAAAACTAAACAACAGCAGTTAACGACCAACAGGCCACGCCCACTTTCACCAATCAACATGGCACTCAAGATATAAGTTAACAGTCCCCCCTAGAGTATGCATACCAAATTTGGTGAAATTCTGTTCAATGGTCTTTGAGATATGCATGTGTGGCATTTATAGCGCCCCCTATAGGCTGAGCTCAAAACGCTTTGGTAGGCAGCTTCCCAGTCCCGTTGTGAACCTACCCACCAAGATTGGTGATGATAGGGCAAGGGGTGTGGGAGTTATGGCCAATCATTTCTAAGCTCCGCCCATCGCGGAGATTCATTGGTCCGTGGCGGCCATATTTTTGATCCGATCTGGCTCATTTATAATAGAAATTTGTATTTTCATCCCCCGAGGCTGTATACCAAATTTGGTGTTGACAGAGTCAATCTTTCAAAAGTTCTATTCATTTTACTGTTTTTCACATTATGCAAATTAGCAAAAAATCTATCATGACGGACTTTAATGGTCTCATTGGCTTTTTTGTAGAGCACATTGAGCTGGACCTGTGTGTCAAATTTCAAGTCAATCGGACTTACGGTGTGAGGGGCGTGGCCTTCCAAAAAAATATTTTTAATCCTTAATTACAGCGCCACCATCTGGCCAACTGGGCTCATATTTTAATAGAAGTTGATGCACATCATTTCCAATCATTGGGCCAAGTTTCAGCTTTCTGGCCTATTCCAGCTCACGGGAATTTGAGCTCAAGCGGCAGACGACAAATAATAATAATAAACCGGTAGGATTTTAGAAGGGTTCTACCCCTTCGGGGTTAGAACCCTAATAATAATAACCGGTAGGATTTTAGAAGGGTTCTACCCCTTCGGGGTTAGAACCCTAATAAACCGGTAGGATTTTAGAAGGGTTCTACCCCTTCGGGGTTAGAACCCTAATAATAAACCGGTAGGATTTTAGAAGGGTTCTACCCTTGGGGTTAGAACCCTAATAAACCGTAGGATTTTAGAAGGGTTCTACCCCTTCGGGGTTAGAACCCTAAAAATGTGACAGAGCACCCTCACAATACCACAGTAATGAACCAAGTCCTCAGAGTAGGTCTGTTTGTCTGTCTGTGGATGAGAACTGCAGAGGTGGAGCTAATAAAGCTATGGTACACAACATGTGCAACAGGCAGCATGGCAGCTGACCTGAGGTATGTTTATGTTCACCAGGTAGATACTGGGTCAGGAGGAATTCATCATCAGCAGGTGGGGTGAGCCCATGGCTTCAGTAATGACAGATGGTTTTCCCATTAAGAGGTGTGTGCTCTTTGGCACTGAGCTTCAACATGTGGGTGGTAGAAACCTCTCTCAGGAGAAAACTGTAGAAGACTCATCTAGGTACTTGCTGTTTTTCTCTATCGTTTTTGACTCATTTTTCCAAAAAACCTCAACATTCTCTAAACTGTAAGTGCAATTTCAGTACAGTTTCAGGGCGCATTAAAACTCTATTGCATGTTTGTGAACAGCACCAATTCACCCAAAACTTGCTGATGGCACCAAAATGAAAAGTTGATTGTTATCGTTTGAGCTAAAACTGGTCATTGCCACAAAATTACATCCTTGTGAAAAAGCAAAATCAAAAACAAACAAAACAAAAAAAAAATCCTGTTGGTTTTGTTTCTCTGGTCAGAGATTTCCATCAATGTTTTCCCTGATATCTCCTTGTGTGTTGCACCGATCACCTGTGATCATGTCGCATGGTACTGATTGATATGTATATGCTTCCAAATTTGTATGACAGATTGTGACTATCCTATCAATTAAAGGCAAGAGCCCCAAAATATACTAAAAATGTATACATATTGAAGAACTTGATTAGATTCTTTTTCACACTCACAGTTAGGAACAAATACTCATCTGTACCACAGCCATGTTGGAGAAAATGTGGAGATATAAATGTAGGCCATTCTCATGTTTTCTGGGTTTGTTCTAAAATCGTAAAATTATGGGAAGGTGTTCACCTAGTATTTGCCGACAATATTGTTAGCAGCTTGTAAGAAAGCAATCATGAGAAAGTGGTATAAGCCAGATCTACCAACATGAGATGACTGCTGTGGATGAAATCTACATTATGGAACGGTTGACTCATGAGATAAGGGCTCAAGAAGAACAATGTTGCAGGAACAAACTGTAGAGACATGGCAATGCAGCATGTTCTTTTTCTGAAGTTTGTTTTTACTGGTTTATCCTTTTCTTTGTTTTTCCTACGTTATGTTGTTTATACATGCAAAGACATGTACTAATCCTACACAGTTGACCCCATGCACTTCATTCCTGTTCAAAAACATGCTGAACTAAATGATGAGTAAGGGATAATGCAGAGTGAGCTGATCGTTATGGAGAAATAAAGCCCGACAGGATAAATGGAATTCATCCTGAATCCGCTTCATGTCGGGGTTCTATTCATCCTGTTGGGGTTTGTTTCTCCATAATGACTAGCTCACTCCACATTATCCCACTTATTACACAGCTTACGAGTGAAATAAGTAATTTGAGACACAATGTTGATCAAAACATAAATTTTATTAGTTTATAAATTGCATCACTAGCCTATGACCTTTACTGGTTTCAGGTAAATCTCTACTCACAGTGATTCAGTAGCAGCAAGGATTGGTAAGTAAAGTTTCTATTTTTATTTTATTTTGAAGGCGGTGCTGTTCATGATGTCAAACCTTGACAAGTATTGGCATATACCAGCCCTGATTGCCATGTAACTGGCATCGGAGTACATTTCTCTGTCGGAGTTTTGGACTGAAGCATAAAATGACCACAGCACCTGGTTGAGGATTTCTGCTCTGTACTTATTTCAATCTGTAGACAGAGACTCTGTTTTGTGTTAATTTCATGTCTTTCTTCTTCAATGTCATTGATTCCTTGTTATTCAGGATCTTGTGTCTGATACACTCCTTTCCTTTGTGTGCCTCTGAGCTTTCCTCCTCTTCTCCAGCCTTCGGGTTCTCCGTGAAATTGTCAGCCAATAACCATAATTCAGAAGCTTCATTCTCACAAATTATATGGAAATTAATGTCACAAAATACGCCATCTTTTTAAAATCATTCTTTAGTGTAGCCTATTATGTTGTCAGGATGGATCAGAGCAGCTTCCCTAGCAATGGTGTGTTATACTTAACAACAGTCTGTTACACAGAAATAACAGACCATGGAATGCAGCATTCCATAGAGCCGTGTAATAAAGCTACATAGCAACCACTGTCAGCTTTTGTCTTTTATCTAGATAAATGGATGACTCGTCCCTTCCACAACTTGTCATACTCACTATATATATAACTTTAAATGTACATCCAACAAATAAACGATGACCACAAAAAAAATTCTGAACATTCAAATAACTTTTATTTGATGGTGAATAACTATATACATAAATGGGCAGGGTGTGGTGACAGGTGGTCCCTGTCAGCTCCTCCATTTCCCCTGAATACAAATGACATGAAGAAAAAAAAAAAACACATTCACTGTAAAGTTGTCTTTGCGGGGTCAGGGTGTGGTGACAGGGGGGCAGGAGGTCCCTGTTGATGCATTTCCCCTGGACACAAATGAAGAAAGAAAACAAACACGTTAACTGTAAATGTAAATTGTCTTTTTTCTCATTCTGATTTTTGCACATTGCATTGTAGAAAACATGTATTAAGACAGAGTTCGGTTAAACTTGAACTGATGATGAATTCACTGGCTCATGAAGTGATGGACTTTTGTATTGATAGACCTTACCTGTGGGACAGACACAAAACACACAAAAACATTAACACCAATATTACACATCCAGACCATGACAGCCATATGTTTGACAGTATTTAGCGAGGCAAAGACGACAGATGCCTCCAGCACCTCCACTTGCCCAGCAGGAGGCACCTGCTTCTGGTGACCATGGAGGCCAGCCTCTCCTCTGCTGCCCTCCTTAGCAGCACCTGCTTCAATTGCAGGTCCATTACCTGGCCATTGACCTGTAAAAGTCCTGCTGACTCACCCCACCATCCATGAACACAAAGAAAACAACAATCATAAATCAATAGAGATAAACATTACATTAATAAGTGATTGCTGAGACATGAGACAAAAAACAGATAGACATTTTTAACTGCTACTATGCCCAGTGTTAAGAAGGAATAATCATTATCACAGCTAACCTGCTCAACATGCCCTCAAAGAAGAATTCACTTTAATAATTTCAATATTATAGTACGGCAAGTGCAACACCTAAATCACAGGCATTGCATTCATTTGGTAAAGAAACATGTTACAGCATACCAGAAATGCATCGTTGTGGTGCTGCACAGATGGCCAAGCTTCAACTGAGGTACTCTAATGATAAAGTAAAGGATCATGTCTGTCTGCTGCTGTATTAATGACTTTCCTGCTAAAACCATCCTGTCAGACATGAGAAACTGTTACTTTTTAAAACTGCATAAAATTTACTATAGTTACCTCCTTGTGCTCACAGTGAATGAAGGACTAAAAAGAAAAGGAAGAAAAAACAGGAAAGTTCAATACAAAAAAACAATATAAATAAGGAAAATGTATATAATATGAATTCTTTAATGTATTCATTTAACTATCTGTTGCCGCCCACTGGCAAATCAAATACACATTATGTATGTACAACCAGTTTCATATGTCTGAGCAAAATAAACATGGCTGATCACCTCATTTGACACCATTGGCATCAGTGGAACAGATTGTAGTATGCAAATGACATGGGGAGCTACAGCTACAGGCAATACAAGGCTGAGGCTCACTGTTAAGACAAGCATGCAGTGAGTTTTGAATTGTATTTAGTAATCTAAAACTTACACGGCTAAGTGAGATTCTTGATGCAGTAATTTGAGATGAAAAGCTTACTTACACTTGTCAACTGTAGCTCCTGCCACACTGTCTCCAGGTCATTCACTGGAGGAAAAAAGTGGGGAAACCTCCATTTTCTGAAAAATAAAAGTGTATAATTTAAGTCAGCATACACTGAAAATAAAAACTGGAACTGAAATGTGTCGTATTTGTGCTCAAACAACCACAAACGCACACCTGCTTAGCTTAACTAAGACCACAGACCAACTGCGTTGTGCGAAAGTCTGAGGACGTAACAGTTTGACTGTTGCCACAGACAGGATCTGTTAGAAAAAATAAATGCACTTTGGAAGTTTTGACTAATTTAAATAGAAGGAATGGTTTTCTCTGTCAATCACTGAAAATATTGTGTTGAACATGTTTATAAAATATTAACACCATATGAAATGCATGTATCATAAATCATCTCACAGTCATGTGAAATACACCGAACACAATTACAGTATGCACATTAAACAAGCAGTCGTTTCAAGCTGCTGCTGGGCTGTGTACATCAGGGTGAAATTGTTTATTATCACAACAAATGTTAGGTTTTTTTTCCCTCATGCTTGTCTCTCCCTTACCCTTCTGTGTCTTGTCTGTGTTTGTGTATCTTCTTCTTCTGTTTGCTGGCGGGCTACAAACCAAATGTATTAATAGGTTCATGTCACCACCTACCACACTGGAGTGTACAACAATATAACTTTATGTCTTAAACTGAACTCAGGATATTAGCCCTGTGTCAAATAAAACCTGAAGTAATGTGTTTGTGTATGTGCAGGTTGGGAGGTGTTGTAACCTGACCCTCCTCTAACCGATCTTCCACACCCCTGCAGCTTGTCTCTTATTGCCACACCCACCACCTGCTGCTTAACAACCAGTCAGTCCCTCCACTCTCACCCAGTTTGTTGTTACACATCAGTGGTAAAGGCTCAGCTCCCTTTGTGTTGGTAAAAACCAAATGTAAATACGTGTTCAGGAAGGTTTTTTTTTTTTTTTTAAATGGAGTTTGAGGCATTCACAGAGTCACACAGTTTAAAAAAACAGTTAAAAAAAATCTCACCATGGCAACCTCTGAGATCAAGCTGATACACAGGTGTTTTAAGTCAGATCATTAGGAACATCTAAGATATTGCCTACTTTACTGTCAGGTCCAACACATACACACCAGACACACACATCAGATTTAATGTGTGTCTGTTTGGCATCTTTTTCTGTTTGTAACCTGCCTTTGTCATCTGTAAACATCATTAGTGCATTAGTAGCATCTTCTCACCTCAGAACATACTACCAATCCAGTGATACTGCCAGCCATTGAAATTTTCAATAGTCTGTAAATAAACCTCAACTTAAACAACCAAAACTCTCAGACCTTTATTGGTGACCCCTAAACATGCCCAGATCTTTACAGGCCCTGCTGGGGAAGGAGATGATGAGGACCAGGGGCGGATCTAGGATCAGATGAGATCCGGGCCTTAGCCCTGCCGGGGTGGGGAGGATGGGGGTACCGTCAAGTAGCAGGTTGTCACTGTCACTCTCTCATCCAGGCCACATGTCCACTGAAAGAAAAAAACAAACAAACAAAGAAAAAAGCACAACATCCTTCTTATTTTCTTGTGATTCTTCTTATAATGAAGTTCTCATGTAAAAAACACAAACAAACATGAAACGCAGCATATGCTCTTACATCTGATCCTGGCTGACACTTCTGCTTACTGTCAGCTGCTGTCCATGTCACTCTCTCATCCATCACCTCACCACTATTAAGTCAAGTCAATATAATTTAATCTGTAAAGTTCAAATATACAGCAACTTTCTCAAGTTGTCATATAGGGAGGATCAAAGCTGGACCAGAGAAAAAAAAGACCCATAAACCTGAAGCAGTATATGTGCCACCTGGCTGACTGGCTGAGACTGCTGAAGATGAAGCAGTGTCAGTGGTGGAGGATGGCAGCTGATCTACATTACATAGCATAAACACACACATTCATATATGTATATACTAGGGTGGGGTGTAATTCACAACTGTGCATATTTATTTTTATTGGGTTCTGCATACAACAGGCAGGATCTGGGGGTAGGCCTCTACTTTGCTGTAATATTTACATTTCCTTCAGTAGAAAAATGGCTCTATAGAAGAGTACTTTTCACATTGTTACAGTGAGTCTGTTTAGAATTAACTGAAGCATCTCATCTCATAACTCTGTCCACCACAGCTAACAGCTAGAGTCTGGAGTAGAGCTGTCTGTGTCCATAGACTGTATATAAAAAGTCTGTCCCAACGAGGGAGCCTGTGCAGTCTACACATCCGACTGCCGCATTAACCGTCGGTAAACAACGTATTAACGTCCAGCCTTGATAAGTCTCGGCTCTGTCTACAATTTCAAGCGGCTGCTCAGCGCCATGCACCTGTCTCTGAGGTCAGCGGCGAACAGCTCAGCCGGCGAAGACGCCTCCAAGCCCGCCACACAGCACGGAGCCGAACCAAAATTGGAGCCTAGCATGCTAGGTGGCTAAGTAACGATGCGCAACTGACTGGTTGTCTGGGCCTAACAGACTGTCACCGGTCCATCACACATCTGAACATTTACAAACCTTAAATATAATCACTTTATGAGGAAGAGACTTTACCTGACGGCTTCCGTCTTTTGAAAAATGATCTTATGTCCATCTATCAAGCTCTAGTGGTGAGAAGTGGGGGAACCGGACCGAAATGCGGGCAACACAGACTGCTATCTCGAGACTGCTGCCTCTCTGGTTGACTCTGGTACTGCACGTGAAGCTCACAGGCTTTGTCTAGAGAAACTGAGACACTGAGTGGTGCAGTCTGTGAGGGAGAAGGTGTGGCTTAGTCATTCTCAGCTGCTCCACCTCCACTGATCTGCTCATATTTGTTTTGCCAATAAACCTATTTCAGTTGTAGCATAAAGACGTCAGTAGGATGAAGACATCAGAACATGTTTGTGTAGACGTAGGTCCTGCTCAGAGTCAGATCATCTATATGAGAACTTTGGAGCAATGTAAGTGATGAGAATATTGATTATTGATCATTTGTTTATGTTGCAGCAGGGGAACATCTAAATAATGCTGCTTCAGATTTAGTTTGATTCTAGTTAACTGTTGTTGCTGTTGAAACAGATGCATGTGACCTCAGTGTGTGGATTTTGGGATCATATTCAGTCAATGTTATTAAAAGCTGTAGATAGTAACAATAAGTGAGCTCATACAGTATCTAATCTTTATCTTCAAAGAAATTACCCTGAATCACTCAGATGTCTTTCAGTCTGTGCTCTTCCACAGTTTGCTTTACTAGCACAGGCTCACACATCGAGTTACTCCAGCTGTCATGGCAACAATCAGAGGACTCCTGCTGTCCCTTGGATGTGTTGGATCCTTGTTTCTCATCAGGTTGTCCTTTGACCTGCAGGACATGGCTCAACAAAGGAGAGGTACTGTGTGTGTATTCGTAAATGCTGCGTAGTGAGGATATTGACATTTAGGTGTTTTTGTGATGGTAAAGGTTCGACACAAGCAGGTGGGGAATACATTATGACAATGTCCTTATAAAGATAGAACTAAAAGTGTGTATGTGTGTGTGTGTGTGTGTGTGTGTCTGAGTGTGTGTATCTTGTACAATCCTCACTGTTCCTGCTGCATATCCTGCTCCTACTAATAATTGATGTGATTTGTTTGATTAATGGATCTGTGACCTCACCTCTGATTACTTTGGGATTATCATGAATTACATCAAACATAACACTGGAAGAGAAAAATGTTTGCCCTTTGGCTTTTACCACCATTCAACTCCTCAAGAGGAAAGTTATCCTAGAGCACGGACATGATATGTTGTTATTTTACCACAGCAGAGAGGACGCAACAGCTGCAGGAGCTGAGGAAACATCTGGTAAAAGAAAGCTGTGATGCTGACAGAGAGGCGCTTTCTGAGGGGAAGCACAGTTTTGATGACCTGAGCCATGGTGACCTGAAGAACCTGGTTGTGGACGATAAACACGGCCTCATCTACTGTTACATTCCTAAGGTGATAGAGACACACACACACACACACACACACACAACCCACCTCGTGGCCTTTTGATAACTAAAAAACTGTGTATTTTAGGTCTAAATGTTCCTTTTTTTTTTTTAGTTTATTTATTTATTTTTTTACCCTGATTTAGCATTTGAACTAATCATATATTGATCAGTGATCAGTGCCACAGAACCCAGAGATCCTTACTTACACTCTGTTACATTCCCTCTGTGCTAACACACTGTGTGGTTCATATTCATGGTGTTCAGCTTGATCGACTGTTGTGGCTGAACACACCAACTCTCTCGGTCTTGTTCTTCAGGTGGCATGTACCAACTGGAAGAGGGTCATGTTTGTCCTGAACAGGAGCGAGCCATATCAAGACCCCATGTCTGTTTCAGTTGACCTGGTCCACCTCCCCAATCAGCTGACTCTTCTAAACAGCTTCTCAAGGACAGAGATGAAGGTCAGTCAGTAGAGTGACTGCACCTCTACATGTCAGTGTGACAGATGATTAACATGCAGTATAATGTTTGTGGACTGCAGGCGAAGCTGAAGCACTACACCAAGTTCATGTTTGTCCGGGACCCGTTCGTCCGTCTCATCTCCGCCTACCGGGACAAATTTCAGCGGTCCAATGAGTACTTCTATCAGAACTTTGGACGGGACATTCTGCATCGTTACGGCAACCAGCCCGATCCACCCCAGACAGTGGCTGAGGCGTTTGGATTGGGGGTGCGCCCTTCATTTTACAACTTCATTCAGTATCTGCTGGACCCACTGACGGAGAGGAGGCAGCCCTTTGAGCCACACTGGAGGCAGATGCACCGCCTGTGTCACCCCTGCCACATACAGTACGAGCACTTTTAATTCAGTTCCTGTCTATGTGATGAAACAGTAGAGAGCAAAAGGTGAAGACAGTCTTTAATGACTTAAGCTTTTCTAAACCCCCACCTCTTCACTTTATTGCCCTGCCCACCTCGGGCTTGAATGTGATTGTGTTACAGCAGGTCTACAAACTCATCTAGCACAGGCCTACTCCCAACCTCTAGTGAGTAAAAGTGTTGAATACGATTTTAACATCAACTAATTACTAATGAATCCAACTTTGATGACCATGTCTCTTCTCAGGTATGACTTTATTGGCCACCAGGAGACTCTCCAGGAGGATGCTGAACATTTGCTGAGGACCTTGGAGCTGCAGAATGACGTCAGGTTCCCCCCGTCCTATGAAAACATGACCTCCACTGGTTCTGTGTTGGACTGGTTCAGAACAGTGCCCCTGGAGGACAGAGGAAGCTGTTCAAGCTCTATGAGGCAGACTTCAGGCTGTTTGGCTACAGAAAGCCACAGGAATTGCTAGATGGTTGAGATTCATAATTTAAAAAAATTCACAATAGAAACCTCACCATGAGCAATAATCACTGGGCTTTTATCTGAACTAATCAGGGAAACACAATGGCAAACACTAAACTGGCTTTGTCATGTGGAGGAATTCTTAATGCAGGCTCTGTTTATGCATCTGTCTACTGCTTTTTTGTGTCTCCAGCTTTTCTACACTACACCACTGACTGAGAGAAAATCAAACTGAGCTGTTGAGTGCAGCCAGTCCCATCCAGCTGCCCATTTACTTCAACACACAATTTTGAGCAGAAGTGTCTCTTTCTTTTAGCTTGCAGGGGTTAAAAAAAGAAAGAAAAAAAAAGTAGCCTAGAAACTCCAAACACGCATAACCTGAGTTCAGTTGCTGGTACAATCTGATCCCCTTTTACATGAGCACAGTCTATTACTCTGTGAGATATGTAAGATATGTACATCAAGACAAAGTATTTGGAAGGTAACTAAAAGGTTCCTAATGCTCAAAGACTTTAACAAGTAGACGGGCAGGGAAATTTCAGAAATGATTCAAGCAACATTGGAAAACAACAGCAGCCATTAGATGTGGGCCCACAGGGAGTTTGAATTCGAGCTGGGCTTGGGACATTTCCTTCATGAATTCTTCATGGACCCGGGCCAGGACCAGGCTCATTGAACCCACGTTACATTAATAACTGTCGCTAAGCCTTCTGCACAGTGGTATTCTCATTTAGCCACGTCTCAGTATAGGCCTGTGGTTAATTGCGTTGTGTTACACGTGACAAATTGACATCACATAATGTAGCCTACACACCCACAGAGACCTGCAACTGTGCCGGACAGCAGCTGACAGAGATCTAGTCTGTCTACAAAATTACAAAATAAAGTTTGTGAAATGTCTTTTCTCTCGCACTGGTGCTCTCTGTCTGTCTGTCTGCTCTCTCTCTCTCTCTCTCTCTCTCTCTCTCTCTCTCTCTCTTATATGAAAATATAACCAGTGACATGTAAAAAAGATGAACAAAAAACAATAAATGGAAACATTATAGCAATTCCTAATCTACAATAGTTGTTTATATGAAGCCGTCAATAGCCCGCTATGGCAGTCCGAGCATACTCCAAAATTTAGTGTGTTTCATTTTAATAAGAGATAACCTTCAGAGACCATCAAAACACATATATTTAGGAAAGGTCTAGTCATCTAGTCTTAATACCGTAATATTTAAAATTTGTGTCAAGCTTGGGCTGTGAAATTGCAGACCAGTGTTGGGCTGTGCCCACAGCGCTTAAGCCAAATGCATGGGTCAAATTAGGCCCATGCAGGTCTCTAAGTGGAGCCAATATATTATATTATATTATATTATATTATATTGTTATAATATATATATCACCATGTGCTTTTCATACCTCAACTTGGTGAGTGTACATGAAGCTCAGTCATGTTCTCAGGTCTCAGTGTTTCTTGGCTCATTTAATTGTCTCTATGATCTCTTCAGTGCTGGTAGCAGGATAACCAGCATGTGGATAACCAGGATGCAGCAGGCTGCATCATCTGCCAGCTCATGCCTGCTGCTCACGTGATCATACTCAACCTAACAATCTGCTCCATCAGTCCTGCAGTGAGGTCACTAGATCTAGTTGAGCAGCCCACTGTCTGATTGTCATTGCTGGGCAACCACTGTGTCTCAGGGAGCATCACCTGGCCATGAGTTCTGGGGCCATTTGTGTGGGAGTAACATATTTATATGAATGAGAGGTCGAGTGAAATGCAGTTTTTTTTACTCATTGTTCAGCATAAAATGAAAATAAAGAAGTTATTTGATCTACTTTTGTCATGGTTAAATTAGGTCAAAACCAGACTGACCTGTTGATTTCTGTCAAAGAGACTGAAAATAGATTGAAATATTCCCCTATCATCTACACAAGTGCATATCCTGTAATTCCTGGCTGCAAAATTCTCCACCCCCTCCTGCTCCAAGCTTTTCTATTCATTACAGCAGAGCTCACTGAGTCACCAAAATACTAAGTGGGTACAGACACACAAAATGGTATGTCTAATGAAAAGACCATTTGCCAAACCAGTAGAAGCAGTGGGCCCAGCTGTCACTTTGACCTCCTGTGGGCTGTTTGTTTCTTGAATTCCTCATACTGGTGGAATAGAAAAGTGCTCTGCAGTGGTTTGTCTGCTGGGAGAAGCTCAAGAAAAGATTATCTGTGAATCTGTAAATCCTTCTAGTAATTCTTAAAATATGACATGATGTGATGTGATATGATATGATGGATGAGTGTTTTGTTTTTGCCATTGGCACAGTGTTAGACACAAATAAAAATAGCTTGCATAATAAAATTATTGTATTTCTACATCTTTGATCAATACATTAGGTCCATACATCCTTCACTCTGCTGCTATGAGTCTCTCATTGAAACCATCATTATTATATCATTTCCTGCTGATGTCTCACATTAAAAGCATACCTGGAAATAAAGGCATGGGTGGCCTTTGAGCTGCAGGGACACTTTTAATATAAAAAGGCTGGACAGAATGAATTTATAAGTGATTTAAAAAATATGAGGGCTGAATATTTCATGACTGTCATTACACTGATTTAATTATAGGCTACCCGTTGTACATTAGATCCTATTTATTTAAAACCTCAGAAGATACATAAAAGGAGAGCAGCCCTCACACACACACACACACACACACACAATATACTATAATTACAGGTAATATACTATTACATTTCATTCGGTACAATGGGTAAACTTCCACATTATAACTGAAGTCCCTCTGCAGACAAGATAAACTCTGTAATCTCCTCTATGATTATTCATTTTGTTTAACATGGTTTTCCCTCATGAAAGTGAAAGAAAAAACGAGGAAAACCATACTGAAGCACACCTACTCTTACTTCCTTACTGAAGGATTCTGGATTGGGCCTCATGCTCCATCCACCACCACTGCTCACTCCAGGTTGACAGTGAAGTGTGGACATGTTAACAAGGATAACATTTGATTTTCATCGAAAGAGACTGACAGAGAGATTGGCACAGCGCCCGGCCAGAGGTGATTGCTCTAAGAGTGCAAGGGAAGCTTTGCTTCCCCTAAAATGTCCAAAAATAATTCAAATTCAAATATGTAGGCTACTGTTGGGCAGAGAGTAGAGAATGGATGGTCACTGAATAAATGCTGTGAGGCCTGTGGGTGGGGCCTGGACGCTGGGCTTGTGCATGATGATTGTAGGGATCCGTCTATAGACTGAATCCTCTTTTGATTGACAGCTTTTTTGAAACACACACCAGCACCCGAGGATTTTCCAGTTTAGTCCCATTTTGCAAGTGAACTGGAGAGACAAACTGCGGCTCATTTCCTGGTGTTTCCTTGGTGATAGATCCCATTTCCATTGTACATGTCATACACTGTATATAAAAACTCAACTGTAGCAATTCCTTGTTTCAGTTTAACATAATTCTCCCATTTCCTCGTTCATATATAACAAAGTTTTTTGCTGTTTCGATGTATGTATGATGATGTAGGCTGAAAATGAGCTTCCCCTCCTTGAAAGACCAGCAGCCACCACTGGCATCTGCAGGGATGTAGATGTTGTACTGGATTGTTTTATCAGTCAGTCTCTGTTTCAACACTCACGTTTGGTCATACGCTCTTGGTAGTGACTGAAAAAAATGAAATTGCTGCTGAGAGTGGCTGAAATGGGTTTCCTCTGTAATAAGGTGAGGAGTGTGAAGTTAAGTTGCTGCTCCTGCACAGAGGAGAGGAGCCAGTTGAGGAGATTCAGGGGGAGGTGGAAGGTGTTGACAGAACTTCCTGCTTAGTCTGCTGCCACCATGACCCCATGGCCCTGAGATTGTTTTGAGATCTGAAAACACTAAGTTTGTTCTGACCACTATGTGTGAATTATTTTCTTCTCACCAAGATTAAAACCGGCATAGGCAGGATATTTCTCTGCTGTCAGTTATTATCAACTCAATTAAGCTTTACTTGGAAGAAACAGCCTTCAAGCTGGGGTTAGTGGGATGTGAACTAATTTGTGTAAAATTAAGATTGTGAAGACGTTCTTCAAAATTAATAGATACGGAGGTAACACCAGTTTAAAGTGAGATCACCAGGGATAATCACCTCATCCAAAGTCAGTAGTGCGATTAATTCACCCAGTTTCCCCCAGGCTACAGAAGCAGGGTGTATTAAATGTATCAAAGCAACAGGTAAACAAGGCCTCTTACTGCTATGAGATAAAAATATAGTTCTAAAACACAACAATTTGCTTGTTGTTTTTCCTTTTCTTTCTTTCTTTCTAGTGTTTTTATTATTTGAATTTGTTCTGATTTACCCCTTTATACGCCGATCGCTGATTGGAATGAATTGTCAACCTGAATTACAGCTGATGTAAAAGTGGATGTGAGGAAATATGATAAGAATAACTAATAACATAAAACAAAACAATTAGAAATAGAAGCCTGGGTCTCTGCAGCTCAAGTGATCAAAGCATCTGCTTCGGTGACGTCAGTGTCTGTAGAAATTCTTGTCTCAAACTGTGAACTAAACTGCAACACAATCAATCATAACTAAATAAACCCAGGTCTATCCACCGTCCCAAGATATACACCCCACCTCCTTCCCCCAGCACCCCCACTATATTTTCTCTCATCCTTTCAAAGTAATATTCCTCAATCAATCTCTGCCATCTCCCTGTTTTCAATCAGCCTTTTTGTCACATATCTCCTGGCTTTTAGCTTGTCTCTCACCTCATGTCAATCAATCATCAGCCTGCCTTCTCTTCCTTACTCCGTGTCTTTCTTACTCTCCTCGCTCCCCTCTTTTCACTCTAGCGTACATATTATCAATCACTCCCTTCTCCCCTTTTCTTTCTCTCTGCACCATCCTTGCTCTTTTTTTTTCACAGTGTCCTGTTATTGATCAATCAATCAGTTCATGCCTTGGCCTCTTTGACACCCAAAAGATGGAAAGGTGCTTTATATACATTCCCATTCTCACGTCACACTTCATTATCATAACCAAAACCTCCACAAACTTTCTCGGCATGTGGGATTATTGGCTTAAGTGAACCATTATCTACCAGAATTCCATAAATCACCAGCAAGAGGGGTATTTAGTTCAATTTTATTATCAAATGATGTGATTGAAACAAGTCAGGTGGTGTAGCTCTGTCCGTAGAGTGACAGGAGGAGGTTGGGGTGGATGGGTGGGTCAACAAAACCCAGGAGACTGATATTTGTTTCCTGTTTTAAATCAGTAGTCAGTGTTGTTTGTGTTCCACACGCTGAGCTTCCTGTTTATTGCTGTAATCTTTAAATGTATCATAGTTTACATGTGTCACAGCCTTGTCAATATGGTGTTATGAAAACCTTCCCCTGGATATGACAGATAATGATCCCACCATAACTCCACTGACTGTAGAGACACACAGACAAGTTGGCAGCTACAGCTGGGAACTACAGGATGACATTTTTTTGGGATTCCTGTGGGATGGGAGTCAAATTTGTACTAATCCCATGATTGGGACGGGAATGAAAAGTCAACGGGAGCGGGCGGGAGTGGGTGGGAGCCGGAATGACGTCAACAGATTATCACTTTCGGAGTTAACAATAATAGCCTGATTGCGCCAACCAAAGGACAGAAGCATCAATTTTTGTAGTTTTCTTTCCGTGAGCCAACGCTCTTTTGATTTAAGGTAGTCAAAAAAACTACACACCCCACAATGCAGCAGTGCATCTGGACAGAATAAAGGCTAAGTGAGGGAAAATTGAACACAGTCACAACAACCACAACAATGGAGTGTGGCAGAGAAGAAGCACTGAAGAGTGAATTACAAAAGAAAGTAAGACATAATGATCCGTCGGTGAAACTCACAGGACTTGTGGGGAAGTCAGAAATATTGCAGACGTTTATGAGAGTGGAGTGTGATGGTGCCAACACTACGTACGCAGCTTGCAAATCGTGTTATGTCCTGGTCAAATATAACAGTGAGTCTGGGACAAGTGGTCTCAAAAGACCCACATGTAGAGCAAATGCTGCTGAGAACCAGGCAAAAATGACTTCATTTGTTAAATGTATTATTATCCCTGTAGAGCCTGAACTATGAAATAATTGACAGAAAATTCCAATTCTTTGAAATTGGAGCCTTTAATGGTCCTTCTGGACAAACAAAAAAAATGTTTTTTCAAATATCAATTTCCATATGTGAGTTTCAATTTGTATCATATTTGATACAGCCGGCAATAATGCTCAAAGTTTCATTTTTTAAAAAAAACAAAAACATATTAAAACACAGAAATGTGTAATAAATTGGTCATTCTAGTTCCAAAAAAGAACATATTTTCCATTGTTTATTATTATTATTACTCAGCATAAGCTACTCTGCAATCATGCAGTAATGAGAAATCCACCAACAGAAGTGGCAGGGTGGAAGAGGAACATTTCAGTTATTTTGGCTCATTTTGTGGTTCACAACCTTTTGTTATTTTGCATGGTGATACGCCTGAAAGCAGTTTCTGTCTTTGTTCAGGCAAAGATGGACTCTGCATTCCTCACAGTAGACATGGGCAAAGTGGCCTGTGCCAAAGTGGCCTCCTTCGTTTTGACTTGCCGACTGCTTTGGTGTTGTGTTCTTGGTTTTGTTGTGTCCTCTTCTGGGTCTTCTACACTTGTCTGGTTGACACTTTCATCTTCTAAGGCTTCCTCATTATCACTACTATCTGAGTTTTCCTCAATCCTTTCAGTAGGAGTCCAGTCCTCATCATCATCATCATCATCATCATCATCGTCTTCCCATAGCTGATCCATGTCACTTGAATTCCCATCCACAATCATCTTCAAAGCATCTTCAACACTGTATTTTCTTGACATCTTAAAACACACACACATATGCACACACACAAAACAGCTTGTGTATTTATTCTCTGAATTTGTCAATTTTTTGTGAAAATTGATAAAAATCTTGAAATTTTACAGCATATAAGTATTTTCTAGATATTTCCCTGAAAAAGACTTGTCTAAATGTTAGTCTGTATATTATACAAACATTGTCATTTTTAGTGAAAATCAGTAAGCAAAAGGCAGTTATTAGCAAGGGAACCATGTCAAAACACAACTAGTCATCAATCATCATGATACAGCAAGTTGCATATCTATCTTTTTTTGTAAATGTACCAAATTATGTCATTTAACCATTTAGTTAATTTATTTGAATAATAAAAGGACTATGTTGCTTGATGATAAGACCTGGCGTACACATGCGTGGACATCACATTTTGGGTTATATTACCATAGTAATTGATTGTGTTTAGCTGGGACCGTATGCCCACGTATGTGGACCCTTACACTACCACCTAGTGGTGTCAGAACAGTACAACACACAACCGGGAAAATTAACCGGGAAAATTAAAAATGGCGGCGACCGCAAGGGAAAGTTTTGCCGGCAACTCCAGACCAAAACATCGACAAGGTAAGAAATCCAATCATATTTCATGGCTTATTCTTGTTTAGATATCTATAGAAGCATTGCACGTTTGCCATCACATGCAAATTTGACAAAAATTAGTAAAAGTAACGATCTAGTATGCTGCTAATCATGATGTACACGTATGTGTACAGAGGGACTTAGTGTTGTTAAAAACGTTAATATGTTAGCAAAACATGCCTCGGAACAGCAGATGTAAATAGGCTTATAGCTAATTCTGGTGCAGCTAAAAAGCTGTATATTGTCCAATGAAATAAATAAATAAATATGTAAATTACATGGATTTGTATTTGATTTTTTCATTATTTTATTTCCAGAGCGTTTTTCTGTGGAAAGAGCACTGGAGCTACTCGAGTTACTTGATGGAGACAAGTCAGATTTGGATGATTTGTCTGACAACGATGATGCCATCCTGGATGCTGATTATCAGCCCCCACCACGGGATCAAAGCAGCAGTGAGGATGACAGTAGTGGTGAAGAAGACTCCATTCCCACTGAGAACAGGGGACGCAAACGTAAACACCATCCAGTGTTTGTAGCAAAATGCTAATTTACAACACAGATTTAGGGACAGGCACTGGTTCAGACTATGACGCCAGATCTCACACTCCCAGACATTGCCATCAAACACAACAGATTGAAGCAGATACCTCAAATGATGGCCCAGAAGACCCGACACCAGAACCAAGCCCTCAGGGACAGTCCAATAAAGGTAATTGCTTTTATTTTGGAATTTTGGATTTGGATTTTATATGAAACTTGAAGAAAAATCTTCAAATTTCATATAAATGCCAACTCAGATTCAACTATGTTATACACCAGCACCCCTCAGTGAATTACTTGCATGGGTAAATGTGTAACTTTCTTTGCAATAATTACTATTTTAATTCTGATTCTGATTGTGCAGGATGTTTAATGTGCTGGAAGGCTACTCCATTGACGCCAAACCTTGCCGAGTTTGAGAATTAGGACGACACTGAGCATGACAGACATGGCTGGACCTCACTAAACTATTTTGAACAGTACATAGATAAAGATTTGATAAATATAATTTCAGATTGCTCTAATTCTATGTCACTAGCCAGGAGTGGGGACTCAACACATCAGTAGATGAGGTCTGCCATATTTTTGGTGTCTGTATTTTGATGTCCTGCGTCCGATACCCGAAAATCAGGATGTACTGGTCCAAAGCCTTGAGATTCACTGCCATCACTGACAGATTCACACGCGACAGATTCTTCAGACTGAGGCGATCATTAAAAGTGTTAATTGATGATGATGTGCCAGAAGACCTTCTGGAAGGTGAGGCCTTTTCTGGATCGGATTCTGCAAGGCTGCAGGTCTCAGACTCGACCTGAATGCGTATCCATCAATGAGCAGATGATACCTTTCACAGGAGCCTGTCCGAGTAGACAGTATCTGCCAATGAAGCCAAACCCAGTTGGCATAAAGAACTTTGTGCTACAGCAGATGGTATTGTGCTGGATTTTGATCTGTATCAAGGTACAGGTGCACTGCTTGAGCAGGTCGAAGAACCAGAGGGTCTAGGTTTGGGAGGCTTAGTCATGGCTCGTCCGTGTCAAACTCTGCATCGTGGCACAAAAGTGTATTGTGACTGGTTCTTCACAAGCATCCAAAGTGCGGAACGAATGATGAAGAAGGAGTTGTACATGACTGGTACAGTAATGAAGAGCTGGGTCGCTGCAGCAGTGCAGAAGTTACCCACCGACATAAAACACAGGAAGAAGTTCCTCAACAGAAGTTTCCACTGAAGATGGAAAGTTGTGTGTAGTTAAGTGGTATGACAACAAACCAGTACTGATGATCTGCCTGAAGACACCTGCCAGCGCTGGGAGAAAAATTGAAACAATATGTGTCTGTCTTGTTGTCCGTGAGTACAACCTCAAGATGGGTGGAGTTGACTTGGTTGACAGAATGATCAGTTATTACCACATGAGCACCCGTACTAAGAAGAGGACAATGCGGATGCTAATGCACCTCACAGATGTGGCTTTAGCCAACAGCTGGCTACTCTACCGCAAAGATCTAACAGCATGTGGTGCACCAAAGAAGACCATCATGCAGTTCCTCAAGTTCCGTATGGAAGTGGCTAGGACCCTCTTGGCCCGGCATCACAGTCAAGAAGACGATGCAGACCTTTCAGAAGTGTCAGAGGAAGAAGGGAAACAAGGGAAAAAATGCTGAGTGATGACAGTGCCCCATGTCTCAGTCCGCAGGAGGGCCAATGCACATCTCCCAGAGATGATCAGCTTGAAGAATGCAACACACTGCAGAGCAGCAGGCTGCACTGGGAGAACCCGAGTGCATTGTGCGACCTGCCAGGTGTTCTTGTGCTTGCAAGCTGATCGCAACTGTTACACAGCCTTTCACACAAAGGTGTATACATGTTTTTGACAGTTTTGAAACTGTTTACAGCATTTCTAATGAGCCATACTTTATTTGAATGTCCAAAAGGGGCAAAACTGTTGATATTTCATATTGTTTTTTGCACCGTGATTTTCAAAACATGTTCAAAATATGTTTTGTATGTGTTATAAATACATGCAAAAGCAGTCAGGAAAAAAACTGCTGTGTTCAGGGTGGAAATAAAGAGTTTTGCACTCTATTACACAAAGGTGACTTTATTGTGTTTTCTGGAAATTAAGACCGATTGTCCACATATGTGGACATCATTTTTCTCTAAAACTACACCATGTAAAAAGATGATGCTTAGTTTTTATAGGGTCCAATAAGCCCAAATAGCAAGGAGAAATAAAAATGCATATCAATCAAGAGCTTGGGTCTTAAGTGGAAATGCATAAAATTGCATGAAATGCAATAGAATGACAATTGACCGATTTGGAGACAAATTGCCTTATATACCTGCTGTGTCAAATTTGATACACACATTTCAACTGGGTTTTACAAAAGAATAAATGTTGAAATATTGAGTAATTTCCCATTGCATCAACTCAGTATCTACTTATTTTGATGTTTCAGTAAAAATTTGATTTTTTTTCTTTCCTTAACCTTCTCAAAATTGGCAAAATTCTCCTTCAAAAATCATGCCCGTCTCATTCCCTAGCGGGAGTGGCAGTCTTGAAGTGTCACTGGACAGCCCTCTGTTGAATGGATTACTGCCTCCTGGTGGATTATCCGTGCATTGCGTGTATTTTATTGTATACATCAGGTTTTTCAGGGGGAAAAAAAATCACACTGATGATGTAGAGGGCTCCAAGACTCTTGTATCATATATGATACGTTTAGCGTTATAAAAAAACAAAAAGAAAAACAACGGGAGCGGGACAGGAGTGGGAGTCATTTTGCGTGGGAGCGGGATGGGATTGGGAGTCATTCTACCAGGACTGGGACAGAATGGGATTTTTCTCTGTGGGAGTGGGATGGGACAGGAGTGAAAATCCACTCCCATGTCATCCTCTACTGGCAACCACAAAATGTAGTTCGCCCACTGGCCAGCAGAGCAGTTCTACAGCTGGTTCAGAGGCGGTGCCAAACCTGGAGCTAGTTTTTCTTGTTTTCACAGTCAAAGGCCCAGCTCCTGGGCAGGAGGATGAGGGTTCCAGGGTGGCACCAACACTCTGCTGGTCCAGAACGGAGTCATGGGCTGAGGGCAAGGCTGTTTGGAGTTGGAACAGCAGTGTGTCTCCTGATATCAGCAGCTTAGCTCGGCTCAGGTTCCAAGTGAACACACCTGTACCTGACTCTGCTGTGACCAATTCATTTAAACTCACATCTCCACAAACAGACAGGTCACAGGTCATTTCATATCCTGTAACATAAGTAATTCTATGAAGTGTAATATCATTTTCATATATCAACTCATATGTATTGTTGTGTTTACGGGGCGCGGTGTGGCGCACTGTGTTAAGCGGCTGTCCCATATGCAGAGGCTACAGTCCTCGCTGCAGTCGGCCCTGGTTCGAATCCTGCATCGGGCTCCATTTGCTGCATGTCATTCCCTCTCTCTGCCTCCCCATTTCCTATCACTCTACACTGTGCTATTCAATAAAGGCAAAAATGCCCCAAAAAATATAGTTTAAAAAAAAAGTATTGGTGTGTTTATACAAGCTCACAGACAGAGCTGCTCTTTAACTGTTCAGTGCATTTTATATTTATTCAGCTTCATCTTTCCACACAAGCAGCTACAGTATGAATAGATTTGATCTCAGATCAGATTTCATCTTTCAAAAGGAATTTCTTATCAGACATTAAAACACCATGGACACAGAGCCAACAACAAGTGAACAAAAGGTTACAGACACAAAAGCTGTAACTGAGACAACAACTCACTCTGAACATTGTGGGAACTGGGTGGCAGCTGATGACATTCCCTGCCGGGCCTCCCCCTTGCGTGGGCCAGTTTTTTTGAGTTTTAGTGGGCCAAACTTTATTATATGAGCAAATCTGCTTGTAAAATGGAGATGTATGAGATGATGTCATGACGTCGATCAACTGTGGATGTACAGTTTTTGTGGAAAAGGGGGCGACAGAAGCTTCATTTAGAATTGACGATACAGCAAAAAGAAGAAGATTCTTGCTGTAAATGAAGCTTCTGTCTTAGTGGAGCATCTGTGGCATAACTCAGTGTCTATATAATATATAGACACTGCCACAGATGCTCCACTAAGATGACTCATCACAAGCCAATGAAATGAAATGGAATACACTTCCTGTCTCCTAAGTGGGTGTTGTTGTCTTTACCACCACCTTGTTTCTGTGTTGTGAACGTGTGTGGGTGGATAAAAGTTGTTGGTAGAGGTAAGTGAGCCTAGTTATAGTTTCTTCTGCTAACATTAGATATAGCTAACAGTCATGTTTAGCATTATGAAAATTAGTTAGCACAGGCATTCGCCAATGTTAGTTGATGTTACCTAGGAGATCTGTGCCAGGTCTCGCAAGAATGTGTTGTTTGAGACAGAGACAGATCTGGGACAAAGTTTATTTTCTCTTGATTCGTCTGAAATTTGCCATTTCAGTGTCAGAAAGTTCAGAAGATGTGTGGCTTGTGAAAATGAGTCCAATGTTTACTTTGGTGACTGTGGGGCCAAAGACTCGTACCATAATCTGTGCTCATGTTCACTTCTCCCATTGGAGTCAATAGACTCAAGACCTGCTGCTGGCCCCCTAAAGGGGTGGGGTGGTGTTACTTCGAATCTTTACAGCAGGAGGTGACAGTTTGGATCTGGATACTGATGGAAACTGTTGAAATCATTTCAAAGGACAGTGGGGACAGACAGTTGAGTCTGTGTCATCATTACTGTCCTGATGCCAGCTTGTGTCTCCCACTACTGACAGTTGGAAATAGTCTTTCTGCTGCGCAACCTGTCATGGGTCGGCTGATGAGGGCCTCAAAGAAATGATTTATTCCAAGAACTACATCTCTGGTGTGTGATTCAAGTACTTCAATCAGCGACAGAAAAATCTCTTTCTGTCACTGGTTAAGTTTTCTCTGAAGCTGTTGTACAAACAGAATGCTCAGTGTAATACACTGATTGCTTTTTAAGTGAGTTATTCTAAGTGGTCCTGCCGAAGTCTCCATGATTGGGCCTATAAAGGTCAAATCTGATTACAGACTCCATCAGATACCACAAGATGGGTCTCTATAAACTGAACCTGTCTGTGTCACATACTGAAGAGGTTCACATTATGCCTATGGTGATAATCAAATTGTCTTTTTTGTTTATCACAGACAAGTTTAGGTTTTCTTGACATGACCTTGACATGATTCAACAAGTGCCATCTGTCTTCCTCAGAAGAGTCACCAGGTGTCTGATGTAATGGAGGCGTGGTTGCCCTATCAGATGTGACAGGACGACCATGCCTCCCATTGTCTGGTTGCTCATCTTGGATGGCGTTCCAGGTGTGTGACAATGTGTGAGCCCCCTCATCCAGGTTCAGGTCCTCTTGCCCCCCCCCTTTTTTTCCCCCACAATTTGTTTACTTTCAAATAAAGAACAAGTACCACAAACCAAAGAACAAGACAAGACAAAGATTAAGGACAAGACACAACTCAACCACATAGAATTGCAGAGATGCATGAACAATAACAATACATAGTAAAATGAATAAAGTCATTACAAAATAAAATAAAATAAATAAAAAAGCTAAAATGTTAAAACATGAAGCAACAGGCAAGGCAAGGCAATTCTATGTGTATAGCCCATTCTTACTAACAGTTTGTCTCAAAGGAATTTACACAGCATCATGACAACACCCTCTGACCTCTGACCCTCACATGACTGAGGAAAAACTCCCAGGAAAAGGAATCCCTCACCCAGGACGGGCAGACGTGCAATAGATTGTGTATACAGACAAGAAAACAAAACATGGAATATGGGAAAACATGGAAATGGTCAACAAGAGCTTAGAGCAGCTTTTGGTGGACAGGAAAGGCAGAGAGCAGGCCAGCTTAATGGGAGTACTGGATGGCAGACTGGTTCCTGAGAAAGGAGGGCAGCTGTTGACCAGATGGTGAGGCAAAACGTGACAACTCCAACAACACCAAAAAGTCACTCGGGAATAACTGGAACGTTCAGCTGTCAAACATAAACAACTGGGCCCATTTTTAAATCTCCGCCGCCTCCATGATCCAGTGTCGAGTTGTCTTCCATGTGGATGACTCTGGCTTCCTCCCTCTTCATGATGTGGTTTTCTCATTTACAGTGGTCAGAAATGGATGATTTTAAGTTTTCATGTTGTGCTTTTTCCTTTGTGATCGTGTCTGTCTTCTTTTTTTTTTTTTTTTCGCCGTCTCTGTCACTCTGAAGTAAAACAGGTTGTTTAGGACTTCACAGAAGAAACTTCTTGGACATAGTGCAAATATTTCAGATAAAAATTGAGTTTTCCATTTCTAGACAACTCATCCATACCTGCTTAAATTCTAGGATGTCGTTAGAGGTGCACACAGTACAGCGAGGTCTATTAGGATGTTTTTGTGCTTTCTCTTGACTGTATAAATGGCCTGTTGATGGCATTGCTGTTCCGCTGGTTGATAATGTTTCCTGCTCTTGCTAGCTGATGACTGTGCTTGACACCCTCAGCTCTGCTCAGTGCAGCACCACGTGTCTTGCTAGTTTCATGTTTATCAGAGCATTTGGAGGGATGTTTGCAGCCTTTGAAGCTCTTTGTTATGGAATTCTTCTCGCTGGCCGCCTCGGGGGGATTGGCAACAGGGCTGACAAAACACAGCATCCCTTGAAGTGCACACCAATGCACCAGTGGGCAGAAGAACACTTTACTTTGCCTGAAAGTTTTTGCAGCTTGGAGTGACATGTGTTTGGGGTTTGGTTGCTGCCTTATTTATGAAGGATGAGTTTGAGAGGACAATGATGTACTCTTTATATAAACATACCACTATCTCCTGACACATCACATATACTAACAAGTTGTGTTATGGCTTAACAGACCAGGGTCATGGACAGATGAGCCAGCTATAATTTACAGGATGTTTTATTTTCACAGTCCAGAGAACCTTGCATTGCTTTGCATATTCAGCTTTGATCTGAAAGTGTGTTTGAAATGATCTGCGACTGGGTTGACCCGAGCTCTGTTCACTGTCCGCTCAGCTCCAAACAGCAGACAAACACAGTTAGCTACTAGCTGGTGAGTGGAGCATTTAGCATCAAGACCAGCTCCTTTTCTCAGGACCTCTGTAGAGTCCAAACAAATCTAAAAATAGATCATGCTGGAATTCACAGTCCAAATAAACACTAATGCTTACTAGCATATTCACTATAACTTCTATCACAGTTATTAAAGTTTTCCAGTCAGCTTTTTTTTTTTTTTTTTTTTTTTTTATTCAGTTAAGTTTTAAATGGTTCAACAAGTACTTCAGGAGGTTTACTTTACTTTTTATTTAGTTTGGGTCTTAGTTTTTTCAGGTATAAGGAGGAAGGCCTTGATTTGTAGAGGCTGTAGCCTGTAGCCATGGCCTTTTCTTCCAGCAAATCATAAAAAGCATCTTCTTCTTGCGGTATGCAGCAGCCGATATCCACTGTGCTGCCACCCTCTGGAAGCATCCTGCGTTGCATTGCTTAACATAGTTTTTATTTAGTTATTTTTTTTTAAACTGTTGTTTTCATTTTTTATTTCAGTTAACTAAAATAGTTTTTCACCACTAGTTATATGCTGCATCCCAATACTCGCACTTCCCCTTAAACTCAGCCCTAGCCCTTGGTTTTGCACGTTCCCACAGAGGGGAACGGCGTCCCAAACTTCAAGACGAGTAAAGAAAGTGCTGTCAGCCCTTTAAAATCCCCACTTAATTTTAAGGGCCATGTGATGCACACTACGAATTGAGGGGAAGAAAATCAAAGGCTGGAGTTGTTGCCTGGAAACCACTGAGCCATACAGAGAGCCGAGTTAAGTTGGAAAATATTGCACAAGTTTTTAGTGGTGCAATGGATCACAGTTGATCCATGATCCAATCTGATCGCTCTCCGTGGATCAGCACGCAATTGGTCCGTGGATCGATCAATGAAAAAAGAGTTGTGTGTGTTGTGTGAGAACACATAGGCGCACCGCCCCAGCCAAATAAACAAGCATTTTAAAAAAGTCTGCTTGTATATTTGAAGCTGCAGCTCAGCTTCAAATATGTCACACACAACAATAAAATAATGATTTGCTTTATCAACATGTTTGAAAACTGCCCTTAACCACCATTTAATCGACTTTCACCGTTTCCTTAAGGAATTTTCAAATCCTTAATGCAAAAAAACATGTGGATGTAACAACAGCAACAACAGCTGATGACACTGCGTGACAATGTTTTTGTTTTTGATCAACATCCATTTATTTGCCAGACGAAGGAGAATGAAAACAGTCCACGCAATCGGTAACACCACCACTGGAGCCGGCATTTTCAAAATGAGGGCAAGAAGCCTATGTCGACGGTACACGTTATGTAGGTGAAGACGTCTGTTTTTAAATTGCATGAAGTGATTTGTAGGTAAAGTTCCCTACCACTCAACACTATCCCTTCATCATTGAGGGGAATCTATCAAGTGAGTGCACTTGAAACCAAGGGGTAAGTTAAGGGAAGAGAATTGGGATTGGGCCTTAGTTTTAGGCTTCGTTAACCATAATAATCCTGACAAACGAAGGTGCAGCAGAGCTGAAGGCCTAATTTGGGTCACAAAAATATCGTAGGTTTATCACGTGCATCAGATCAGATCAAATCTCATGTTAAACCATGTGATAGTTGTCAGGACATGGCCGAACCGCTGGTGGCACCACAGAAAAAAATCAGGGGATCATCTAATTCACTAGGAGTCATCATTTTGGGCCTCTGGGGGTCTGTGGAAGTGTCTACTGACCTGATCTTGATCACCAAAGTCAGTAGAGCTTATTTGCTTCTATGTTAGTCAGTCCAGTCAATGCAGAGATGAATCTGAACCAAATGACACTGCAGTGAGGAGGGAGAGGAAACTATGCAGGAGGAACTTCCCATGTATAAAAAATGTTGATGAATGTGTAAATGAAAAGAAAGTGCTGCCTCTGAAGCTGGCAATCTTCCATCTATCACCAGAGAAAAAGGTCAAACAATGAAGGGCAACACATTAATACACTGTGTACAAACACACTGTATACAAGCACAAGTGAACATGGAGGAATGAACTAATTCCATATTCTCTCACATGCATTTAGATTGCATTGATTTTTCATATAATAACAAGACCATTTCTTATCACAGCAAAGTCTGTCTTGTTGCAATACATTTCCTCCATTGTATTTTGTCATTAAAACATGTTTTTTTATTATCAACAGAAACAAAGAGAGCGGTTCCACTGTAATAAACACAAAACAGCTTTCATGAGGAACAGATGAAGCCACAGTGGCACAGATGCCTTTATTGAATAGGCTTTGGATTTTCTTTCTGCTCTAATTGGTTCATTATTTGAATCATTTAGATGGAATTGTTATTAGTTTATCAACTCAGAAACGTGTGATGTTCTGTCTAATGTTTTTTATTATTATCATTATTATTGTGTGTTGTCCATTGTCCAACTCTGTTCCAACTTCTTATCAAATGTCAGTTGGTTTGTGCAGTGTATCAGGATTCAACAACCCACTGCACAGTTGGTAACTTCTGGAAATCAAAAGTAAAATGCATGATGTAAGGAGACAGATATATGAAATAAACCTATTCCTCATTTAATCAACTGGTTCATTGTTTTATTATTTAGTCTTGTGTTTTGGGGTGATCCTAGTTGAGGACACTGGTGTCAGTGCTGTATCTAGCTCATGGTGCTGTGGAGCAGCCTCAAAGCAGACGAAGAGGTGATACATTCATTTGTGTAGTGAGGGACTGGGGGATTACCATCAATAGAACTTGCAGGATGACGTTGTTTGTCTGTGCATTGTGTAGGCCGGCTTTGTTGTTGTGTTTGGGAGTCTTCAACTTAGCAGGTCAGACTTTTACAGCTTGACTGCCACTATAGTTCATAGCTAGGTTTTTCTTGTGGGTCAGCCCAAACTGACTGACTGTTACATGTACAAGTTACAGTGTTAGGGAGTTTCCTCATTGGTTTTTGTTCTTTTTAAAACTGTTTGGGGACATTTACTGCTCACAGCTATTAGACACTAGATTTACTCCCTATGTTTCTGTTTATTTTTTGGACAAGAGAGACTTTTCAGACAAACCTTTCAGACAGTTGCCAGAACTATTGCTTATATGCTCATTTTCATGTACGTCCTATAGCGTAGTATGATAGTAGTAGTTTGTACTACTTTACTTTTGATGAACTTTTCTGCACTTCTGGTCTTAAACAGAGCACTTAGTATAGTTGAAAGCTGCATTGTTTGGACTGTTTGTCTCTCTGTATTGGGGACAATGGGGGTTAGATGAGTATTTTAGATTTTGAACTCTGTTGGCTTCCTTTTATCCTACGAATATGAATATGACTAAGAATAATAAAACAAAATACCAGTGTCTGTAGAGGACATATCAGATCAGCCTTGTCAGTACTTTCCAGAATTGAAAGTGAAATCAGTGAGAGCTGCTTGAAACTCTTAAGGTCATTTGGACTGTGAAAGTAGTTTGTCCTGGTGAGGAAGTCCTGCGGAGAATGGACAGATCTGTGTGATGGTAATCCTGTGTGTCATTTTCATGATTCAGAGGTTCAGCCACAGTTTAAAAAATGTTTTTTTTCTGGAAGCCACATCCATCACTATTCGAAAAAAGTGTTCCATCCGACTGTGGGGCTGTATACCTGCCCTCAGGGCTGCTGACATGTCCCTGGGTGTATCTTCCACATATTAGGTGTAAATGTATTGATATTCAAAGATAAGTAAACTCCTGCAATTTCTTGATATTTAAGAACAGAGCATTAAAAATCATGTGGGCCTGTGGAAAGGCCTAAAATCTGACCCGAAACAAAAACATTTTCCATGAAGTCAGAGAGCTCTGGAGGCAGAACAGTTTGTACAGCCGTGGTGCCATGGCTTGTGTTTTGTGTTGCTCTGTCCTCTGCTCCAGTCGAGGCTCTTCCCCTGGTGGAGCGGGTTAGTTGCACAAAACTGCTCCCACTCACTCTTAAGCCGAAAACTCTGTAAATGACACTGCAGGGAAACCACTTTGTCCCCTTGTTCCTCCTCAGGGAATATAACAACCACATCTGAACCCTCTCTCACTCTCATTAACACACACATGCACCAAAACATAATGTATTCATGCTTTGGAGATTTCAAAGAGGCCTTTGACTCTATTTGAAGGACTCTTGAATTGAATGAGGTGGAGGAGGTGAAGTCTATTTAGACAATGTATTTGATAAGATGTGTAATTGAAATTGAAAATAAAAGAATCAATTATGTCCAACAGCATGAGCTTCGCTACCTGGTAGGACTCTGCAGGACACAGAGGTTGTATGTCTTGTGTCTCCAGATTCTCCTGCTGCCCTCCAGAGAGCGTCCACGCTGGAGGGGGACAGTGGACACTCTCTGGAGGAAAGTGGATGCTCTTTGGAGGAGGACAGTCAAATATAGGCACCAATTATAAATGTGGAAAGAATGACCTTTTGAAAATGAGCAGTCCTCTGTAAAGTGAATTCTCCCCGGTTTCTGTGTTTAATGATCTCCACTGGACACATTGGCACGGCTGTGGATGAGCTGAAAGAGTGAGGAAGCACAGATTTTTATGTCATCAAAACAAAAACCTCACTTGACTCTCTACTTTGGACCTGGCTGCTCAAAGTACCACGTTCAGTCATGAAGCCAAATATTTTATATACAAGTGAAGTATGGGGTCCATTAACCAGCCAAGACCTGCTGAAATGGGGAAAACATCTGCAGGGATCCCAGCATGCAGCATTGTGCAACAACGTAATTAGTTCACAGACACAGCCAGCAGCACATGGAGGGCAGAACTGGGCCAATACTCTTTAATAATTACAATTCAAAAGTGAGCCATCAAATTTTTATAAACACATCCAACATAGCGAACCCCCCCCCCCAAGTACACAGCTCTTCAGTGCCAAGAGCTGAGCAACTACAGGAGTCCCCCTCTGCCAGCTGCTCCTGAAGCTCTGCCCACACAGCACAAATTCAGGACCCACAGCACACAGTGTGGTCCCACCAAATGACCTCAAACAAAAGAACATTACAGCTCCACCACAGCCAGGTCCAACACTCACAGAGCAGTTACTGTAAAAGTCTGCATCACACTTGCATCATTTGTGTAATGAGATTGTGTTGAGATGTCTTCACTCTTTTCTTCTATTCATCTTGTGATAAAATTAATATAAACATAAGGATCAAGTCTTGGCTCATCCAGTGAGACTTTTTGAGACTTAAACAGCATGGAGTTGAGGGATAACACTGAGGGAAATGATAATTGTTCAAAAGGCAGATCATTTCAAAATGAAACAGGAAATCACAAAGACATCATACTATAAAAAGTTCAAATAGTAATTTCAGGGGCGAATCAAGTTGTTAAATTTAAATGATGATGATGATGATGATGATGATGATGATGATGATGGTGATAATGAGATTGAATAAAGGAGCAAAGAAATTTATAATAATGGTTCCCAATCTTTTCTAACTCATGGCCCACTTGAAATTTTCAAATGCTGCTGGTGAAATAACACAGACCAAATACATCCTCAGAGCACTTCCTGTGTTGACTCATTCAAAACTGAACTGGCAGCAGGGCAAGTTCAAAAAACTACAGACAAACTAACTCAGCTTCCACTTTGCGGATGAAGGAAGATAAATTTTATTTAAAAAAAAACAAAAAAAAAAACAGACAAACAAAAAAAACCAAACAATATACACCATTCAGGTATTATATTCTGACCACTGACAAATGAAGTGAATAACACTGAATAACACCTGTTAGTGGGTGGGATATATTAGGCAGCAAGTGAACATGTTGTTCTCAGAGTTGATGTGGTAGAAGCAGGAAAAATGGGCAGCGTAAGGATTGATCCAGTTTGACAAGGGCGACTGGGTCAGAGCATCTGAAAAGCTGCGGCTCTTGTGGGCTGTTCCTGGTCCAAGGAGGGAACAGTGGTGAACTGATACATGTGAGGAGAGAAGGCTGGCCCGTGTGGTCCTATCCAACAGACCAGCTACTGTTGCTCAAAGAGATGAAGAAGTTCATGCTGGTTCTGATAGAAAGTTGTCAGAACACACAGTGCATCACAGTTTATTATGTATTTGGCAGCAAAAGGGACCAAGACAATAGGTCAGAATGTTTTGACTGATCGGTGCATATCCTGAGCATATCCATCCTCAGACACTGCCCTGTCTTGTATTTGCTGTAGAACATTGTGTCTGTAGTCAGATATGAAGAGAATCAAGCTCAAGTGTTACAGCTGATGATGGTATTCTTTGGACAACATTTCTGACATGTTTGGTCAATGAATAAAATAGTTATTTAATGCAATATTATATTGATTAATAAGTTGATATTTGCACATTATTGTATTCTATTGTATCTTATAATAATAAACACTCTCTGTACCTCTCTGGTTTCTGATGTGTCATGTCAGTTGGCGTTTGGAGCTGCCGAGGACCAGGACTGATTTCACAGTATCTGTGCTGGCGATGGATGCCACATTCCAACTGTGAAACCGCTCGGCAAAAAAAAAACAACCCAGTGGCATACTATAATAGGAGACCATTCTATTCAGTAATACCTGTGTGGACTGTGTGACAGCCAAAAGCAGTTATGTCATGTCAGCGTGGGCGACCCTCAGTGGCTGGCGTCATGTGCCAGCATTTTTGGCTGTCACTGGCTGGACCGCTGCTGGAGGGAGATGCTCAGTCTGCGGTGCCAGCAGGAATTCACATCATCAGGGATTCAACACGTTTTATCATCACTGCAGCTCACGAGGCCCCACAGGGTGATGAGGGTTGCACCAGAGACAGAGAGAAATGAGGCTCCAGTGGGTCCAACTGTGGACCTCATGATATGATTTATGCAACGTATTTTCCTGTGGTGCATTCCTTTTAAGGATTTAAGTGGGAAAAAAACTAGCACCTTTTACATGACATACAGTGAAGACAGATTTAAAATAATAAGAATATTAAGCAAAGACAGTAGGAACTCATGTGGATAAATAAATCATCTCTGAGTCCACTGGTCTACTTCCTGGCTTAAACATCCCATATTTCACACTTAAGTGTTTTATTTGAAGTGTTGATCCATTAGTAGATATATTTGTGGTTATATGTATGCAAAAAACTATCAGCATTGTTTTACATCTCATCTCTCAAATGTCTCTCAGAATCTCAGGTTGGTAAGCCCTCTGCCTGAAGGATTCAAAATTGAGATGGGTGGAGAAGAGTGGAAACAAAAGTTGACCTTGGTAGGCAGCTCCATTGTCTCTGTGGAGATGACCTCTGCCCATCTGCCCTAGCTGGTACAGTGATGTGGTCCAAAGGACCTTCCTACTCACATGGACGAAAGGTCAGAGGCTGTCTGGGTGAAGGTAGTCAAAGTTGTTTGAGTTGGTGGTAGTGGAGGAACTTGGCTGGAGGGTTTTTGTTCATTCTGTGGAGAAGGGATTTTGGGCTTGGTCAGCTCCTCAAAATCTGGACTTCAACATGGGAGTCAAAGAGGCTAAAACATTGATAAGCCATTAAAGATCTGACTGAGGAGAGCAGCTTTAGGCTGTGGCTGTGGAGGAATCATAGGAATTGGAGGGTCATGCTACACGTAAGGCATGAGCAGCAGGAGGAAGAGGGGAGAAATCTCTGCTGCTGCTCCACTACTACTTCATTTAAACTGGTGAGATCTATAAGAAATCACCCCCCGCGCAGATGCAAAGAATAAGAACATCAGCTGTAGAGATCAACACCATTTTTCTACCAGGCTGTAAACATGTTTATTTCTGCTCTAAAGCTGGACATTTGAACATGGGAGTCTACAGGGAGCGCCTCACTGTTGGAGACAAGGAAGTGCGCATTAACACATCTTTTGGGGTGTATTTCAATCATAACTCCAGAAGCAAGTTACATAACGTAGCTTATAGATGCACAAAATCACCCACTATTATGAATACAGATTAAGAGTAAAGCAAGCATATAATATCAAACAATACACTGTACTAAATACACTAAACTAAATACACTGTAAAAAAAAATGTCAGGACGTCTCAAATGTCTTCAGTGTGTAAAATTTGTTTCACAGAAAGATCTTCCACTTACAGTGTCAGAGACCACAGCAGTCCACACACGCTCAGCCGCTGGCTGTTAGACTAAATGCCATCCAGGTGACAGTGGTGCATCACTCATTAGTCAGAGGGCTTCCTAATTACCTGATGCTGCTCCCTAATTACTGTCTGATGTCTGAAAGAAAGTAGCAGCAAGACATTCCCTGTGTGTGTGTGTGTGTGTGTCCTCCCCACATCAGCTCATCAAGATTATGTTCCACTGTCAAACATCGTCACATTCACCTCATTTGAAACAGGAGGGAATTGACCTAAGACCTATTTTTTCTTGCTTTTGATTTGTCTTTACTTTTGGCTGGACCGCTACAGTTGGGCCCAGCCCTTTATTCGTGACTGGTTGTATTTCTACCTCTGGTCAGCAGAGCGCAGAGGTGCAGTCTAGGGGGTGCAGCTGGTTTGTCAGTTTCAGCAGGGAAGCAGACACAGAGCCTTTCTTTTGAGTCCAGCCTGTCACATTGTTTTGCTGCATGTTCCCTGACCCCAGTTTGAGAACCACTGGTCTAGATGGGGAAGAGTGGCATGACCCAAACCCAACTCTGGACTGTTTTCTTTGCTCTTTGCTCCAGTGTCAATAAGTGAAGTTTGGTGAAGGTGTTCTGGTGATCACATCAATGAAAACATCATCTTAAAATGTGTTGCAGTGACACATTCTAATCATAAAACTGTTGATTAAAAATGTTTTCAGAAAGTTTTAATACGTGCTGTGATGCAGACATTTAACAAGGTCAAATAATACTATGTCCCAAATAACTAGATAATGAATGGCTGCGTGTAATGGCACAGTGTCAGATCAGAAGCAGCCGTGCTGCCTTCAAGTGACAGATTTAAACATAACAGTAGTTGTAGTTAAGACTTTATATGACATTTAATTATGTTGTTAAGTATTTAGTCTGGTCACTACACTGCCAAAACAACTGCGTGCTCTTATCAAATAAAAACACTTCTTATCGAGAACAGTTTTGCTCCTCTATCCACCGTATTTACCCTGAGATGGTTTTTCGTGAACTCTTGTTGTTCTGTTTCTCTCCTTCAGTCATCTCCAACAACAACAACAAGCCATTCTCTTTCTCTGTGCATCCCTTCATCCCTCTGTACTGTCTATCCATCTGTGTCCTTCTTGCACCATTTATTTCTATCCTCTGTTCCTCTAATGTTTTTTCCTTGCTGCGCGCGTGCACACACACACACACACGCACACATGCACACACACAAACACACAAGTTGGAAAACTCATTTGGAGGATGGAGGTGTTGTGTTGCTCTGTCATAATCAGGATAATGTCTCTGGCATCACTTACCATTAATCACATTTTAGGGGGAATAGATGGGTTACAAACACAGAGCCCCTCACACACACAGTCAAATACAGATAGATGAGACCAGCGGATGCTGGGGTACTTTGTACACCTTTAGAGAAGAAGAAGAAAGGTGGAAACAGTATGTCCCCTGCAGAAAGGGCAACAGTATCACAGGTACACACACACACACACACACACACACACACAAGGCATCAGAAATCAATGTGTGGGACCTGTTCTTTATACCTACTTAATCTTGTAAATTAAAATAAACATTATTGTGTAATGAGGCAGCATTTACTGAATGTAACAATTGTTTGGTTTTCATAGCCTTATAATTATTCTTTTACATATACATGTAGCAAGGGTCTTGTATCGCCATCTTTTGTTGCCATGTTTGCATGGCAAAGGAAAATCCAGCCAGAGAGCGTGTTTTGTGCGCATAAATGAACCAACAAAGAAGAAGGCAGAAGGAAAGAAGGAGGAGGAAACAGAGAGAGTGAGTTAGTAGTTAGTCGGTAGATGCTCCTGAAATAATCCCAATACACGCTGGACCTTTAGCAAAATGTAAATGCACATGAGTTAGCTGGAAGGCTAATTTCCATCAGTAGTCCCTTTGCCAGTTGTTAACGGACATGCTAAACTAAATACAAATAGTAAGGATGGCTGTATGGCTGTTGTAGTTTTTTAGATTTTGTACAGCAGTGGCATGAATTGATAAACAAATAATTTTCATTCATTGTTGCCATGGAGCTGCCATGGACCTGATGAACATACAGCTAAATAGCACAACGTCTCGGCAGGCACCAGGGAAGGATTACTGCAGCCTTACGAGATCATGCAAACAAAGTGTTTTGCAAAGTTTGTAGGAACGAAATTGTCATTTTGCACGGTAGGAAGTTGGAGATCAGGGTGCATGCTAACGGCAAACAACACACAACTAACCACACAACACTCTCTTAGCCTAGAAACCTCCTGTCTGTTATTGGCTAGTGATCACATGATTTGATGTGTAGTTGATAAACCAGGCTGTAGAGCCCCTGTAGGGGAGAGCTGCCATTTACTTTCAGCATTTTCTTCTCCTGTTTTCAGTGTGTGAGGGAGTTTAGCCTTGTGACCTTTTCTGTCGAGCCAGAATCACTGTTGTGTTTTTTAGTTAAGGTTACTGTATTTGTTACTTTGACCTTGGCTCTCTCTGGTTACACTGAGCTTCACCGTTTCAGCAATAAATCTTTGAGATTGTGAGCAAAATGACTCCTGTTGGTGTTTTTACCTTGAGAAATGTCTGAATTCCGTGACTTTATTTATCAACAAGGATAACCTTTCTGTGAACACGCTGGTGTTAGCCATGAAGGCTAATGTTCACCACTAGCCTGTGGGCCAGCAGAGGTGGAAATGTAGCACTGAGAACCTGAGCATGTACAGAAGAGACACAAGAAAAACAGCTCTTATGACAAAATCAAGAGTGAGATAAATAAGACTTGTGAATAATTTTCTATATCAATTAACCTAATAAAGGAACTTTAATTTTTTTAATGAGTTGTAGGGGTGTGAAGAAATGCCAAAAGATGTTTATCCCAGAAATGATCAGTTACCGTATTCAACTACAAGTTTACCCAGCTGGATTACAACATTAAGCAGCTGCAGACTGCTGAATGTCCACAAAGCCTATGGTCTTTCTAGATTTTTTTGATCTCATTAAAGGAAAAGATGGTTCACTGTAATATGATAGAATGCATTTGTTAATACCTGGAGTGTGACCTCTTCTCCTGGTTCCTGTCAGTTCTCTGGCTGCAGCATTTTGAATCAGCTGGAGGCTTGTAGGTCTACAGTTGACTAAAACATGCTTTTAGAGTAAAAATGTACTTACTGTGACTTAACAAGTATAAACCCGTTGATAAAGATGGGTTAGATCAGATCAGCTTTGTCAGGCTTAGGGCTTTAGGACAGGTTGATGGTTTGGATGAACAAACTGTTGAAGCAGAGGATGTATTGGAGAGAAGCAGTCTCAATATTCTTTACGGGATGATACATTAGTGCCAGATTTGGGAAGCAGGACATTGATTTTTTTTTGTTTTAGTTGTAACTGTCAGTTGTAAAGAAGCTCATGAGTCATTACTGTAGATGGTTAAAGGGACAGACAACTCAATGGAGCTCTCTCTGTGATACCCGAGTGTTTCTGTTCTTCTTATGATGAATTATTAGAGGCTCTTTTCTTAAATGTATCATTAGATGACACTTCCAGGCAATGTGAAATTCTTCACTGCCACTTCTTCTGCATTACAGCATACAGTGTGAATGTGAAGTCACTACTGATGCAACAGCCCCACCCCCTCACCCCAAGTCCAAAGTGATGTATATTTGTCTGTCTATAAACAATAGACTAAGGACTCACTCAGGAGGAACGTCACCTTTTGAGAAATGTTTAATTGTATAGGCTTTGCTAGATCAGCTTCTTAAAAGTTAGGGTTATAGAGATGGACGAGTAGAGGAAAAACTTGGAGTTAACACAACAGAACCAGTGGAACTTTATTTTAGTCAGTGAAACATTTCATAAATCCGAACTGACAAAGACTGTAAATGTTGTGGGAACGGTTTTGGTCACACATGACAGATTAAAACATCCTCTTTTTGTTCTCATGGTTGTTATGAAGGCCCATCTCATAACTGACCAGTGATGCCTTACCTTGCTCATACGCTGTGTGACTCACAAAACCCTATTATTTTTATTCTATATCAGTGCTCTGTGTTTTGTGATGCTGGATCCTCACTGGCTTTCAGCAGCAACAGCAGCTAAGCTCACCATGCAATGCTTTATAATTGATATGCAAGTGACTCATTAGCAAACAATAGGGAGCTTGTGTGCAAGGCATAGCAAGCAGACAGGCTCACTGTCAGGAGGTGACAGCCAGGACGGATGCACCACGTCTTTGCTCTTTTCCAATCCACCTTTTTATTCAGTTTCCAGTTTGCACTCTTCTACCACAGGCTTCTTTTCAAAAGGAACCCCCCTCTGTGATCAAACTTTCTCAATAAAAGCAGCAAAAGAGCTCAGGAAATTAAATAACACGCTCATCTACCACATATTAGTTTAATATGTGATCAGTGGAGTACAAGAGGACTTCCCTAATCTAAATCCAGGGACCCCTGAGATGCCTGAGCAGGTAGCAAAATGACAAATTTAATTAACCTGAAGTAATTCTAAACAGTGAACTGATGAAATTGTGTGGTCACAGGTAACACAATAGTTTCTTCTCATAAAGTGCACAAGGCATGATTTAAGCAAACTGTAGATTTTGCCTCAGCCCAGTAAAGGTCACATTATACAAGAGATGCATCAACTCATTATACAGACCACCATTAGTCTCTGACTCCACACACTGCACACATGGATTCTGTGTGTAATTTAAATCTATTTTAATTTGGTGTTTAAAAATTGAAGTTGATATTATAACAAAGGGGTGTCAAACGTATGGCTCATGGGCCAAAACTAGCCCGCTAGAGAGTCCAGTCCGGCCCACTGTATGAATTCCCCAGTTGTGAAAATTACATAGACAATAGAAGAGAAATAATATTGTTAAAATTTTACGTATTTTTCTGAAGAAATTTCAGGTTGTTCATAATGTCTTGTGATGCTTATTTTCTGTCTCACTGGGACTATTGTTGGGGTTTTCTCCATTTTTGACCAATAGGTGGCAGTATAAAGCCAGGTGATTGCCCCAGGTGCAGGGGTTTTTCAGGGGCTTCCACCTGAATTTCACATGTCTGTGAGCGCTTGTGTCCTGCTAATGGTGACTCTACCATTTTTCAGGTTAGTCTGGCCTTAAATTTATATATAAATTCTCTTTTGTTATGAGTAATGAGTTAACAGTTGCTTTGAATATGTGGAGGTGTAGAACGTGATGGTAGTGTGGGCTAAGCTAATGATATTGGTGGCTCAGCTCGAGTTCGTGATTTATTTTAATGAATGTGTGAAAAAACATGTCCATGTGAACTGGACAGGACTGATCTTGTCTTGCTAATGGTGACTGTGGCTGTGCCATTTCCCAGTTCACAGACACACAAAAACACAGGCGTCAGCAGCCTAGTAGCTGTAAGAGTCTTGCTTCATTCATTAACTGTAAATAACTTCATAATCTACTTGTGCTTCTTTGCACCAAAATAAAGGGAAGAATTTAGGATCCTCATTATTTAGAGGTTATTATGCTGTTATTTGACTGGTCTGGCCCACTTGAGATCAAATTGCACTGTATGCGGCCCCTGAACTAAAATGAGTTTGACACCCCTGATATAACACATGCATGTAGTCATGTCAGGGTTTTATACATTTTAAATGTACTAAGCATTCTTGTACTTTTGCAAACTTCCAACAGAATGTATAGTGCTCATGTTGTTGTGTAACATGATGCCAGGTAGGATTACTGTGTGGACTTGTGGAATCTGGCTACTCAACCCCGTGGCTCTACTGAGGAGGACCTTGTGTGATAAAGGAGGGGCCTGCTTTCAGAGATCTTTTCAGGAAGCTTTTGGACTGTACACTCTAATGGAAACAATAAGTTGCATTTACCAAAAACAGCCAAAGTGTAGAGTCTGGTGGCCTAATGGTGAAGGTGTCATGTCCTCATTTTTCCAAATCAACTATCCATCATACGAACATTTATCTACAGTAAATGTGTGAAATTTAAATAAACTTGGGTTTATGCAGCATGTACGCTATACTTAGGCTTATCAGACATTACATAGGGAAATATGTTAGCATGCTGATGTTAGCATTTAGTGGACAGCACAGCTTTGTTGATTTACAACCTCAGGCAGCTAAAAACTGTGAACCCTTACACTTGTTTAGCTCTGAACAAATCCAGGCTTTTCCAGCCAGCATCCAGACTTAGTGCTACACTAAGGAAACTGATCCTGTGTCATGAATGAAATTTATCTCCCATTTATCAGTCAGGATAAAAAGAAACAATGTTATCCCCCCCCCCAATTTGGCCAGTCAGAGTAACAGTCACAATGTTTAAAACATATGTGTCTAACTGCTGCTGATATCACACTGTGCTGGCTGCACTCAAGCATTTTTGGCTGCATTTTGTGTGGGCCTGTGTGAGTCAGCAGTCGTCCAGATGATCATGGTGTCTTGTTTGAAATTAAAGGATTCATTTATTAAATAAACTAAAAGCCAAACCATGTGAATGAGTGCAGAAGCCCGATCACATTGAGGATTACTAAGTAGTTTGAATATAAAAAACACAAATCATATTCAATGGTCTTCACATTCACCACACCTGAGTCCAACTGAACACGGCTGAGACGTTAGACACTCTCTCCACCACCATCATCAGAACACTAATGATCTTTCTGGAGGAATCTTCTTCACTTCAGTGGAGTTCAGAGAATCAGTGCACGCTGTGGCCTAACACTGAGACACATGTTGTTGTTTTTGTTTCTTTCATTTGTCAGCTGTCTGAATGGGCTGTTGTTCTGACTGCATGAGTGCGCTGCAGTTACACTGGTGACAGGATCATGGCCACTTCACTCACAGCCAGTCATAACATGGTCATCTGACTTATAGCCTAACTCTCAGCAGAAGTCCAGTGTTTGTCACCGTCACATGCACCACTAATCATCTTATCATCCTGCTCTCCTTGGTGTGTTGTGGCTCAGGCAGTCATCTCAGCCCAACCTATTATCCATAAACGCTGACACTTCATTGCTGCATGGTCACAGCGGTATTCATACATCTCTGAGGCCATCATTTGGTGATCTAATGCAGACAGCATGATGTTTAGTCAATATATGTTTTGAGGGCAGCAGAAGGGTAATGAGAGGAGAAATATTACCTATCCTCTTATACATTTTACAGTCAACAAAAGTGAGTTTATTTGCACAGGATAAAAGACAGTATTAATCTCTGATACTTCACAGCCCACTTCCTCCTAGTGGGCTGTGAAGGTACTGCGGATGGGCCGCAAGAGATAGGTACATAACAAGTTTTCAGCTTTGAAACAGAGTTTGAAATCACTCATAAATATGCACGGTCACTTATTAATACTGAAATGTAACCAGGACTAATAAAACATAGTGTTTAAATTTTGTGTCATTCCTAATGTATCTTTCTTCCACTGCCACTAAAATTCCACGCTCTCGTTAACATCACCAGCTTACCAATGATATTACTTGCACAGTTTGTGATCTCCAATCTGTGGAGGCTTGGATGGTCATCAGAGGATGATCTGATTTTTAAATGGGCCTCAGCATTCTTGAGTTTTGTTACATCTCAACAGTAGATTCTTAAAAAGAAATCTTAAAATGGATTTTAAATAAACAAAATAAGTCTAGGAGGATCTAATAAAGCAACAAAAAAAGTAGGAAGTAGTCAGTTTCCATGGGGCTGGAAGTTGGATGGATCAGGGTGGGCAAGTGATTGAACAGACTGTCCATCACATCACCATTCTGGCTTCAAGTGCCTACTTCACTGACCAAGAAATCAGCTACAATCTTATTCCTCTTCATACTAATGCAGCAAACTGTGTGCTGCTTCAACACTGCCAGGAATAACTTCCATGGTCAACATAAAGATGTTGTGTGCATACGGCAGCTGCCTTTAAAGTCTAATGATTCAAATCGTGAGCATTTCTCATGTAGACTGTGTGTGGTCGATTGATTACTGCACATGGAAGAGCACGGCAAAACAAAATGGCAAGATCTAGCCCTTTAAAACTGCACTCAGCTTCACTTAGCAGGAAACCTGCTTCTAATGCAAATAAAGAAGAGTGATGAAAACCCAGCTGTGTAGCACACGCACTGTCACTTCACTCCTGTTTTATGTGCTGCTGCAATGCTTTTGTTATTACAAGCAAAGTTTCCTAAACTGCCACTTTGTCACAGACAACAGCAATGCAGAAGAAGAGGAGGATGTAAACTTTTCTTCGAGGAGTTATTTGACAGTTTTTGCTGTTGCTACATAGCTAGTGTTAGCATTAATATCTATCTATCTATCTATCTATCTATCTATCTACATATATATATATATGTATATATATGTATATATATAGCTCACTACGAGCTGCCTGCAGAGGTGTGACAGCATACTAAAGGCTACCTGCACTCTGGTCCAATACTGAGTTGCTGTAGTGCCCACACTCACCTCAAGATGCATCACTCATCACAGAGTGGATTTTAAATTTCTATATATAATGATGCAAATGACAGTCACCACCACTCAGTCCCAGTGAGGATCCACAATCAGTGGCCAAGAAAACTTACAAATAGCTCCTGCAGCTTTCAGCCTAGTACAAGCCCATGCTGTGATTGTTCTGATTTTGCTTGACAGAAATATTGTTCTAACCACACTAGAACTAGGTTTGAAGCTGCAGTAAATGACACCAAACACTTCCTGCAGAGCTAGAGGTTAACTACAGTTCACAGGGCAAAAGGCCTCCTCCGGGTATGTGTTTTAATGTGACAATGCCAAAGCACCTGTCACACTCGTCACATGCCACTTCTCCAACATGCCCTCTCTCGTCTTTGTCTCACTTTTTTATCCTCCAAACCTCCTCAAGATGTTGAGGATGATTCGTGTCGACATGGCTGCATCACATCATCACTACATTCATTCAGCGTATATCTTCTTCTACCACATCCCAAGGTTTTCCTGTTGGGCTCACACTGACTGAACTCATTGCCTTGTTCATGAAACCAGTCTGAGACTTTTGTCATGCTACACAGAGCATTACCCTGTTGGAAGTAGCCATTAGAAGATGGTAAACTGTGGTCATAAAGGGATGAAGATGGTCAGCAACACCACTCAGACTGTGGCATTCACAGCATGAAGGTGTTAAACACCCAGTGTGAGAGGAGAAGATTCCCCTGACCATTACATCATGTCCATCAGGACAGGTCTGGAATGCTGGACTACCATCTGCTGCCTCAGTGGAAATCCAGATCCATCAGACAAGATTATATTTTTCCAGTCTTCAACTGTCCAGTAATGGGTCTGAGTCTGTGTGTTCTTGTCTGACACAGCTGAATTCAGTGGTTATCTGAGTTACCATAACCTTTGTGTCAACTCCAAGAGGTCTGACCTTTCTCTTCTGACCCATCTTAAGATGTTTACATCCACATAACTATTATGATGCTGTTCACGTACTCCCACACCACTTTTCTCTCTCACACTGTCATTTCCCTCCTCGCCAGCATTTAAAGTTATTCAACAAATGGATCAGCTGTGAAAAACATCATCACTAAGTATGAACTCTGATGAAAGGACATATGTATATTAACGAATAGTCATGTTTGTGGGAGTATGTGAACAACAGTGAAGTCAGTTCAGAGCAGGATGAATCCCTGGTCCTTGACTTTCAGGTGGCATTTCTATACTGTATATGCTCAGTTTTGGACTTTGACCATGTTCTTCTAAAATGCCAGCACACCGCACTGGACTATATTATAATATACAGTGGGAGTATGAGCGCATATGATGAGCGAACATAATAAAGGGCTGAGTGGTTTATCAAATATCCTTTGAGATGAATGTTTGTGGTTTTCAATGTGAAGACTGTCTGATGGTTTGAATTTGATTACAATTACTTTGGATTTGATTTGTCACCAACCTTGACACTGCAGCCAAGAGCAAAACACTGATTGATTAGGTCGAGTCAAGTCAAGGCAATTTATTTTACCATCAATTCACAACAAAGATTTCTTAAAGGACTTTACAGAAAGAGAAGGTGTAGACAGTCTCTTCATAATAGTATGGAGTGGAGAGATCAAGCATACATGGTATTGGTGGTGAGGAAAAACCATCTATCAAGGGCAGAAAACTCAGGCTGGGTGGCCATCTGCCTTGGCCGGGTCTGTTGGAGAGGGAGGGAGAGAGAGAGAGAGAGAGAGAGAACAAGAGAGAGGTGCAGCAGTACAAACAAAATCTGAACTCAGAGTAAAGTGCTGCAGCAGGTATTAGACAGGATCACTCAGAAGAAGGTGGTCCACAATTTCTGATCTAGACTCTGCAGCTCTGAAGATGGGAGAAACTACAGGAGGAGAGAAGGTGTGGAAGAGAGGGGGGGGGGGATAAACATCCTCTGTGCTCTAGTGCTTTAGAGAGAAACAACTGAATAGGGCTGCAATATACTTGCTGCTCGATCGAATGTATGCGTACACCATGTACTGTGTCTGTGCAGATACTTGCTGCAGCACTATGCAGCTAAAACACACAATACTGACAGTCTCCACTTGGGGCAAACAAGCTTCAGTGATGTTCTTCATAGACCTTGAGATGTTCCACAGTTGCTACTTTCACTCAGGTTGTTTACAGGATGTCCTCAGTAACTCCCCTCCCATAGCTCAGTAAATCACAAGTTCACACAATAGCATAGTGTTCAAGTTATGTGCAGAGCAGATAATACTACAGTGTTCAAGATGAGTGCAAAACAGATTCATGTGCTTTAGCTCAGTTAATGTTAATCATCAATCAGGTATTCAAAACAGAGAATCATCACTAGTAATCATCAGCAGTGTATAAATGGAGAATCATCTAAAAACTATCATTTAAATATATAATGGATTATATATGTGTAGAATTATCTTCATAAAATGAAGTTTTGTCTCTAATAATTCAGTGTGAAACAGTGGCCACTAGCTGGAGGTTGGGAGAAAACAAGAACAAAGCCTGAACTTTAGAAACTAGGTGCTACTTAAACATTAAGGCATGAAAACATGTTTAAAGTTTGAATTTGAAGGCCTGAATGGAGTCAGCTGTCCTGATAATCCTGAAGGTTAGGAAGATGCTGTGCAGCAGCTGATGCCTTTTTTACTCTAGGAACAGACAAGAGTCCTAGATTCTGTGATGGGAGAGCACAAGATGGAGTCTACAGTACGGTATAATCAGATCAGACAGGTAAGACAGAGCAAGTCCACTTAGAGCTTTATATGTCAACAGAAGCACCTGAAAGTCTGATGTGATATGAACAGGAGGCCAATGAAGAGAAGCTCCAATTGGTGTCATTTGATGACATTTCCTGGTTTTGGTTACGACTCTAGCTGCAGCACTCTGATCCATTTGAAGACAAGCTGATCCATTATGCAGGACACTGTCTTTTTACTTTATTGTTCTTAAAAGTTATTTCTTTGACTTCCTTCTGTTAATATTTAATTTTGCTTTGGTCATGGAACTTAGCTCATGTTTTAGGACTGAAAGTGACACTAAGCTTGGATTTTTTCAAGGCCAGGGATCTTTGCCTGAGGCCTATTATACCAGCTTCATTGGCTCAGCAATGATACAATCAGTGACCCTATTTGTGTATATTCGAGTATATGCCTATGATTGGCCATCTACAGTCTGTGTGGGGGAGTATGTCTGTGGGCCCCTGTGCAGGTCACTGTGGAGATGGTGTAGGCTCAGGGGTTGTCCCTGCCCTCAGGGTGAGCAGGCCTTGCTGCCTGCTGCCTCACCTCACCCGGAAATCACCAGAGAGCTGAGCAAGCAGACACCGTCCCCAAACATGCTCACATACACACACACACACACACACTTTACTCTCACTTTCCCTTGATGTATAAGAGTATGTAGAGTCCATGGTTGCAGCTATCGCATACACTAAAAACATATTTGCATCGCAACCTATATATAAAGATATATGTTCACAAATATATCTTTGCATGAGCATGATGTTATGAAATGCACACGCATAAATCACCACAGTGAGCTGGAAGGAGCTGACAGAAACCAGACTGCACTCTGGTCACAGTGATAGTAGTTACGAGTTACCATCATTATGTGACATTAACACCTGATAATAACATCTTTAGGAAAGATTAATTAGATTGGATTGTGCAAAGCTATATTTACACATATTGTGCAACACTTTAGGTGCCCACTGAAAGCATAGTGGCTCAGGGGATTAACAATGAGAGGAGGTCACTGGGTCAACAGAGCAGAACTATACTGTAGGACACGTATACCAGGCACCTGGTTCTGATGTGCACATATGAAGCTTTCAGTCTGAAATACACTGAACAAAAATACTAATGTGACGCTTTTGTACTAACCCAATTTTCAGGAGTATATTGTACATATATATTCTTGTCCGGGACTTAAACTAGTGATCAGCACTTCACGCATATGCCAACATGGGATGTGCTCAGTGCACAGGTGTGCTGTGGAGCCACTGCTGAGAAAAAAAGGAACATTAATTAGGTTTCAGTCGAAGGGGTCATACAATGAGTCAGTATCTGGTGTGACCACCTTTCACCTCATACAGTGCAACACATCTCCTTTATGCAGAGTTGATCAGAGTTGTTTCTTGTTGGACTGCTCCTCTTCAGTGACTTTGCAGAGCAGCTGGATATTGAACAGGACGTGGAACACACAGATCCATAGCCTCCTAAACCTGCCCAGTGGGTCACTGTCTGATTTCTAAGCAGCAAGTACTGACTGGTATGTTTCAAGCTTCCAGGTACTGTGTAGATTAAACTGCAAAATGGGGCAGTGACAGTAGATGAATTTCTCAACAGTGGGCCTCAATACTTCAACACAGTACACCTGTGTGAGAGTGTGCTCTGGTGGAACTCCATAAACATCAGAAAAAAAGGTTATTTGCTAAATAAAAAAGCAAACATATTAATCTTGAGTGAAGTGTTTGTGTTTGTATCATCTCTCCCTTTGGCCGGTGATATATGTGTTGGTCTGATAGGAAACTGTTGGACTCTTGCGAACAATTGGCACTTATCAATTGTGGGTCATGATTCTGCTTTAACCCCTGACAACAGCAGCGTGAAGCCACCATCTGTATCCTCCCTCCACAGCAGCATATGGCTGCTGCAGGCTGAGCACAGCAAGGACATATAAACAGAAGAACTGTTGCCCTTGGTGCCATTTCCCTCCCCAAGCACTGTGTCTAATCTTATATAGAGTAAAAGATAAATAGAAAAACAGAATTCACATAATAGTAAATCTAGATGTGTGTTGAGATACTGTACATTCATTCACCTAAAGCAGAACTACATTTAACGACCTCTGTCTCTGTGTTGTTCTGACCTAACCTTACACATGACAGCATCACACCACTGGGTGCAAGTTTAAATAATTGGCTGAGAGAAGGCGTGCAGAAATATAACATCCTCTGGCTTAACCTCTGGCAGATGAAAATAGCAACAGACCAAAAATTTTGAAGAAATGAAAATGCTAATTTAAGCCCTCACAGAATAATAATAGTACCTCCACTTCTGTTTTGAGCCCCAATTTTACTCGAGATGAAATGCCTCTGAGTGTGACTTAATAATTCATAGCATGCAGAGCTAATTGGTGAAACATGACTCAATAGCATTCGTTGTAGGTACTGTACTACAGTGAATGAACCATAAACCAGACCAGCAGTAATCCCAAATAGTCGCATTCAAGTTGTCTATGATTTAGTACCAAATAAAACTCTTTTTTTTTTTTTAACACTACCACTGATGGCAGGACCTCCATGTCACACTTTGTCTTCTTCACCATTTTTACCTCAAATCTTTAGCTGTTTTTTTTCCATATTCTGGAATGAATTAGCCTATTAATTCAAGGGAGGAGTTTGGTGCCACTCAATTATACATCATTTAGGCCAAGAAAATGCTCAGAGAATCCTGTGTATTCATGGTTTCATCGGCGACATGTGACATTTGAAGTGCTTACACATCTTTCCAGATCCATGTGTTCACTGGCCTGTGTGTGTGTGTGTGTGTGTGTGTGTTCTCACCTGTCTCAATCTCTGTTTAGACATTCAACATGGAAGGTGCAACACAGAGCTCAACACTGAAAACCATTTTAGATAACACAATAATAGCGCTTCCTTTTCCTAAGACAATTTCACAGCTTTAACCTGTGCAATGGTTTTATTTGTTGTATCTTGCATTTTATTGTGGACAGTGTTTTTATCTAGACTTTTATTTTGTAATCCTCACAATCCTGTTGTCTTCCTGCTGCTGTGAGTAATTGCCTGCACCTGCGAGTGGTCGGCTGTAGGAGCCAAACTCTTCATGTCAAGACACTGAGTTGATGTTATTTGTATTGTCCCACAGGACTTTAAATCAGTTTGGTGCTTTGAGCTTAACAAACATGTTTACTGATATTTTTAATGCAGAGTCAACACTGTTTCTCTCCCACTCCTATATCATGGGAGTTGCATTATTCAGATTTGGACCGCATGTTATTGTCAGTTTTTCATCATCTTGTCAGTTTTTTTTTTTTGTTTTTTTTTTTACTAGTCAGCAAATAACCTGAGCTGTTGTGATGGAATACACTTTGTTTTTTATAGTTCATTTTATTTATTCTATATTAAATAAAAATCCCCTTGTTTCCCTCATGAAACTAATTGGTGCATGTCTAGTCACACACATTTTATCTGTAGCTTCAAGGCCAGTTCGGTTTGCTGACTTTGATTTTGCACAACAGAAAGACACAGAGTGTCCAGCACCAGAGGGTAGGTGAGTTAAACACCATGTCCTGCAGAGTGGGTAGTGACCGGGCAAACTCGGCGTCAACTGTGTACATTTAGTAACAATGGTGTTCTGTCACAGTGAGCAGTGGAGGATTTACAGCACCTCAGACGTCGGTGTCCCAGCAGGATGAACCACCAGCCACTGCAGAGTGTGCTGCACTCCGCCTCAGCAACAGTTTCATCCTCTTTCATCTCAAGGCCAAGAGACTTTTTGGGATTCATTTATTTATCCATTTTCTTCAGACTGCAGTGGTATCTCAGCTTTGTTCTACTTGGACTTTTTTTTGGAGACATTATTACTCATGCAGAGTTTTAGCCTGTTTATCTAGGTCCTCCCTCTTTGGGATTTAAACCCTGTTATTAATATTGTTCACAATACTGTGTGGTCAGTGTTCATATTTACAACAACTTATTTAAATCTAATCCATTTATATCTGCAGCCAGGTGGGAAGATGCAACTGGTTACTAATGCAACTGGTTACTAATGCCACCAGATGGCACTGCCTCAGTTTGGGGTCAGAAAAAAACGAAGGTCACCATCTTGTTTACAGTGGTGTGGACCACCACACCACTTTATGTTATAAATGTTATAAAACAGTTTACATGAAATATCAAATGTTGTACACTGATGTGGCTGTATGTGTTAGAGGTTGACAGATAAAAGGACAAAGAGAAACCCGATGGTTGTCATGTAGCTAACGGCCCATCGTTAATGCTGTTTGTGCTGCAGAACAAATGCACAAGTCAGTATGTATTATAATTCATTTTAACATTTTGACCTGTGAATATAAGACTGTTAACTGTGAATTTGTGGGCTCTTTTTGTTACAGGGTCGAGCCACTATAGTTGATTTTTGCACTTGTTGTTGCCTAAAAGGTCATTTTTGTACACTCTGATAGCAGTCTGCAGAGTTACTTTTGTGTTCTTCTATACTGAACTGCATGACATATTTTTGTACACTCTTGTACTAGTCTACAAGATGTGCACTCTTTTGTACTAGGATCAGTATTTAAGGGTTAATGATATTACCCGAGTGAATATAGCAGACTAGACAGATCGAAGCATTCCAGTGTACCGAGCAGTGTGTGAGGCGTCACTGATTTTGGTTTTCCACGGGAACTGTAGATACAGCAGAGGACAGTCTGCCAGTTTTAGTTTGAACCTTTTTTTATTATTTTTTATTTGAACACCACATTCTTTTGTCAAGGAATAAAGACTCCAACAGATATTTCTGTGTCCTGTGCTGGCTCAGTTTGGCCAGGCTACATCTATATTGTGCCTAATATTTCACGTTGTGTAAGAGATGATGTGTTTGCTTTTGAATCTATCATCTAATTTTACTATTTCATTTGCGATTAGCTGGTGTCACATGACCTTCCCCCATATCAAGAGATGAACTTCATCAAGCAGTCATGGTTTAGCTGAATACGTACCTGTAGGACTGTAACACAATGAACCAACAACTACCGAACTACAGAAAGCATTCAAGCCTTACCTTTACAAAGAGGCTGCTGGGAAGCTTTGCGGATCCCTGATTAAGTCATGTAGCAATCATCATCAGAGATAGAGGATACTGATTTAAAGAATTTTATCGTCCTCTTGTATCATTCTGCTTCTTTCATGACACAACAGCAATGTGTCCTTAATTTTAAATGTATTAATAGTGCCAGCTTTAGTTTTAACAGCAGAAGGACATGTGTTTCTGAGCAGCAGACATGTGAAAGGACCTCTACTGGACGCTTCAGCTCTATCATATCACAGACAGGTTTCAGAGCAGCTTCTACCTCCATATGAAAATAAGACACCCATGTAACTATCCGTTACAGTAACATCTAAAGAACATTTATGTTTGTCTTAGGTCATTGGTTCCCATCTCTGGGGGGGGGGTCCACAGAACTTTGTCTGTTCTGAGGTTGTTAGGTTACCAAAATTATATATTGTGCATATTAAAATTTAAAAATCACAATAAAATGATCATGAATAAAATGATCCGACTAGATCATCAAAATTATGTATAAACAAAGAGAATAGGAACAAAAACCTACAGCTGTTGTTTCTAACCGGTCACTTCTTTTGATTCATCAGGCGGGGGGGGCTGGACTGTCTTGGATGCAAGCAGGGTAGAGCTTCTAGGAAAAAAGGTTGGGAACCACTGCTCTAGCATGTCACATCTCCCTGATGGTCTAGTGGCTAGGATTTGGCGCTCTCGCCGCTGCGGCCTGAGTTGTGAATTGAGCTAAAATCATTGATGGCTGAGAACTTCATGCTTCAGAAAGTTTGAACAGCTTCATAATGTCCCCAAGGTGAACTTGGATTGCTGTTAACTTTTCTGTTTAGCAGTGCTCTAGAAAATCACATCTCCCTGATGGTCTACTGCCTATGATTCGGCGCTCTCACCGCCGCGGCCCGGGTTCGATTCCCAGTCAGGGAATCTAGCTTTAGACCTGTGTCACACTAGTGAGGATTCTCTTTCGCCTCCTTCAATGTAAACCAAAGTGTAATGGGTCCAGGTGTCCCCAATAAGGTTGAAGCAGAACTCTGAATGAAAGAAGAATGGAAGCTCACCCACACACTGTGACACACAACAAGAGGCTGCTTGAAACCTTATTGTCTCAAGTCAATAGCATAATCCAATAACAGGCACCTTCCTCCATCCACTAACAACACATAATATCCACATTTGCGTACAACAGCTGAAGGACACCAGGCAAAGCTGTAGTGCTAATAACTGAGAGGCCATCATGAGGAAGTCTAGAGTTTGTGACAACCACCCACAGAGCTTGCATTGGCCGGGAATCGAACCCGGGTCAACTGCTTGGGAAGCAGCTATGCTAACCACTATACCACCAATGCCTGTTTTTCAGGGTTCCTGATCACTGATTTACTGACTATTTTCTCATACTGCAACAAGTCATGACTCAGGGAGACATGACTTGTTTCAATTATTAGTGAGTCGTTACCCTAACCACTGGTGAGTGAGACACCCCCAGCCACCCGCCATCATGTGAGTCGTTTGGCTCATGTGGCCCGAGCTGTGAATTGAGGTAAAATCACTGACGACTGAGAACTTCATGCTTCAGAAAGTTTCAACAGCTTCATAACTTCCCCAAAGGTGAACCTGGATTGCTGTTAAATTTTCTGTGTAGTCAGGCTCCAGCATAACGTATCTCCCTGATGGTCTAGTGGCTAGGATTCGGCGCTCTCACCGCCGCGGCCCGGGTTCGATTCCCGGTCAGGGAATCTAGCTTTAGCCCTGTGCCACAATGTCCCATCCAATCACCAGTGTTCCTCCTCCATCTTCTACAATGTAACTGTAAAAAGCAAAATCCTATAAACAGCCGATTCAAAGCTAATCTCAATAGCTAACACAACATCCACAGTTGTGGATAAATTGTGGCTGGATTTATGGCTATGTTAAAGACTCAGGCAAGATTCTGTGCATACTCCTGCACAACTTGCATCAGCTGGGAATTGAACCAAAGTTAACTGCTTCATGCTTTATGACTTCACCAAAGATGAACCCTGATTGCTGTTAATTTTCTGTTTAGTAGTGCTCCAGCATGTCGCATCTCCCTGATGGTCTAGTGGCTAGGATTCGGCGCTCTCACCGCCGCGGCCCGGTTCGATTCCCGGTCAGGGAATATAGCTTTAGCCCTGTGTCACACTAGTGAGGATTCTCTTTTGCCTCCTTCAATGTAAACCAAAGTGTAATGGGTCCAGGTGTCCCCAATAAGGTTGAAGCAGAACTCTGAATGAAAGATGCATGGAAGCTCACCCACACACTGTGACACACAACAAGAGGCTGCTTGAAACCTAATTGTCTCAAGTCAATAGCATAATCCAATAATAGGCCACCTTCCTCCATCCACTAACAACACATAATATCCACATTTGCGTACAACAGCTGAAGGACACCAGGCAAAGCTGTAGTGCTAATAACTGAGAGGCCATCATGAGGAAGTCTAGAGTTTGTGACAACCACCCACAGAGCTTGCATTGGCCGGGAATCGAACCCGGGTCAACTGCTTGGGAAGCAGCTATGCTAACCACTATACCACCAATGCCTGTCTTTCAGGGTTCCTGATCACTGATTCGCTGACTATTTTCTCATACTGCAACAAGTCATGACTCAGGGAGACATGACTTGTTTCAATTATTAGTGAGTCGTTACCCTAACCACTGGTGAGTGAGACACACCCAGCCACCCGCCATCATGTGAGTCGTTTGGCTCATGCAGCCCGAGCTGTGAATTGAGGTAAAATCATTGACGACTGAGAACTTCATGCTTCAGAAAATTTGAACAGCTTCATAACTTCCCCAAAGATGAACCTGGATTGCTGTTAAATTTTCTGTGTAGTCAGACTCCAGCATAACGTATCTCCCTGATGGTCTAGTGGCTAGGATTCGGCGCTCTCACCGCCGCGGCCCGGGTTCGATTCCCGGTCAGGGAATATAGCTTTAGACCTGTGTCACACTAGTGAGGTTTCTCTTTCGCCTCCTTCAATGTAAACCAAAGTGTAATGGGTCCAGGTGTCCCCATAAGGTTGAAGCAGAACTCTGAAAGAAGAATGGAAGCTCACCCACACACTGTGACACACAACAAGAGGCTGCTTGAAACCTTATTGTCTCAAGTCAATAGCATAATCCAATAACAGGCCACCTTCCTCCATCGATTAACAACACACAATATCCACATTTGCATACAACAGCTGAAGGACACCAGGCAAAGCTGTAGTGCTAATAACTGAGAGGCCATCATGAGGAAGTCTAGAGTTTGTGACAACCACCCACAGAGCTTGCATTGGCCGGGAATCGAACCCGGGTCAACTGCTTGGGAAGCAGCTATACTAACCACTATACCACCAATGCCTGTTTTTCAGGGTTCCCGATCACTGATTCGCTGACTATTTTCTCATACTGCAACAAGTCATGACTCAGGGAGACATGACTTGTTTCAATTATTAGTGAGTCGTTACCCTAACCACTGATGAGTGAGACACCCCCAGCCACCCGCCATCATGTGAGTCGTTTGGCTCATGCGGCCCGAGCTGTGAATTGAGCTAAAATCATTGACCACTGAGAACTTCATGCTTCAGAAAGTTTCAACAGCTTCATAACTTCCCCAAGGGTGAACCTGGATTGCTGTTAAATTTTGTGTGTAGTCAGGCTCCGGCATAACGTATCTCCCTTATGGTCTAGTGGCTAGGATTCGGCGCTTTCACCGCCACGGCCCGGGTTCGATTCCCGGTCAGGGAATCTAGCTTTAGCCCTGTGCCACAATGTCCCATCCAATCACCAGTGTTCCTCCTCCATCTTCTACAATGTAATTGTAAAAAGCAAAATCCTATAAACGGCCGGATTCAAAGCTAATCACAGTAGCTAACACAACATCCACAGTTGTGGATAAGTTGTGGCTGGACTTATGGCTATGTTAAAGCGTCAGGCAAGATTCTGTGCATACTCCTGCACAACTTGTATTAGCTGGGAATTGAACCAAAGTTAACTGCTTCATGCTTTATGACTTCACCAAAGATGAACCCTGATTGCTGTTAATTTTCTGTTTAGTAGTGCTCCAGCATGTCGCATCTCCCTGATGGTCTAGTGGCTAGGATTCGGCGCTCTCACTGCCGCGGCCCGGTTTCGATTCCCGGTCAGGGAATATAGCTTTAGCCCTGTGTCACACTAGTGAGGATTCTCTTTTGCCTCCTTCAATGTAAACCAAAGTGTAATGCGTCCAAGTGTCCCCAATAAGGTTGAAGCAGAACTCTGAATGAAAGATGCATGGAAGTTCACCCACACACTGTGACACACAACAAGAGGCTGCTTGAAACCTTATTGTCTCAAGTCAATAGCATAATCCAATAACAGGCCACCTTCCTCCATCAACTAACAACACATAATATCCACATTTGCGTACAACAGCTGAAGGACACCAGGCAAAGCTGTAGTGCTAATAACTGAGAGGCCATCATGAGGAAGTCTAGAGTTTGTGACAACCACCCACAGAGCTTGCATAGGCTGGGAATCGAACCCGGGTCAACTGCTTGGGAAGCAGCTATGCTAACCACTATACTACCAATGCCTGTTTTTCAGGGTTCCTGATCACTGATTCGCTGACTATTTTCTCATACTGCAACAAGTCATGACTCAGGAAGACATGACTTGTTTCAATTATTAGTGAGTCGTTACCCTAACCACTGGTGAGTGAGACACCCCCAGCCGCCCACCATCATGTGAGTCGTTTGGCTCATGTGGCCCGAGCTGTGAATTGAGGTAAAATCACTGACGACTGAGAACTTCATGCTTCAGAAAATTTGAACAGCTTCATAACTTACCCAAAGATGAACCTGGATTGCTGTTAAATTTTCTGTGTAGTCAGGCTCTAGCATAACATATCTCCCTGATGGTCTAGTGGCTAGGATTCGGCGCTCTCACCGCCGCGGCCCGGGTTCGATTCCCGGTCAGGGAATCTAGCTTTAGCCCTGTGCCACAATGTCCCATCCAATCACCAGTGTTCCTCCTCCATCTTCTACAATGTAATTGTAAAAAGCAAAATCCTATAAACGGCCGGATTCAAAGCTAATCACAGTAGCTAACACAACATCCACAGTTGTGGATAAGTTGTGGCTGGACTTATGGCTATGTTAAAGACTCAGGCAAGATTCTGTGCATACTCCTGCACAACTTGTATTAGCTGGGAATTGAACCAAAGTTAACTGCTTCATGCTTTATGACTTCACCAAAGATGAACCCTGATTGCTGTTAATTTTCTGTTTAGTAGTGCTCCAGCATGTCACATCTCCCTGATGGTCTAGTGGCTAGGATTCGGCGCTCTCACCGCCGCGGCCCGGGTTCGATTCCCGGTCAGGGAATATAGCTTTAGCCCTGTGTCACACTAGTGAGGATTCTCTTTTGCCTCCTTCAATGTAAACCAAAGTGTAATGGGTCCAAGTGTCCCCAATAAGGTTGAAGCAGAACTCTGAAAGAAGAATGGAAGCTCACCCACACACTGTGACACACAACAAGAGGCTGCTTGAAACCTTATTGTCTCAAGTCAATAGCATAATCCAATAACAGGCCACCTTCCTCCGTCGACTAACAACACACAATATCCACATTTGCGTACAACAGCTGAAGGACACCAGGCAAAGCTGTAGTGCTAATAACTGAGAGGCCATCATGAGGAAGTCTAGAGTTTGTGACAACCACCCACAGAGCTTGTATCGGCCGGGAATCGAACCCGGGTCAACTGCTCGGGAAGCAGCTATACTAACCACTATACCACCAATGCCTGTTTTTCAGGGTTCCTGATCACTGATTCGCTGACTATTTTCTCATACTGCAACAAGTCATGACTCAGGGAGACATGACTTGTTTCAATTATTAGTGAGTCGTTACCCTAACCACTGGTGAGTGAGACACCCCAGCCACCCGCCATCATGTGAGTCGTTTGGCTCATGCGGCCCGAGCTGTGAATTGAGCTAAAATCATTGACGACTGAGAACTTCATGCTTCAGAAAATTTGAACAGCTTCATAACTTACCCAAAGATGAACCTGGATTGCTGTTAAATTTTCTGTATAGTCAGGCTCCAGCATAACGTATCTCCCTGATGGTCTAGTGGCTAGGATTCGGCGCTCTCACCGCCGCGGCCCGGGTTCAATTCCCGTCAGGGAATATAGCTTTAGACCTGTGTCACACTAGTGAGGTTTCTCTTTTGCCTCCTTCAATGTAAACCAAAGTGTAATGGGTCCAGGTGTCCCCAATAAGGTTGAAGCAGAACTCTGAATGAAAGAAGAATGGAAGCTCACCCACACACTGTGACACACAACAAGAGACTGCTTGAAACCTAATTGTCTCAAGTCAATAGCATAATCCAATAATAGGCCACCTTCCTCCATCCACTAACAACACATAATATCCACATTTGCGTACAACAGCTGAAGGACACCAGGCAAAGCTGTAGTGCTAATAACTGAGAGGCCATCATGAGGAAGTCTAGAGTTTGTGACAACCACCCACAGAGCTTGCATTGGCCGGAATCGAACCCGGGTCAACTGCTTGGGAAGCAGCTATGCTAACCACTATACCACCAATGCCTGTTTTTCAGGGTTCCTGATCACTGATTCGCTGACTATTTTCTCATACTGCAACAAGTCATGACTCAGGGAGACATGACTTGTTTCAATTATTAGTGAGTCGTTACCCTAACCACTGGTGAGTGAGACACCCCCAGCCACCCGCCATCATGTGAGTCATTTGGCTCATGCGGCCCGAGCTGTGAATTGAGCTAAAATCATTGACGACTGAGAACTTCATGCTTCAGAAAATTTGAACAGCTTCATAACTTCCCCAAAGGTGAACCTGGATTGCTGTTAAATTTTCTGTGTAGTCAGGCTCCAGCATAACGTATCTCCCTGATGGTCTAGTGGCTAGGATTCGGCGCTTTCACCGCCGCGGCCCGGGTTCGATTCCCGGTCAGGGAATCTAGCTTTAGCCCTGTGCCACAATGTCCCATCCAATCACCAGTGTTCCTCCTCCATCTTCTACAATGTAATTGTAAAAAGCAAAATCCTATAAACGGCCGGATTCAAAGCTAATCACAGTAGCTAACACAACATCCACAGTTGTGGATAAGTTGTGGCTGGACTTATGGCTATGTTAAAGACTCAGGCAAGATTCTGTGCATACTCCTGCACAACTTGTATTAGCTGGGAATTGAACCAAAGTTAACTGCTTCATGCTTTATGACTTCACCAAAGATGAACCCTGATTGCTGTTAATTTTCTGTTTAGTAGTGCTCCAGCATGTCGCATCTCCCTGATGGTCTAGTGGCTAGGATTCGGCGCTCTCACCGCCGCGGCCCAGGTTCGATTCCCGGTCAGGGAATCTAGCTTTAGCCTTGTGCCACAATGTCCAATCCACTGACCAGTGTTCCTCCTCCATCTTCTTCAACAGGCATGGGGAACCTATTCCACAAAGAGCTGAGTGGCTGCAGGTTTTCTTTCCAACCAAGCAGCAGCACACCAGACCTGACTTATTCAATCAACTGATCTCAGTCTTCAGACAGTTGATTGGTCAAACTGTGTGCTCTTGGTTGTTGCAACTGAAGAGAAACAATGTAATTGTAACAAGCAAAATCTTGTAAACAGCCTGATTCAAAGCTATACACTTGTGGATGGGTGGGGGGGGGGCTGGCTTGTCTTGGACACAAGCAGGGTGGATCTTCAAGGAAAAAAAGGTTGGGAACCAATGACTTAGATTAAAATATCAGTACATCTCTTACTGATACATTCTCATAAAAATGCAGTCATCCTTTGATCTGTCACTGTGGTGACAGAAGAAACGATGCTACCAACGCTACACACAGCACAGCATTGTTAAAATACAGACATATTTATTGTGAATATGGAGGAGAGCACTTCACTCCAGGAATGTAAAGTTGGGGGGGAATGATCCCCTGGAAAGAAAGTTTGCACAAATTTTTGCCTCTTCACATGCAGTTTTAATTCCCAACAGGTATCTGCAAACAAAAGACCAGGAAGAAAGTTATTAGTTTTTGGCTACCAACTCAAGTGGGATGAAACAGGGACAATATTAAAGTAAAGAACACAGCCAGAAACAGGAATAATTGGGGTTTCAGCAGGTTTCAACAAGACATTTTCTAGATAACTATAAAATGCAATTTAACACCTGTTTCACATCCTGGTGTAAAAAATATTATTAGAAAGAAAAAAAAAAAAAACAGAATTGTGGTGCATTTCATTTGTAGCTGCATGAGGTGTGATCCTCAGCAGATCTCTCATGTCTGTGAAATCAATAGTAATTTTAGATTATCCCTCTGAACTAACTTGTTTAATATTGTTAACATGTCCCTGTGGAGTTCTTCATTTAATGCTATTAGATACTACTAGATATTCAGTGGATGAAATAACCAGTCAACTGCATCACCACCTTGAACCAATAACAGTCTCATAAATACAGATACAGTAGAGTTTCATGCATCACAAACCTAAGGAGCCAATCATGGAAGAGGAAAGAAAAAGGGCAGGGCAGTACTGTAGTGTCTGATCCTCTTCCCTGTTTTGTGGAACATGCGTTTCTTTACCTTAAAAGGGCTCCTTTCTGTTTAAAGACTTGATTGTCATATGAACCTGGGTTTTCTTTAGCCTAAAAGATTAAAGAAGGTTAGGTCAGAGGTTACCTTCCATCTGTATGGTGTTGTCTCTCTGTCTAAGAATGTGGGATTCCTGAGTTAAGAAACCATATATAAAGAGAATGTTGGAGCTGAACAAGAGGGGATCCTACAATTGGCACCAGTGACTCCTTCAGATTCATAATAAAGTCTTTTTATTGGCAAGTCAGCGGTGATCACTTCTTTGCATCAACACATCAATACACAACAGTACTGAGTGAGAACATTGGCACAACCACTATGTTTTTTTTTCTGTCCTGTCATATAACCCATATAGTTATTTCCTAAAATACTGTACCTAAGGGTGTACCACTGTCATGGCTTCATAAGGCTTTGGCACTATAAGTATTTGGTTAGGTTTAGGAAAAGAACATGGTTTCAGTTAACACTTCTACATCAGCATATTTCATGTGAGAATCAAACATCGATCCCCTGTTGGAGTCCTGTCAGTCCTGTGTTTGATTGAACTATCCATTCACCCCCTGAGTTGAACTGCTTTTTATCTCTCGCAGCACTTCTGGCCACTACATGTTTTTCTTCTTGCGATATTGTGACATGATGGAAATGTGTGAAAAAAACATTCTTGTATAAATACTGTGAATGTATCTGAGATCCTGTGAGTTGTGATGTTGTTGACAGGAACCAGGCCTTGATCAACTAAGTGGCACATACAAAACTGAACCAAGTTAAAGCCAAACACACAAGAAGAATGTTTATTGGCTCTTCTCTCCAGCCACAACCAAAGTCAAGGGTTTAACAACCCATGGTGTAGCTTGGCTGCAATGTAGATAAGCCAGACCTGCTTAAAATATTGATTTTAATCAATCAAATTCAGATTATTACACATATTACTTAGAAATTAAGTGTCTTCCTTTTGAAATGCTTCCATGGCCTTGTCCACTACACCATGGGGTGTGACAGGTGACTCCTGCTGTGGGCCTGCCAGATGGTCTTAGACCTTGAACATGGAGTTAGAAAAACACCCATTGCACATCAAGAAACTTCAAATGTTGTACTTGCCCTGTCGTATCTGCAAAAGCTCTACTCTGCAGAGGTGTTTCTGTACTGGTAGACTGCTCTGCTGGTAAAATGAAAAAAAAAAATGAAGAGGAAACAAAGAAAATGGAATTAAACACTAAAGCTTGGTATAACCAAGATGGTTTTCAAATTCACTCCAAAGGTCACCTAATGAATAAGGTTTTTTTAATAACATGGCATTGCATTACACATGGCTCCATGGTGTAATTGGTGGCACTCTGTACTGAGTTCAAATCTCAGTGGAACTTGAGTTTTAATGAATTTCTGTTTGGGGAAGTAATTTGTATTGTGTGTTATAAATAGGCTACTAGGCCACACACTGTTCAGAGGAAAAGAGAACAGGTGAGCTGAATGAGCAGCAGTCAGCAGCACTCACACTGTGTCGTATCCATGAGACTGGAGAGAGAGAGACACTTTCATATGTACTGGAAAATATAATGTTCCTACTGGATGTGGGCAGGGGTATTCTGTATGAGAAACTAAATGTGCTGATGCTAACACACTGGCACAATAAGCAATGTGTCCCCAATCAATTACAGTGAGATCTATAATATAAAGTATGTTTCAGTCACTTTTTCTTAATGAGAGAAGAGTGTTAATTGTTACTGGAATCTGAGGTGTTGTTTGTGTTATGACCAGTAGATGGCAGTGTTACTACACTGAGAGAGTGTACATGTGAAATATGGTAGCGAAATCCTATGAGAATGTATATGACTTTGCATGTATATGAAAGAGAGTGAAATGTAGAGAAAAAGTTGTTGTCAACCTCAACTGATTGTTGGTATGCATGTCCAACCATTTATTAAGTAGCCTATGTAGGACCGGTTTCAGTCTATGAGACGTCATTCTGTGCACCGCTACAACACCTGGACATGTGCATAACATGAGCACTGGTGGACAGTACGGTGAGTGAACATATGTACCAGCAGGTCATCTACTCTGCAGTTGCTTAGTTGCACAGAACACAAGAACAACAATAGTACAAACTAAGAACACAGGTCTCTGCAGAGACAGTACAACTCTGACTCCTGTTGTTTAGTTGTTGCACCAGCATGGCTTTTGGAATATGAGTCTTCAAAGGTTAAATGGTGTATGTACCTGCTGTCTATGGAATTTACTTACACATCATGAACCACTACCACTCCCTCACACTCTGACAGATAAAGTGAACATCAGTTATTCTGCAGTAGTAAAACAACCTCACCTCAAAATACACAACCACAAATGAGGTTCCTGAAATTATATCAGAATCTTCCTCAACAGTGTGATGAAGATCAAGTCAATAACTTTTGAACTGACACCATTTCTCTTCAGTTTTGTCAAACTGGTGTGTGTGTAACATTATAGGATATGATGGACATGGAAGTTGTATGGGAATAGTAGTATAGTAGTATAGTGTATGTGTGTAGTAGTATGGGAAGTGTACTTTGAAGCTAAGAAGCTGATTGAACAGAGGTTGATCCAGATGTGCTGTCAGGCTCTTCATGGACCCAAAAGGCTGTTATACTTGTTTATGCACTCAAACATGCATGTGTATAAATGCCCAAGTTACTTCAGTGTGTGTGTGTGTGTGTGTGTGTGCAGTCCCACGTCACAAGATGTCAAGTTAAAATGCTCTGTCTCCAGCTGTGCCTCAGAGACTTTGATCCTAAAACACTCTGAAAAGCTTTTCTCACCAAGCTGATGTTACTTCTGCTTCTCAGTCCAGGACAAGAAATGTGTCCCTCAGTGTTCTGTGTGTGTGTGTGTCTGTGCATGCGTTCACACATCCCTTTTCTCTACAATTCAGTGCTAAATAACATTCTGTTAGAGACTGATGTTGATGTTCAAATGTGATAATTAACAATAATAATACATCACAGCTCAAATGATCATGCTGTGTGGTTATGAAAAGTTCCATTCATATGACATTTATTGTGTATTCAGACCTGGCTTGTTTGGAGCAGTTGTTCTGAAACAGGGAGCGTTTCACCGCAAAGACCGGTTGGTTTGAACACAGCCATCACGCTCGGATGCAGAATAAAACAAGTGGGATGAGATCGACCAAGTAGGGGGTGGTCTGGGCTCGCTTCCATTCGAGCCCTGGAGCTGTTCGTTTGCAGTGAGAATGTAATCGACTCAGCAACCGACACAACACACCACACGCTGCTGATGTTCCATGGTTCTCAGCAGGCTGGATGATATATAGGATGACTCAGGTCAGCTTCCTTTTTTCTTTTTGAACTCGTGTTGCAGGTGTAGTCCACCACCTCCCCAACATCCATCAGCTTCAACCTACCAACTGAGATCATTAAGTGTTCAATATAAAACACTTTGTCTGTGATAGTAATTGGTGTCTGATGTTTAAGTTTTAAGTGATTAATTGACTAATTGAGAAAATAATGAGATTAAACAGTAATGAATACCTACAACACACCGTCATAAATGTCACAGATTAGCCTGTTAAACTGAACTCATAACAATTTAAGTGCCTTAAGCACTCACAAAATGGAGACATAATCTGCCACTATTACACACATTATGTTCACCATGGTTACCCACCTGTGTCACAGGCCCAGAGAGTGGGTCTTTAATGACGATAACTGTTCAGCATGGAAACACTGAGAGAGGGTAGAGAGAAATTGCATTGTCCTTGGACTCCTCGCTCTATAACACTGGAACTTAGTATGTATGAATTGGAGCAATGATTACAGTAAGTGCAATCTGGAAATCTTAAATACTTGAAATATTGTTCAACCTGTTTTTAAATGACAGTTATTTGACCTGTGTGAAATATTTGTAAGCAGACCTTTAACATTTGAGTAACAGTACCACAGTCCAGTGAGCAATACCAAACATGCACCATCAATCTGAAACTGTGATTAGAAATTAACTTAATAACTACTTCCATAACTCCCATATCTGTGGCTATTCAGTAGCTGGATTCTCTGTTGAGATTTACTCTCTGCAGTATTAATCAGACCAGAGGATATAGTCACATACAAAGTATTTAACACAGAGACTGATTGACAACATGACTGTCTGACCGCTGCATCTCTGCTACAGCAGATGTTCCCTAAACCCACACAGGTTTGTTCTGGTCCTCTCTGCTGTAACACTCAGCCCTCCACAAGGTCTCCAGCTCTGTGTGAGAGGTCAAATCTCCTCTGAACTACCACCTCAGGCGCTCCAGCTCCTGTGTAGGCTGGTGAGGTAGACCTTGCATGCTCTGTTGTTCACAGTGTAGGTGTATCTGGCTGACCTATTCTTCTCCAGCCAAAACCTCTCAGTTACCAGGCTGATGGTGATGGTGGTCACTGTCCAGATGCTCTGCTATTGTTCTCAAGATGCCATTACTGGCTTCATCAAACCAAGCTTGTAGCCACATAGCCCCAGGATGTTTTCTATGATGTGCTATAAAAAAAATACATTTAGTTATGTTAAACACATCCATTTTCACACTTGGGAAAAGTGATATATATATATATATATCTATATATATATATATATATATATATATATATATATATATATATAGATATATATATATATATATACATATATACACACACTTGGGAAAAGTGATATATATATATATATATATATATATATATATATATATATATATATATATATATAATATATATATATATATATCATCATTGTTATAGAACTGGAGCTTATATGGTTCAATCAGGGGCTCAACTCCACACAAACACAAAGAACAGACCACCACAGAGCATCAGTGCTACCTAGCTCATAATTACTATGAGTACAGACACACAGAATATTTGAAGTAAATCCTCACCTATGTTTTGTGCAAACAACACTTTTAAGAGGTTTCCTTCAACCTCTGATAGACAGGTATCCTGACATATTGGCCATGAAATAAAAAACAGCAAACAAAAATCATTTTTAATCTCCTGAAGTGCATATTGATTTATTCAGATGCAGATAAGTGTGTGTGTATGTTATAGACTCATTATTATTTCATTGCATACATAAAAGTTATATTCATATTTTGCATTCATACCCATTCAGTTCCTCAGTATGCTGCATCATTTACTGCATGAATTTTGTCACTTCATTCATTATTCATAATAATTCATTAATGAATTTAATTGAGTTTGCTCCTCTGGGTGGAGCTGTCTGTGTCTGCCCTTCTCTCTCTGTTTACACACACATTTATTTACATATTAATCAAAGGTGTAAGGATCATTCTGGATTGTTATGGTACACTTTACCATAACAATCCATATATATATATATACATACATATATGTGAGATATAAATAATGGATCATGTTTTTTTCTTCACTAAAACAATAGTGATGAACAAAAGTTTAACAAGTTAGCATGAGCCTCCAGACTGTCCCTGCCACCTGCCTCTGAGCCAGCCTCACTCTCTGCGTAATGTCACTGTTATGTGACATTTTCAAAGGAACTTCATTCTTTTTTTGTATAAATTTCATGAAATGGCCTTTAATGGGGCTTCCTTGGTGTTTTAATGCATGTATCTCTTTCTCTGTTCTCTGAGCCACAACCACTCGTAGCAGACAGCATGTGGCGTTGAAGTAGCAGGCCACAAGGAAAGATGAAGTCATTAGAAACTTATAGTCATTACTTCCACAAGCACTTTGATCATGTATAATATTACTTCAGTTTCATTATGTGCACAATGATATTGATGGTATTAAGGGGGACAGCCCTGGGATTTCTGCGTGTAACTGTATATTGACATTTGCTTAAGGATTTAAGAATTATCTGTCAGCCATGTGTTACAAATAAGCCTGAATTTGATTAGTCAGAGTCAGAGTTATGGTTAAACATGCCACTGTGCCAACAGAGGCATAACACCAGTAATCACCATGATTATGTTAACAGTCGTGGCTTGATTAGGTTTAAACACAAGTTACAGATCTCAGTCAGGGACAGAAATAAGAAGGGCCTACTTCCTTGATACCAGATGATACATGTTGCCATGGATACAACAATAATTTAAACGTTAATGCTCCGGTTAAGGCTCTGGCCTTAAGAATAAGAATGAGTGGGCTTCTTTCTTACAGGAAGATAGTCTCAGATTATGATATTATATATACAGTATATATATATAATGTAGATATCTATAAGTCTTCTAGACCAGACAGGCTCAATCTGATAAGCAGAAGGAGCATTAGTGGCTGCTGAAAGGAACTTTGACAGAAGTTGTTTACAGAGGCCCAGTGTTGCACAGTCTGTGTCCCCTGCTGGCCCAGCTGTGGGTTATATCTGATGCCCTTTTCATTCAGAAAAAGACAGGAGGTGAAGTGGTGCACACACACAAAACAGACACAGACAGCAATTGTGGTTCAGTGAATTACTGGGCCGATGTATCTGGCAGAGGGAGTCCTCTATTTTTCTTTTCCCTGCAGGGATGAATGAGGGAGAGAAAGACAGAGGAATAAAAGTTGAAGAGCTGAGGTCAAAGTCTGGGCTCTGTGAAAGTACATGCCTCTTTGTGCCTGTGTGTGAAAAATTAGGATCTGGTTTCATTGTTAAGTCCAAAGTCTCTCTTGACTGTCCTTTGTGCCAGAGACACAGGCAGAGAAAAGAGGGGAGAAAGACATAATGATGAAAAATAAAGAGATGGACAGAATGATGTCACACTGAGCATGAAACCCTCTCCTCCTAGTCTCTTTACAGTACTCTGCTTATGTGATTCAATGTCCTCAGTTATTGTGATGTGTTTTATATTATTGTATGGAGCATGTTGCTTCCTCACTCATTTTGTAATATATTTGGTGGTGGTTGAAATACCTTTTTCCACCAAACATCCAATTCACTGCAGCCCACAGCCCAGCCCGAGGGAGCAGATGAGCAGCTCCACTGAACCTCATGCTTTTACAGACATGTTCACTTTGTGTCCACACTCATTTTTGCTCTGCAGCCTTTGATCATGTTTTCAGATTTCAAACGTCCACAAATTGTTTCCATCCTCAAACTCTGTGCACATGCAGGAAAACAGTGTCATGTAATGGACTCCTACATGCTGTTACAAGCTCACTGAGGATGCAATAGTTCATTTACAGACTGAATTATTCCACCACCATTTAGAAAACAACCTCTTTTTACTTCAGGCACAGAGGCCAGAGACGGTTGAGAGAGGAATCAAACCAGCAACATCTGAGACAGCAGCATCATTAAACTTAAAATGAGACTGTCTAGCAGTAGAGGATTCGTCCCAAGCAGATAATCAAAGACAGAACAGGTTCTCTAGAATTGCTTCCTTGACCCATGTGGCATCAATCACTCCTTCATTAAAACTCAAGAATTAAACCAAAGACATTTTATGAGGAGAAATTCACTGCTTCTTAAAGGTTCAGACAGGTTAGAGAATCAAAGCCCAGGATCTGAATAAGTGTGTGACTGAAGTTCTGGGTAAAACCTCCCATCCTGTGGTTGTGCACAAAATACAAAGAATAGCTCCATATAGATGATTTACAGGTTTAAATCTGCACCAACTAGGAGCGGAGAATTTTACTGTTGTAGCTGTCTAGCTAGTTTTGAGTATTTCTGGCTGGTGGTTGTACAGTTGTAATCTATATGTGACATAAATGCTGGCTCTACTGTTGCCATTGTAAACACCTTCATAATTGAATAATTCAATATACAACATCTTAGATTTTTCCTACATGCACACTTGGTTTATTGCTCCTGTGTTCTTTTGTCAAGCTAATCAGTCTGTGGGCAGATGTGTCATATCCAGATGCTGAAAACATGACATAGATGATAACAGGGCTATTTTCATCACACCAAGACATTTGAAATTTGAAATCCAAATGGGAGTAAAAACAAAAGTGTTGCATTGAACTTGTTCACCAAGTTGGGCCTAACTTTGACCCATTTTCATTCTTTTAATGGATGTGGAGGTGATGAGGACATACAGAGGCCCTGGAGTCCATCAGGACTTGATAAACAGACTGGAAATGCAACAGAAATTCTTTGATGTCTGACAACATCTGTGTGAAGACATTATTTTCACTATGAAAAACATTTCACTGCATCGATCCTCTTTATCTTTGAGTATGTGTTTGGTTCGTTCTCTCTGTGCCACCACAGCAGTGCATTCACTTCCGTAACACCTGGAAATCCTGCATCTGTGACTCATCTTTCTTATGAGTCACAGATTTTCTCCATTTTGTAATGTGGTTTCTGTTTTCTTTTTTTTGTAAGTATAAGTATATTTTTTGGGCTTTTTTGCCTTTATTGAATAGCACAGTGTAGAGAGACAGGAAATGGGGAGGCAGAGAGAGGGGGAATGACATGCAGCAAATGGTGCCCGATGCGGGATTTGAACCAGAGCCGACTGCAGCCCGACTGCAGCCCTATGGGGTGCCCGCTTAACCCACTATGCCATTTTGCCTCTTTTTAAGTCTCTCTCTCTCTCTCTTTCTCTCTGAGTATGTGTGCATAGGTGTTCCTACATCGTGCCAATCCTCCTGCACACCTGCACCCCTTTATCTTATGAGGACTTTATCTTACAGACCCTGGTGCCACAACAATTTACCATGGACCATGGACCATGTATCAGAGTGGTGCAGATGCTACAGCTGACTCCCCCAGTGCTTGGTAGTTGCCTATGTTGTGTGTGTCACTCTGGCCAGTCCTGACCCTCAGGTTTCTACTGTCCTGTCCACTGCCACCCTCAGCTCCTCTCCTCAGCGCCCCCTTGCCTGATGTAGAGTCAGACCTGTATTCCTGCCTGTCTCACTCCACTGATTCACATCAGAGTCAGACTTGTTCAGCAATGAGCTCTAAATAGATCTAATTCGACCACTGCCATGGTTCATGTCATTTGGCTGCCTCTGTGCACATGCATGGTTGTGGCCAGAAACTCAAAATCAACTTTTATCCAGTTTTAAATTTTCGAGCCAACATTTTAAACCTCTCTAAACAAACACCACCTCTTAATTAACTATATATAAAAAGAAGCAGTAGTAAATTTACACTCTGTTTCTACTGGTGTTAACCCCCTGGTCTGTTTGTTTTCAAGAGGAGGAGAGCTCTGAGGATAATTCAGCTCCAGGTAAAAAAAACTCCTGAACCACTCACACTGAAGGAATCCAAGTCTGGAGAAGTTTATACAGTGGTGATGACAATGAGTCCCATGATCCCAATGTTGCCTTTTGTTGTTCAGATTGAGAGAGGCCTAGAGAAAAGGACTGTGCATGACAGGATTAACAAAGGATTAACAAAAAAACATGTGATGCACTTGTATTTGTTTCACACGTTGATCATAAAGACAAGAAATTGTTTGTTAGTCACAGTCCAAGATAATATCTACACATACTGCCTAAAGTCATCCCCCTTTTTGCTTAGAAAAATAATAGCTAAAGACTGGAAGGAGAGATGGTGTGCAAGCTGCAATACACTCCCTGAGAGTAGTGTAACACTGAGGTGAAGTAAAACATCGTGGCTGCAGAGCTCAACCTGAGATTTTTGGACATGTTTTTAACTTTCCATCATTTCTAAATGAACATTATTACTGGTATTATCCCACATGTCTCTGAATGACACACACTGGAACTGTTCCTCTCTGGCACACCGAGCTGTGATAATGGACCTCACTTAAAGGTGATGCTGATGGTGCAGAAACAAATCTTCCTCCATCAGCATCACAGCACGTCCAGAGTCAGAGCTGCAGTCAGATATTTTTTTGTTCACTGGGCCAAAACACTCACTTGTACAATATGATCAAAGCAGTTTTGATATGTTGCATAAAACCTATTGTGTCATAAGTATTAATAGGTATGAATATGTTTGTTTAATGAAGGAAAGAGACAGAAACAGAGAGAGGAATAACAATGAATGGAAGGTCTCTAAATAAATAAATGAATAAATATGAACAGGACATTTATTCTACCTAACCACACATTTATCTGTGTTGCTCATTCCACGAATGCATGATCCTTAGAAGTAGTACCTCATTGTAAAGGTGACTAATCAGGCTTTCCAACGATATACAATATGGCACCAACTGGTGTCATTAAAGGGGAGAAATGATTGACTGAAATAAGTGCCATATCATGAGGTAGATGCATGTTGAAGTAATCCCGGAGGCAGTTTCAGGAGCTCTGAAATACTGCAAATGTTTTTTTTTTCTAAAGTCTCTTTTTGTAATGTTGTAATTTCAGCGGAAGACCATATATGGCAACTCACCTGGCTCGCTAGCGTGTCACTATGCACAATACATTGGCCAATCACAGCACCGAGTCAGTTGGGGAGGGGAGAGTGCGCTGAATCTGAGCGTTTCAGAGTTTGGATTTCTTCAGTGTCAGTTGCTCAGGGTTTTTTTTTTTCCTGAGGTGAAGGATCCACAGAGTTCTCCTCCTTTTCATAACACGCAGACCAGCTCATTTATAACAAGTAAAAAACACTGAATAAAGAAGTTTCTCATGTGACCCCCTGCAACCCAAACACGAGACTGTTTCAAAGAGACACTGCCAAATAGTCAGATTTTCAGTTTTCTGGTGGTCAATAAACTAACTGCCTCTGACATACATGTCTGTCAGAAGCCAAAGTTGAGCTTTGATCAGTATTTCTCATATACAGACAGTCTGCTCTCAACAAAACCTTTCATGTCAGTTTTTCACCAACATGAGACATTAAGGAGCGGCAGAGAGCTGAGAGTGCTGCTAATATTTGTTCATCTTATAATATACAACTTGAGTCTTTAGTAGGTTTTCACTGACAGATGAGTTATCCACAGTGGCGTCCTCCCCTGCAAGACAAACAGACCTGGGATTTGGACACAGGACGTCTGGTCTTAATTAGCAAAGCACCCTGAAAGGGATTGAAGGGCAGAGTCTCAATTCGCCCCCTCCTCACCTTGAAAAGCTATTTGGTGGCTTCACTTGTCTGTTTCTGAACTGTTGTCTGGCTCAATGATTATACACAATGTCACATGAGTTTGGAAGCATTTGGCTGAATCTGAGCACAGGAGGCTCCTGTACACCTCTGCATTCATCCTGCTGCTTCCCTCGGCTGTGAAATAATCAATAAATGTCGGTGTGCCAGCTCCATTGGCAGCCATTCTTACCCAAGTCATAACTTATTTGACAATGGGGTGTTGACTTTAGGTCATAGCATCTTTCTTTCTTCTTCATGTGTTTAGCTGACTACAGCCTGACCCCTGTTTTTTGAGACTTACCAGGCATTTGCATCTTGAGGCTTGAACTTGGAAAACTCAAGTTCTTCACAAGATTTGGGCCGCTCGGCCCACCAGGATGTTGGCCATTTTCTAATGATCCCATTTTCATTGTTTGCAAGTGTTTGTTTTCTTATGATCAAACTAAAGGCTCTGGTCCTCTCTTCTGATTGGCTGGCTGTTTTCTTGGTGATCGGATATGAAATTTTCCAAATTATGCAAGCCATGAAAGTGTGTCCAGGTGGGTGGGGTCTGGGGTTTGGCTGAGAGCAGTGACTGATTGGTTGTGACATCACAAAGTTAGAGGAGTCCTGGTGGCTCATTTTTAAGGCTTATTTATTTAATACACAGGCTGTGTACATTTCTCTGAGGACTGATGCTTTTACAGTATTAACAGAAAACCAAGACCTGATTTTTAATCAATAGACAGAATGAAATCTGCTATATGAATGAAATGAGTTATATCTCCTTCAGGTTTGTTTTTCTATATTCATACAGGCTATTCAAAACATGACTGAAACTTGGCACTTTAATGTAGTATCCATTCATTTATCTCAAATTGAATGAGCTGCATATCAGGGTCTGAAGAACAACTGACTGTATGAACACATAAGCCTTGGTGTCTGGACGTTGCACTGCATGTATGTGTGATGATAAAGAGGGCAGTATTGTAATTTTGGTCCAAATCACGTGTGCTGGAACAAAACATCAGGAAGTCAGAGCGTGTTTGTCTCTGCTCTGAGGTATGGCTGCCTTGTGCATTGAGTTTGGCAAACACACTGCTGAGTCTGGACCCAGAGATACAGCTGAGGTGTCGTCCAACTGGTGGCCTGACTCCAACAAACCACGACTAAGCCTAAGTACACCACAAGTGCCAGGGCTGGCTCATTACCAGCTCAGGCAATGGGCCAAAATGACTTATTTTGTTAATTTCCTGCCACCTCATTCCCATGCCAGCCCTTCCCTCAGATACAGCGTAGACACAGGTCACATGTAGAGCTAACTGCTTCCATTAATGATTCATTTGTAATGTGGGCACATCTGAAGAAGTGAACCAGTAAAATGTGAAGAAGAGTTCAGCTGGGACTGAAACAAAGTCACAGACTTTAAAACTCCCACAAGCGGCTGCGCACTAAATTCAAGTGACTGAGAATGACACACATTATTCATTATAATTATATTAACAATATTGCTGGAAGTACGTACATACAAATGTCAGTCTAATAACAGGAGAGTGTGGCATGTTTGTAGATACAGATGAGGCTAAATGTACAGCTGAGGGTCATCATATAGAGCTCCATCCTCAGCATCATGGTGCTGAAAATGAAGACTCATATTCTGACTATTAACCAGAACATAATTTATGGCTTGAGGTAGTACAGACACACACTCACACTCACACACATAGCCTACATAAAAATTCCAAAATTATGAAGTGAAAATTATAATATCACATAGATAATGGCTGTCATGGTGTTATTTCATTCATAAAGTTCCAATTACATGGAGTTTGAACCCCCTAACACTGGCCTGTAGGTGGTGTTGCTTCTAATTAATGCTGTGCCTGCTGGGCCCTGGTCGGGCCGGCTGCTGTTAAAGGGACTTGTGGCAGGATTTGTGACAAATCAAACATGCATTGTAAGTTTTTTTTAATTCTAATGGGTGGTGAAGCATTCAAAACCAAAAAGAATAAGCCCACCCACATATCTCTCCATTGCCTTTAACAGGCTGTGTGCTGCATAATCTACTGCAATTCTGGGTCCGAATTTCCTGCACAGTTCTGCGGACATGACGTCAGATGGCACTGAATGCACGTTCTCGACGGCTTTTGACTTGGACCTTTATTTACACAACTGCCAGTGATACCCGGCCTTTATTGGAGGCAGGCTTCTATTCGAGGGAGGCCTATTTCTAAATCCCTCCGTTTATTTTTACACATTAGCGACCAAGCTCATCGTTCATTAGCTCATCTTCACCTTCCTCACATGCTGTTCTCCTTGCTGTGCTGTCGAACCTGGGTCTCTGTCTCCGTTGCGCACGCCCTAGCTCTTCACTCCCATTCAAGTCAATCAGAGCATTTTCACAGGGTGCGCTGCGGTCTTCCTCCGGTTACGACTGCGCTCCGGACACGAGCAGAGGCTGTCCCTCTCTGAAGCAGAGGATGAGAAAGAGTTTCTGATCATATCCATGTCAGTTTGTTCCAGTCTGCAGAGTTTTTTTTTTCTTTGACCCAGCCTGTATTTGAGGCCGGCCTTTATTTGTTTGTGTAAACAACGCCCCTGGGCAGTATATGAGACCTGGCTATTAACTGAGGAAATACGGTATTGGATATACATTCGAGTCAGGGAGGCAGCATCAGCTTGAATTGGGACTGCAAACAAATATGGACATGGCTCATTTCCTAGTAACCAGATAAGAAAACACTACAGGTCATGTTTAGAGCTTGATCTTAAAATTACATGAGATCGCCGAGGACTCAGGGTGACCTAATGTAACCTAAGAACATTGTTTACTCACTTTGTCGATTGACATGATGCCGTTTGCAGTAGTAGGCTTCCAGCGTCATTCTGCAGAGGCATGCACGGAGGTCTTGCAGTAGCGGTCACATAAAGTAACAGCCAGTAAAGTAATATATTATGTAAGGAATAATGTGTCAAAGTATCAGCTGCACTGCTGTGAAGAGTTCATGCACGCCCCCAGCCCGGCTTAGCTGATGGCTGCAGTTAACCGCAACGGCCGTCATGTCAGTATTGAGTTTTATTTTTTTGATCCTGCCCCAAGTTCCTTTAAGGGGGGTTAATTAAGAAAGAGGAAACAAACACTTGAGAAAGCCTAACTCATACCTTACAGTTCTAAGCCTACACATTGATGTTTTGTTGTTCTGTTGGAGGTGGAAACAAAGTTCTTGTCACGTTTCATCAACATGTCATTTATCAGATTTAATTTAGCCCTATGCACCTCTGAGAACTCCAGGTCTCCTCATCCTGGTTTTTTAATTAAATCTGAAATCAAAAGGAAAACCCATGGAGAGGCATGTTTTCATATGGTCGACATCTGGGGAGAAACATCCCTGTGGACCTGAGGGCAGGAGGTAGTGTCCATGTTTGAAGCTGTTTTACTGATATCGCCGTTTGATTCTATGATTATTTTCTTTTCAACACTCTCAACACACTTTTCAACTCTATTTACAGTTATTTGTTATTTTCTACTTTTAATTCTGGTTTTGCTCCTTTAAATAAGGGTCCTCTGTTTAAGCTGGGGCCTGTGGTAGACTTTCCAGGGCTCTGTCACTGTTGACTCATTTCCACTGCCTTCCTGTATCATTTCATCATGATTTCATCATTTTTTGCAAGATCCCAACAGAAATCTTTTTATTTGATCTTATAGGGGTTCTGGATAGGCTCTGCGTTCTCACCAAATCACCCCAGGAAATGCTTTTCATCAGAGACTATCCCAGACACATTTTTCAGTTTTGTCTCTGAAACAGACAAAAAACAAAAGTAAAAAGCAGTGACTTGTGAAGAAGTTGCTGAGCATTTGTGGTTTTTTATTGTTTCTTGCTTGTTCAGACACCACACGTAAAGTCATTATTTTCAAAATTATTAACATTATAATACAATACCAATACCAAATGTGTAGTTGTGCCCCTGCTCACACACTTATGATGAAACAGTGTTTAAGGCTTTGCTCTGCATTGAGGCTTCTGAATGTAAACAGAGCTCTGACAAATTAGATGTTTAACATGGCAGTAAAGCAGTAATTTAGGGTCTTTGAATAACACAGCAGAGTCTCTTTGCTACTTAAAGTGGCACAAATCACTTGTGTGTAAACACTAACAAACCAACTGAGAATTAGCACCAACTGCTCTGCTACAACAAACATTTTAGCCTCCTTTAGCTCATTGTTGTGGTTTTCCAACCTTGAAACTCAGTGAAAAAGCTCTGATGAACCCAGCTACAGCAACTACCGGGTGCATTTAGTTGTTAAAGGGTCAGGGTTATACAATTCTGCAAGTCTGGTGGAAACAAAAAGGAGACCAATTAGATTCCTGTGTTTTGTCGAGGTTGTCCAATAAATTTACATCGCATTCACCCATTAGCATTTCCATCTAGCAGCAGCAGCTGACTACCAGACAGGCAAGGCAAGCTCCTGAGTTGTCTGGCCAGATAAGACATAGTTGTACATGTGTGTCTGATATTAAAAATGGACCTGAAGCTGAAGAGATCATCAAGATCAAGATAAACCTTACAGTCCAAGAGGGGAAATTTGTCGTGGGCACATAGTGCAACATAGCTGCAAGCGTAAAAGGCAGACATATAGTAGACAATACAAAAGACAACCATGTTAAAAACATGGACTTTGACATTGGCAGCTGGTTGAAGTCACTATGTTGAGTCATAGATAAACAGGCCATAAGATAAAATAAAAGCTAGTCCAAAAGCAAGCGCTAAAAATCTAAAAACAATAGTGCAATCAGAATCATCATCATCATCAGAATTAGAAAAAAATGTGACAAGGTGTAAATGACTGTGTGGTAAAACTGTGTGTACTGCTAGTGGTTAATGTAGCCTTGAGCTACTGGTCTCAAGGAGAGATGAGGAGTACTCCTCCTGGGCACCGTCACATGGTTATTGCAACATTAAAAGACACAGTGACACTGTGTCTTTTAGGGGGGTTCAGCAGGTCCTGAATGGAGGGTGATCAGCATCACAAGCTACCTCTGTGTCTGAAAGAAGGCTGATAATAATTCTAAGGAAGTGAGTAAAGGATCCACAAGTGAAACAACATGTCAACACTACTATATGTTCACAGCCAGTATCGGGCATCTTACTTTTAAATAGTAATTAGTTATAGTTACTCGTTACCTTCCTCAGAAAGTAACTGAGTTAGTAACTGAGTTACTAAATTATAAAAGTAACTAATTACTCGGAAAAGTAACTACTGTGTTGCTTTTTTATACAATGCTCAAATATGTTAAATTACTTGGACTCACCAAGTAATATTTTGAGTTGAGCAGCGTACAACAACAGTCCTAGAATAGATAAAGTCCTATAATTCCTATGTATAAGTAAAATAAACAATAAATAAGCATAAGACATAAATACTACAGTGATGATTATCATAACTGTCATAACTTGTAAGTGTTGGATTGTGCAACAAACATAAAACCTCTGCCATGTTGTATCTGGTTCTGCTGTGTTGTGCTGCTTTAAATGTTGCTGCAGCAAGGAATTATGGGATGTCATTTCTCCTTCCCTTTCAAACATGAAGGTCCAGAGTTTCCTTTGCCGCGAGAGATAAGAAAGGAAGCTTTGAAGCATCGTTCATTATCATTTAGAGAAGTGAACCAGCTCTGATCATGGCTGCTGCTTCGATACTTCCAGGTCATTTCACTCAGTTAAAAACATTCCTAAGCAAAAAAAAAAAAAAAAAGTAAAAAAAAAAAGTTTTACATAAATGAGGGAGTGCTGCTTGAGTGACGGGTGGGTGAGGGTATGCTTGCCACAAAATCTCTGCGCAGGCTTCATGCTGCTTTTTTCATTTTTAATAGTAGGAATGAACACAAAGACTTCTGCTCCAGTGTCATCACTGAAATATCCAGATCCAGATCACATGATAATATCAGGTGGACCTGGACTGAGTATCTAAAGTGTGGGACCTTCTGACACAGATTAGAGGACTTTGTTGTCCGTGCTGCTTCCACTCGGTCTGTGAGGGAAACTAATTCACTTCTACCTCCTTTTTTCTGTCGCTTCACAAGTTCATGCCTCTAGTTGAGAGCTGGAACACAGACAAGCTGGTAAATGACGAGCTTCACCTTCAGGCTCAGCTCCTGCTGTTGCAGAAATCGACCTGTTGATCTTGTATTCTATCTTATCCTTATTCATGAGGGAGAATCCGAGATAACTTCAACTCCTTCATTTTGGTTCAGCAATTTAACTCCAATCCAGAAGTGAGAAAGAGCACCATGGCCTCAGACAAATGTGCTGACTCATCCCTACTGCGTTGTTTCTGCCTTCAAAACAATTATTGCACCTTTAATCGTGTTGGTTCCACATGCTATGTCAATGCGCATCATTGAGCAGCTTGATGTTGGATGTGGAGACAGATTTGGAAAGTTAATCTGAGATCATTCAAACTTCACTCTTTTACATATGTTTGAGCTCCTCTTCACAGGTTCATGATTTATTTAGTTATTTATTCATAAGCTGTCACTAGAGAAAGATGTATATGAAGTGCAAATGTTGGCAGCCCAGTTACTTATATATGCAGAAATGAAAGCAGATCCAGATATCTCAGATACTGTACGGTGTATATGAGCTCCAAATTAAAACTCTGATTGACCCCGACTTCAATCTCTGCTCCAGCTTGACTCTGGTTATGAACTGAGTTTATTCACCATTCATGTGAGGCATGATAAGAAAGTCTGAATTAATTCCTGATTAGAAGTTTTTCTTTTCTTTTCTTTACTATGCTCATATGTCACTTTTATTGCAGTCCTGCTGTTTTATCACTTCTGCCTCTGGTACTGCATCTACATTTTATCTTTATCATGCTGTTTTTTGACTCTTGGTGTTATTATATTATTCTGGATAGACGATTGATCAGATATTATGTCCCCAAAGCATCTCGGAGAACCTTGTTTAATTGACAGTTCCACTCTCATTAGTGGTATGGGTTGGAAAATCACGAGTTAAAAAACAGTACAACTTTGGTTGAAAAGATGAAATTCTGAGAAAAAATAAAATAATAATATACACAAGCTCTGACATAGGAGTGGCTGACGTAAAACCACTGTCTTACTAAGTTGCAGTCACTTTGATGTTCTTGCTGCTTTTGTTCTGAACATACAAGTAGAAGCCATCAGTGAGTGAAATATCTGTGCTCTGTTTCCTTACTCTCTCTGTTGTGGCATCTCGCTGCCTGCAGTATCTTGTCTTTTACGAGAACTCAGGAATAGTTGGGAGGGGGGTGTTGGAGGAGGAGGAGGAGGAGGAGGAGAGGAAGCAAGCTGGAGGGAGTTAAGAGGAGGAAGGAGGTTGGTGAGGGTGAAGTGCCTGACCCAGATAGTGAAAGGTGCAGCTCATTGATCAGTGTGGGCCTGTGCTGTGAGGGCCAGTACATGCTAAAATACTACACAGGAATGAACTTTACAAAGGCAAAGAGAGAGGGGGAGACAGCTATTTAAAGGAACATGTGAAAGGCAGGAGGCTTGAAACTAGAAAATAGAAATGATCAGGAACAGCATTTAGGCTCCCCTATATATATATATATATATATATAATATATATATATATTCATACGGTGTATATGAAATTGATTAGAAATTGGAACAGTTAAATGTATAATATTTCCACCAAGATAGGAGTGTCTAAAAGTCTGAGACCACGTTGTGAAGAAGGGCATGAAATTAGACATGATTAAGCAAAACATAAATAAGAATATATAATGCTTTTCTTTCTTTCTTTTTTTTTTATTTTTTAAAGTTGGTTGTTTCAATAATCTAACATGTAAATAAAATCTCATTGACATATATGGTTGCAACGTGTTACAGCATATAAAAAACACATTATAAAAAAGATATTTTTTATAATGTATGTTATTGTTATATGTATTCAATACATCAACAGTTTTTTCACCAGTGAGTTCTACCATTTCTTTAGTTATATGGTTTTACTGAATTAATACAAAATATATGTTCAAAATTGTATATGAATAGGTGCAGTAAATGCATGTTGTTGTTGATGTGATAAATACTTATTTCCCCCACTGTATCTATTACAGTCTTACTATCTTCATAAATTATACGATGATAATAATAGTACTATATGGTCACATGTGACATTATCGCTCTTGATGTAGGGACTTGTATGTGTTATGTATGTGTGTGTGTTTGACCAAAATTGTTAAAAATGATGTAACCTTTACTCATTGTTTTTTTCTGCATTCCCCACATCTGCACAAACAGCAGACACAAAGGCCTGTAGCCAGGGGGGAGACCCAAATCAGTGTCATGACAAAGAAGTAGCAACTTTTTCATCATACTAGTTTTATGCTCCAGGAATTTAAGATTATATTTTTCTACAGGAACTTTTGCAGGAAGTAGTGAAGCCTAATATGTCAGCTGAGTGTCCAATGTGTGACTGGTTAACAGTTGTTTTGTTTTATTGAAGCATAACTGTACTTTTTCTTTCATGTTTTTGTTGCTAAAATTAACCAAATTATAATATATAACAATGTTATTATTGTAGATAATGATATGTAACAAGATCTGAGATAATATATTACTTTAGGTGGAACACTATGTACATTCTATAATGTCTTGACAGCACTTCTTCAGAGTTGGCACAAACACAAGGATGAATTGATTAGATTATGGTAGCAAAGGGTCAAAGGTCAAGGTCACCCTGACCTCACAAATTGTGGTTTTGGCCTTGTGAGATCTGTAATGGTTTGATCTCTTCAAATTTGGTAAAACTGTTCCCTTGAATTCAAAGTCAAACTGATTAGATTTTGGGGGTCAAAGGTCAAGGATGTGATTTGCTCACAAAACACAGTTTAGGCTATTGTGACCAATATCTCAGTGACACCCAGGAGGAGTACCTTCAAATTCAGCACAAATGTCGGCTTAGACTCAAAGATGCACTGATTGGACCTGGTCGAAGATCAAGGTCATGATGACCTCAAAGACTATTTGTTGGTGATTCTGAACAAACAGTGATGTAACATGAAACTAGTCTGAAGGAAATGCTGTGGTCATGTGATGATGTATTTACTTGAGAAAGAAACTCAGAGGGAGAGAAGAGATGATAAACAGTGATGGAACACCAGGAAGGGAATCAGCTGATGAAGACAAGATGAAACAAAGATGAGAAAATAGAGAAGAAGAGAGGTGCAGAGGTGGGAGAAGAGTGGAGGAGGACACAGATGAGTGGTGAGAGACTGCAGAGGCATTAACAGTCAGATGAGCCGCACACAAACAGCTAAAACCCGCTGACTCCTCCAGCACATATGTGACTTCATCTAATTTCACAGTGACAAACACGCTGAATTCAAATGGAATAGCTGTGCGTGTGTATGTGTGTGTGTGCCTTAGTGCATGCGATTCTGGATGTGTCTGTTTCTTTTTAATGTATCCCACAGTGTGTAGTTCTCTGTTCCCTTGTTGCCCTACAAAAAAAAAACTTATAGTACCTGTTTTGAAAAAGCTTCCCCACAGCGACACGTTGAACATGGCATTTTCTAATCCCCTTCCCTCATTCAGAATAGATTCAAACGCATGAGAGACATTAAAAAGTAAAACACAGTAAAATGTCACGTTCAACATGATGCACCACGACAGCGGTAATTTCAGCCGCTGAGCTCCTTTGTTGTCTTGCTGCAGCTGCCAAATATAAACATGTGCTCTAATGATTAAATGATAGCCTGGGAGTGAGTGTTATTTCACTCTTCCTCCACACAGACCTCTAACCTTCTCACCCTCTGTTTGTTTGTGCATTGTTGATCTCTGGCTGGTGACCCAGGCTACTCAATGCATACTCCATGTACTGCACAAACTCACGTGCTGGCTCTTGGTTTAAACAGTTACTACTGTTGGTGCAGAGCAGCACACATACCTATTTAGCTATACCTGTTGCTTGGTTTGTGTGGCTGCACCTTGGATCATCAGCAAAAGTTGGAACACCTTCAGAAATATGTACTGCTGATGAGTGTGTCTCAAGTGCCTCTTCAAAGACTTAACATAATGAACCCAAGTGTGTTGATTCAGTGGAGACTTAAAGATTCACCTGTTCAGATGATCTGTGTTTTTTGTTCTACTGTATCTGTTGTGTGTTTCTATATATGGAAACAGACATATTTGCATTTTAGTTTCAAGTAAATTAAAGTTTGTGTCCCTGCATTACATAACAGTGCACTCATGCACTTTTTTAATTGTCCTCCCACTTTAACTACAATGCAGTGTAGGTTCTCTGTTTGTACTGCAGAGGAAATAAAAGAAGTGATCAATGTCAAGACCCAGCCAACAGTGATCAGTCAGTAGCAAACATGCACACAGCAAATAAAATGAACATAAAGCCAAAGAGAATGGCAGCTTTGTCTCATTATGTGGCTAATTGAAAAGTGTTCATGCTAGTTAATGATCTAACTGCTAATACAAGCTAAACGTGACACGCAATAGCTGTAGGCTAAAGCTAAACACCAGTTCAGTCTGTGCTCTGTTAAAACAAAGCTGGACCAACAGGAAACAATTTAAAGGCTAAACAGATTCCTGGGCTGTCTACTGTTTGACACCTCAATGACATTCCATATCTATCAAATCTTATCTGTCCATCCAGAGCTAAACTGTCATTTAATCGCTGAATGATACAACACTGCCATTATGGTAAGGTGCTGTTTTGCTTGGTGATATGTATTGGAGCCAAAGGAAAACACTATGCAGTTGATCAGTGGTACATATTTGCATGACAAAACAACAACCCTGTCCTCATCCTCAACCTGTATGTGCTAATCCTTGTTAGGTTAGCCTGTGTAAATATTGTAAACATACCTTGAATGTAAAAGGAGGATGTTGGTCCTGGTGTATATGTGAGAACTTGAAAGTGGTAAATCAATATTTGTGAACACATTTAATTTCAAACAGTGTTTTTGAGAGAGATGTGTATTCATTCATTTACATTACATTGGCTGTGATTAAGCAATGATGGTGTAGTGGATAGAGGACTGCCCGTGTGTGTACACTGGCAATGATTAAATACCAGAGGGCGTTTGTGTCTATTTGTGTATATGTGTGTGGCTCTGATTAAATCATGACCAGTGTGAAAGCTCCTTTATAAATGTCAGAATATATAAGAGTCAGTTTTTACACTCGGGGGTTTTGCCTGTCTGATGTCGCATTCATCTTCTCCAACAACGCTGTGAAGGTTGTGTGTGTGTGTGCGAGCGTGAGAAGGAGAGGAGGGCAGGGTTATTGCTGAATGCTAATGTGAACTGCAGTCCTTTAAAGATCACGATTTATATAAAACTGTCTCCAGTGTGTTAAAAAGAATATTTCACCCAAATACTCTAACCAATTAGAGACGGTCTGATCAGGATCCAACAATGTAAATGAACTAAAAGTGACTTTTGAGTCACAGCAGGGAAAACAAAAGCAGTTCATATTATCTCAGTGAGAAAAGCCTTGATGCTGCACTCAATTAGTCTCCAACTGGAAGCATCAGCCTCAGAAGAGAGGAACAAGTGGTAGAGACTTACTGTATATACTCGAGAAAACAAGCATGAAAAAAAAAAAAAAAAAAAGAAGAAGAAAGGTCTTATTACATCAAGCAGTCTGGTCACTGCTTCTTTCTCCGGCTTAATTACAACTTTTTTTTTTTTTTTTTTTTTTTTTTTTTTAGAGTGAAGATCCTCTGGTTCTGCTCCTCTGCTACATTGTCAGAGAAATCAGCCTCAAGAAGAGCACAAAGAGATAAGATTAATGAGACTCACTCACTCTGTGTCTGAACAAACTGGGGAAATATGAGTTGCCAATCCTCAGTCATATTACTCCATAGGGGTAGAAGATAGAATCATGTGTACGCATCCATCCATCTCTTTTCCCCTGCTTATCTAGGAAAGCATTGCAGCTAAGTTGGTTTGAATGTCCGTCTACCAGCTCCTCTTGAGGGATCCAGAGACAATCCCACTCTAGATGAGATAGGTGTAATCCCTAAGTGTGTTTGGGGACTATAGCATGGTGTTTTCATCCAGTTGGATGTGACCAGTAGACCTCCACAGGGATGAGACTAGGATGCATCCTGCTTGAGAGACTTATGTCTGGATAAACCAATCCATGCCAGTTGGGGCTGACTGATTATTGTAGACTTGGTTGTACAGTTGCTTTTTTTCTTTTTAAAGGACAGCAACTGGTCACCAGGAATGAAGTGAATTATTTTCAGTGCAGAAGAGGTTGATATTAAATGTCTTGTTGTCCACGGGATTTTGAGAAAACTGCTGGGAGTGGCTGCATTAAAGGTCCAGTATTTTACAATTTTCCACCATTTGAAGTGTTGATCCATCCAGGAAGATGTTTGGGGTTTCTAAAACCACAAATATATATATATGTATCTGAATATACATCCAGCCTTCTCCCTTAAGCTGGAGTAACAGCAAGTCAGTAAGCCAATCAGAGGAGAGGTTGTTGTTATGCAGAGGCTGAAAACTGGACCCACAATGCAGATGGCAGGTTAAAGATTTTAATAGCAGAGGCAAACACAGGGGAAAACTTGGAGCAGAGTAGATGACGGTGGCTTGAGACACGAGGCTGGATGGAGCAGGAGGCACTGTCAGACTGGAGCAGAGTATGGAGTACAGAGGTGAGGCAATTCACAAACCAGTAGCTAATGCAGGCAAAAATCCCAAACTGAGTGTTTAGGAGCCAGTGTTACCACTGGAGGGTCAACAATGAACTGGGTGCTTGAGTGAGCCGTCTCTTGAGCTGTGCAGGCAGGTGAGTGGATTGACTAGAATGAGCTGCAGGTGAGTGAAGGTGGAAGCAGGAGCCAGAAGTAGGTCAGCCCCGCTCAGCCTGAGACCAACAGGGAAGGACACAAAACTGAAAACACACAAGCAGGGAGGGAAACAGGAAAGCTTATTGGCGGAGGCTTGGGACATGTCTAAGAGCAGTGATTGCTTTTTTTGTGACAAAGTTACATAATTCCTGACAATTTGTTTGAAAGCTAACTTCCTGAATGCAGGCTGTGTTTTGTTTCTCTGAGGACTGGGCACTGCGATACTTTCATGATAGTAATAATGTAGGACTTAGACCTGCTTTCTGTAACTTTGTGTCAAAGAACACATATCAGTCAGTATGTGACCTTTAATGTGGAGTCATCCACCACATAAAAGCTGTGAACGTGTAAAAAGGAGAACATTTCTGTTTCCTGCAGCCTGTGCCATCCAATGGGAATGCTTCTTGATCAAGTGCAGGCTTAAAAGATGTTGAGCATTATTCTGAGAGGATTACCTTTCCATGCCTGCTCAGTGGAGTCGAGGAGCTTATTTGCTGTATGTGCTCAGTCAGATCATTGCCTGTGTTCAACGGCATGGAAAATGTGAAATAATGTGATATGTCACACTTTAAAATTGTGTTGTTTTCAGTGTTTTCTTTTTCCATCTGTCAGAAGTAAAGTATTGTTGACCCATCTTTTTTCCAGCTAAGCAGCTGCATTTCTACAGAGGGCATTTGTATCTAAAATAGCTTTCAAAGCCTGTGACCATGGGGATGCAAAGTAGATGGACTGGTGAATTGAAAGATTTGGCTTCGGGCTTAGCTCCCTCTTCACCAAAACTGTCTGGTCCAGCTCCCACAGCACTACTGGCACCACTCCATTGGTTGACCCTATTCCCAAAGCTCAAAACAGTTTACAACTCCTTCACTTGATCCAGCAAATCACTCCCAGCCCAAACAGCAGTCCGGCATCTTCTGTCAGAGAATGATGGTCTCAGAATTAGATGTGCTGACTGTTATCACTCACATGTTGCTACAAAGCACCTCAAGTCTGTGCTAGATTTCACAGGTTAAAGCCTGCAGGACCACTTCATCTGTCAATCTGCCATAACACCTGTATTCCAGAACATGCGCTTCAACTAGGAGCAGCAAAGTCTGGTGGCTCTGAGTTTTTACGAATACGAATACGAATACGAATTACTTTATTGATCCCCAAAGGGAAATTCATTTGTCTGTCAGCTCATCAACCATTTGCAGAAGAATGAAGAAGCCTGATGGCTGAAGGTACAAAGGAGAGAGAGGAGCCGTCCACCACCGCTATTTTCTTGGTCCATCAAGGTGTTATGAAGAGGATGATCTGAGTTGTTCAGAATGGCCTCCACCAAGTGCCTCAGGATGTTTAGTTTGTATCCTAGCAATGACTTCATGGTTGATGAGCAGACAGACAAATGAATTTCTCTTTGGGGATCAATAAAGTAATTCGTATTCGTATTAGTATTCGTATCCCATCCTATGTCAAACAATGGCTGATATAAAGACAGGTGACATCACAGCTCCTCTAAAATGAAGCCAAAACATGGCTGCAGTGTAGGGCGTACAACACTGCCATCTGAATGTTACCACATGGGCCAGACTATAGAGTGAAAAGGAGATGATGTAACATTATGGACAGCTTTTAGGATGCCCCTAAAGACTGGTTGTTGATTTTTATTAGAAACATTGGCATTACTCTTCCTAGTCATCAATCACCTAAAAACCAATCAACTGTGGTCAATACTGAAGCTGAGAGAAGAGCTGTGTGCTGCACAGTGCCACCCCATCTCCCACCTCGTTCACTGTGCTGACATGTGACAGGCCACCAGAACAGCCAAGTGGAAAGTGGAAAGTGGAAAGTTTACAAAGTGCAGAAGACTCATAGAACATAAATCATCAGCAACATGGTCAACGATGATTGGTCTCCACCATGGATCAAACAATCTCCCCCACCCCTCCCTGTGAATAACACTGATACCTACGTACTGCTCCCCATCACTACTGCACAGCCTCACATCAGCCTGGTCCTACCTAGTTTCTTTCACTTCATTTCATTTGTGCAAACAGACTGTCCACTCTCCATTGAGATATGTTTACTTCCTGGTAGGTGGATACTCTGTTGAAGTTTAAAACTACTGGATCTGCGTTTACCTGATCAATAACGTTTGGTCGTGACGTACGCCATGTGCCAGAACCAACCTGGAACACAATGAAGCTGCTGCACACTGTAAACAACAACCATCCCTCATTACAATAAGCAGAGTAAAGTGAGTGAGTGCTAGATGTCTGTTAATGACAGCAGGAAGGGAGCGGACAAACATCCATCTCTGCTGCCATAACTGAACTACAATGTAGCACATAACCTCAACATCACAGTTCTCAGTCATGCCCTCAGTTCACTGATTGGCTGGTAGATTCTTTACAGGAGAAAAGCCAAGAAAACATGCTAATCCCAGGTGGAATACCAAAGGAAAATGAATATTTAGCCAAAGTACGTCGGTGGGTGGAGCCAGGCTAAGATGGCGTTGCTTCTATCAGTGATGATTTGGCGTGATTTTTGAACAGGAAGAAGTAGGAGAAGTTTGTTCTGTTGTGTGCAACACCACCCTCAGTGTTTGAAGGATTACAGATGACTGGCCTATCTTGATACATGTGGACAGGTGGTTAAAAACACATTAAAATCCAGTCAGTCTTTCATGAGGGGGAGGAGGGGGGAGTATTTTTTCACAGAGTTTGAATCAAAGGCAAGATATGAGGAATGAGAGGAGACTGTGAGTGATGAACTGAGGAGGAGGGTGCTGAAGGAGCAGCTGTTAGGGCGACCTCTGCAAGACCAATTACCTTTAGATTGTGATCCTCACCAGCCCTGAGATAAGAAGATACTAAACATATATGTAAATGTGAATGTATTTACTGTTTTTTTTACTTCTCACATTTTACCAGTTTCCGTTATCTGTTTTTGCCTTCCTCATAAAAATGTAAAATAGCAGCCTCAGCCTCGCTCTCTCTTGGGCTGTAAGTGATTAATGAGAGATTCCTGCCACCTTTTAATCTCAATGTGTTGTAAAATGGACCTGAGGCACACAGCTCCTTACTTCAGTTTAGATTCAGACATGTCTCATCTACGTCTGTCGGCATGAAACATTCTGACAACATGATCTTTTTGTTCAGCATACTAACGAGGGAATGATGCAGCGTAGTGGTAATGTGAAATTAGCAGGAGGTTAAGAGGTGTCGCAGCGAGTTTTGGCAGACATTTCAAACTAATGTTTTTATTCCTTTTTATTTAGTGCTCTTTTTTTAACCTTTTTGTGAATAACAAGTGACTGTGGGATCTTCAGTGATTCTTTTATGCATTTTGCTGCACTCTTAATGCAAATTAAAGAAGAAAGAGCAGAAAAAAGAAAAGGAAATCAACAACCTAAAGCTGACTCGTAGGCTGTGCAAATTGGCTTGTTTTAACGATTCACTTCATCCTAATTCATGAAACAATCACAGGGCGTTTTCTTCTTTTCTCTTTTTTCCCTCCCAGCTCCAGAGTAATTAATGAAAGGTCTTGACTACTGATTAAGTTTAGCTGAAGCGTAGTAAAGAGGGAGGACAGGCACTGAGCTCTGAGCTGCTTATTTCCATTAAACCTAAATCCAAATCACTGTTCCCCCTGCATTAAACTTATTGTCAAATCAACCGTTCCACTGTGCCACAGCCAACTTAAGACACACACACACAGAAGGAATAAACCCACACATCCACAGGTGAAGGCAGACACACAGTCCTTGCCACCCATGCACCATCAGGCACAGATTAAGATTTGGACTGAAGTTGATAAATACATTGGGCCGTTTTAAATGGTTCCTTTTACTGAATGACTAACCAGGTTGCTAATTTGGTGTGACATAATTAATTACAGCCAATTAGGTAAACAGATGGGACAGAGTGTGTGGAGATGAAATAAGCGCGAGGGTCATTAACTTGTGTGGGCGGGAGGATCAGGCTTCATAATAGAAGCCTCAGAGCAAAGAGGTTGAGTTTGATGTGATGGAGAGAGAAAATAGATGCGTAAAGAGATGAAGGCAAAGATTAGATTGTACTGACACTAAGCTGCTCATATTGGCTTTTAAGTAATAATCTGCTGCATCTGATAAATATTAATGTCTGTGTTTCTGTTACCCGCTGGGAGTGAGCGTTTCTCCATCAACCTGTAAGCACTTCCTCTTTGCATCACTTTTCAAAAGCTCTTCAGAGGTGATGAAGTGATGCATTCAAACAAAACCTCTGGTTCATTACATCATGGGTCTTATTTTTTATTTTATCTTTTTTACTAATTTGCAGCTATGATCAAAATGTGAATGTTGAATGTCATAATGCGGATGTATGTATTTGGAAAAAAGTGGAAAAACACTGGCATATGAGCGAATAAAATGCGAGCCACACCTTCATTTTTTCATTCTGATCCGATACCAAGTAAAGCCAAAGGTGGTATTGCCAATACCAATACTGATACTGATAAAAAAAATCGTGCAGACTGGGGAAAGTATCAATTCTTTATTCTGAGTATCGATCCTCAAACAGACACATATCGGAAGTATTGATACTTGAGTATTGATCCGCACATCACTACACGACAGAAACCTCGTTGTGCCAGTTTAGTCAACAACAGGAAGCTGCATGGAGGCACAGTTTTCAGTCAGCTTTACTAAATTTGGATGGCGATCAATGGATGGCCTGCTTTCAAATGTCACAAAGAGAATGTAATTAGCAGCTAAAACAAACTTTCTGAGCCGTGACCCATGCTAGAGCCTCACCGTAGTTCTGTAGAGTCCTGTAACCCTGGGAGAAGACCAATTTCTTGTTTGCTGCAAGTGGCACAGCAGCTGTTGTGGTGGGTCAAGTTGTGGTGTGATTAGTGAGTGTTGGTGTCAGGCAGCATCATGAACTTTTGCAAGAAAAAAAAAAAAATCCAGGTCAACCCAGGTGAAAACTAGAGAATAACAACTGTAATACAACAACTTTATCAAGTTCAAAATAAAAGACTGAGCAAATATATAATGTATTTAAAAGAGCATACTACTCAAGGACTATATTGCACAAACCCTGTATACAGGCTGTATACTGTATATAGGCTTTCATACAGAATGCCTGGAGGTAATGTCCTTGTCTGGTTTTATTGGGCTCCTACTGGCTCTGTCCATACTAGTACATGACATGTGCTGGTTTCTGTGGAGTCTGTGATGCAGTGCCTTGAGGCCTGGAGAGCAGCAGCAGCTCAAAGAGTGACCTCTGCTCCTCCTGGTCTTCTCTCATTAGCCTCTCCTGCCTCTGTCTGAGACTCCTCTCGTGCTACATGAACATCTGCATGCATGCATCATCACACGCTGCTGCTGCTTCTGCTGCTGCTCTGTCCATCTATTTCAACTCTGCAAAGTTGTTGTCCTCCTCTGTCCTCTGACCGGGGCACAGTGGCTAATGAATAGATCAGTATGGTGACTCACGACAACAGCAAACTGAGTCATATGTTTAATACTTAATATTTTGTATGTTTACTTAAAGGACGAAGCAAGTCCAGTCACTTTCCCTCCTCCAGGCCATGTGCATTTCTTTAAACAAAGCCGTTGAAAAAAACAATCCATTGAGTGCTTGATAACGTTATATAACATACGAAGATATGACGTGTATATGCGTGTAGTCTTACCTGTCATAAACGAAAGATTAAGAGTTACAGAGCGCGTTTGTGTCACGGTGCACAGAGACGAGAGCTGGGACACCGGTGCGGAGGCCAGTGCTGCACTGAAGTTGCAAGGTAGGTTTTCAGCCCCGGAGACGCCAGGTGGAAGACAGAGAGCCTCCATTCTCTCCCCATGTAAACACATACAAGTCATGTATGTACCATCACAATGACTCTGAACTCTTTAATGAGTAAATGTAGCATAGCCATGGGAAAATCTGCACAGTCCTCTTTAAGAGACTGATCTCACGACTTGGAACTCACTGGTCTCTGGTCCACTTTCTTCAGCTGGTCCTGATCCCCCATCCTCTGATCTTGCTTTACCTTTGGGTGTCCAGTTCTACTTTGTTGTTCCTCCACAGCTGTGCTGGAAGAGCACAAACAGGATAAGACCACTACTGAAGAACTAGTTGCATGTGCTGGAGCTGGAGAGCTGCAGTAGTAAGAACTGAGGTGTCAGTTAGATTTTGACAAAACATTTGGGGTCGCCAATCCACACAACGACTCTTTATCTCTACTGGTGGTTTATGGAAACATCTTTATTCCTCAGCACCTTTAACTTGTTAATCTTACCTTTGGCTGAGAGTAAAGGCTCTTCACTCAGCATTACTGACATGATGTATACTGCAGTGTCTCTCACAGTGCCTGTATTTTCGCATCCTAAATTCGGGAGCGGCTCTCTGACGTCACTGTTTTGCCAATATGTCATCCAACAGTGAACTCCAACAGGCTTCATAACACGGTGCCAGAGACAGGCTGAAAATGAACATATTGACTGGGGTGTCATCTATACATTGCTGCCAATCAGAGCTGGAGCTGATGAATACCAAATATCACTGTGGAGTCATTCAACACAGAGCTGAATACTTATCATACATTTGCACACTGGAGGCAAAAGTTCAAAGTTTGTGTGTTTTTTTTTGTTGTTGTTTGTTTGTTTGTTTGTTTTTTTGACCGGTACAAACATGGCTATGTGCTAAAACTTCTTCCATTTCAGAATCAGAAAGATCACAGTGTTCCTGGGAGTCGTCAATCATTTTGTAGTCTTCCGTGCTCTGATAAGCTGAGTTGGACAGAGGTGGATCCAATCAGCTTGAAAACCCCCTGAAAGCATACACTAAGTTTGTGTGATGGCCAAAACCACCTGGATTGTCTATATATATTGAAGAGGAAGACTGGACACAAGGGCAGAACTCCAGATAATGGACCCTGAAACCTTCAAGAGCCTGAAGTTTGATCCCGAAGCTGACAACTCAGTGTCCTTTGCAAAGAGATGTGCAAACTACATTACATCTGTGAAACAGATCATAGTTGAGGGTCTGAAATCCAGAGGCCAATGCGTGGTGTGGTTGATGCCATTTAGCCTCTTTGTTCTGTTAAAGCACTGCTCTCCTGTACTGGAATTGTGAAATACTGATGCAAAATGCAAATTCAGCTACAAGGAGAAACTTCATGTTGCCTTATTGATTTCTATGTTTTACTCTATTCTTTAAGAGCAAGGTTAAAAAAAAAGAAAAAGAAACTGTGATTTGTATTGTATTTATTGTCAGGCATGATTACACACTTTTAGTTGTGTCAGTAACTCTTAACTCTTAATCTTCCTAACCCCAATTTCCACTGACTCTGTCTCCGCTCTGTTATAACCCTATGGTTATACGGTTTAGCTCCATTTGACATATCAAACCCTCTCCCACTGGATGTGTCACGTATCCGATCCTTCTCCGGATCCCAGAGCAGCTGGAGACCTGGGATCACAGGAGAACTACAAACACTGATTTGCTGTTCAGCATTACTCCATTATACACACACACACACACACACACACACACACACACATATATACATATATGTATATATATATATATATATGTATATATATGTATATATATATATATTTTTTTTTTTTGAACTTTCTGTTTGTGTTCTTGTAGAACAGATGCGTTGTATCATAAAATATAGCAGTTTTCCACCTCCATGATTATTATTTTTGTCATCCATGATGTCCTGTAGCTCTAGGACCCTCTAACTGATTGGCGACTTGTTGCTTGTGCCAGCTGGTGAAACTAATGTTGAAAAGGTGATGATTTACGACGGGAAGTTTGCCCATTGTGTTTTATTTTGAAATTTACCAGATACTCTGTGTGTTTGACTTCCTGTGTGGGGCTATCTAATTGACATGGATTGATGCGTGATGGCTGGAAGTGCCCTGATTGACTTGAATAGGAGTGAACTGCTCTGGTGTTTGCAACGGAGTGGAAAAGAGCGGAGACAGATCCAGTGGAAATTGGGGCTAAGTCCTACATCTGTTGATGCAGATCAACCAGACGACTGCTGTAGTCTCTTGAAGTCCTGCTTTGTCTGTCATCACATGTGAGATTTGGTAGTTGTATAGTTGATGAAAGGAGCCTGTTACTGAGAAACAGACAACTGGCACACATCAATATCTACTATTATGTTGTAAAACATGCTCATATAGTCTCATAAGCATACAGTGTGACCCTTTACACAGCAAGAAAGCTCTGACAGCCTTAAGTTACACAGCAGGTTTAAACCAGGACATTTGTTCTGAACCTTGAAGCTCTGACAAATCTCTGAAGTGCTCCATTAGTGAAGGAAATATTTCCATCTGTGCTGAGTGTCTTCGTCTACCACCGAGTGTCAATGCAACATTCACAATAGACAATTAATTGCAGGAGTCGCTGTGTCATATCATGAGATCAGTGAAGGTGAGGCTTTGAATCTGTCTCACTTAATTAAACATCAAAATGGTTTATTAGTTATTTGGATATTATTAATACTTGTAGTTTTGTCACATTAAAAAGACCATATTGATTAAGTGTTATTAAGGGAGAGAGACTAATCCTGTGGTACAACCAGCTAATTAAGCCCAAACATATCAATGCATATGATATCATGACATATTTTAATCAAATGTCTCTCGGTCAGCTTCTCTGGGATGTCACTACTGTTCTGCTTTAATGCACTGGAAGTTGTGATTGTCACGCTATGAAATAATAACGTATAATTATTTAACATTGCGACACATGAAGCAAATACTCTGGACTACTTTCTGGAGTGTCTGGAATTTAGTCCTGGCTCTGCATTTGCTTTAAAAAAAACTCTGTCTCATAATACTACATTAGTATTTCATAGTGTGGTGAATGTGCAACCTGTGCACGAGAGCGTTTTGGAGTTGTTGGATTGTGTATTTTTGGGGAACTGAAAATTCCATTAGCCACCGTAGCATAAGCTGAGCAGCTTGCATCTCTCCACCACTGATCTCAAAACAGCTCACAGTGACAAATAAAGGTAATGAACTTACTGCTAAGACTATAGGGATTATAGCATTGGGTAAATTTGCCAAAATGTTGAACTATCCCTTTAATGAATGTATTTGTGCATGAGAAGTGAAGGGCATCTTCATTTGGCCCTTGCTGTCCTTGTAATGCCATCACTTCATCACATGGCTCACTGGCTTCGACACCCTCTTGCCTCTCACAGTGTTCCCTCTGGGTTCAGGACGGTTCATCTCTCTGACTCACTGTATGTAGAAAGTCCATCCAGTTATCCTTCATACTGACCTTAACATGCAATAAGTCACGAATTCATCACTAAAAAAGAACAACTCAGATGAGCAATCAACCCCAAGTAGCTGTTATTTACAGCACGTTTCACACTCCAATTTCAGTACACTGGAGAGGAGGGTAAAAACAACACTGTCACCCACTCTGCGCACGGGGTGTAAAGTCTTATGTGAAATAAGCAACATCAACTGTAAGTTTCAAAGGGAAACCATTACCATATGAAAAACTGTGTAATTGTCTGAGTGAAAAATTACACATTTTCCAAGTGTGGCAGGTTTTCAGCATCCATCTAGCCCTCAGGGGTCTGAGTCTGTTTTGGCCATTTTTGAATACCTTTGATTTTGCCTTTATATACCACATAAAAGATGTTTGCCATCCTCATGTTTGGTAGCTTTTCTCCAGCACAACTTCAACTATATGATCTGACAATTATTATTTTGTCATTTTTACCTACTTTATTAACATATTGGGGCCAATAATACACAAAAATCAGTGATTTGACCACTTTTTTGCTTTTGACAGATATATTGAAAGAAATGGAAGGCCTGCCCATCCCATCCCATTTTTACACTCAGATAAATATTTTTGTACTATCAAATGAACAGAATCTGGGAGAGAGTTTCAAATCTGCACTTCCAAGTGAAGTTGACAGCAGCACTCCTGGTGGCCTAGTTGTTTTTTGTTCTGGTGATTTGAAAAAGTCATGTGATCATAGACCCTGGGGGGCTAGTAGACTGAGGTGGACCAGGATGACTGCTGACTCATGGTTTGGGTGTACACATCACTGGATCACCAGGTTGTAAGTCTTTTTCTATCCAGTGTACAGCACTGGATATGTAGGGCAGGTCAACTGCAGACCAGAGGTGGGCAGTAACACACTACATTTACTCCATTACATTTACTTGAGTAACTTTTTGGATACGCGTTGTACTTGTCAGAGTAGTTTTAATGCAGCATACCTTTTACTTTTACTTGAGTATATTTGAGAAGTAGCAGTACTTTTACTCTGTTACATTGAGCTCGCTACTCGCTACTTCTTTTATCTATCAAATGCGTGATCTGTTTGTTTTTTTGATGAAGATCCTTCCAAGAGAGGCTCTGTCACATGACTGTGTTTCACCAATTAAATGTAGCCACTAGCAACATTTAACCCTGTTCACCAATCAGACAGAGCCAGGCAGTCACATGACCGCACACAAAATCTCCGCAGTGAACAGAGGCGGCCACTCAGCCTCAGATATGAGGAAACACATTGCAGTGAGTAGCAGGTGTGTTGTGGCTGTGAATGGGCTGCTGACGTCAGCCCTGGTGTGTGAGGGATGATGGCCGACGAGGTGTCCACTGATCAGGAAGTAATGGACGATGTGGAGGCGTGAACCGTCCGACACAACACACAAGTGTGACACACACACACATAAACCTCTGTATGTAAGGCATGTAAGTTATGTGGCTGAATTAATTTATGTATTTCATTTATGTCTAGTTGTTTAGTGATGCTTTAGTAAGATCTGAAATTGTTCATAGTTTTTTATCTTTGTGTATTTGATCACATTCATGTCCTCATTGTTAAACAAATAAATCAGAGGTTACTCAGCAGTTACTCAGAACTTGAGTAGCTGTTTCACCAAGTACTTTCTTACTCAAGTAAATATTTGTACAGCTACTTTTTTACTCTAACTTGAGTAATATTATTCTAAAGTAACAATACTCTCACTTGAGTACAATTTTTGGCTACTCTACCCACCTCTGCTGCAGACTACTATGTTCCAAAAGCCCAACTTGGCTTTTCCCCCAGACTAGAAGAAACTACTTTGTGTATTATGCCTTTTGATTAGTGTCTCCTTTACACCTCCTATCTATCTGACTTCCCCTTGAAATGTTATGTCTGATGGTCTCAGTGTGAAGTTATTGTCCTGTGACATACACCCTGATGATCACAGGGCTCCAGATATGAGTGGTGTCTCTATGCAAATTCCTATTGATATGTGATTTAAAAGTGTCTTTGTTCTGGTTGGATATTTAAGGGAAAGAGCAAAGACCCAACCTTTGAGTTAATCTGCTTACCAGAGCTCCACACGTCGAGTGTGTTACAATATCTGTTTCTCAAGTATTGTTGCTATTGGCTATAGTTTGTTCACTTACTGTGCATCACAATAAACTGGAATGTTAACCATTCATTTCTAATATTGCCTTGTTGAGATTTTACTCGTAGTGAAGGATCTGTTATCAGATACCTAGTAGGTCTTTAGTTATATGGTGAGTTGAATAGAAAAGATTGAGGATCATGTTCTGTAATTATTTACATATGTTCTATAACCTCTGAATATCTCAACCCAGGTGTCAGGGCTGTTCTTCCATGTTAAGAAGGTCACTGAATAGTTTAAGTCTATATCTGCCATCCCTGAACTAAGATAGGGACTAGTTAAATACTGTATCCCAAAGACCTTAGTTATATGGTAAGTTTCACTGGACACTGTTCACACCCTTAACCTCTGAGTTGGACTGACAAGATTGAGTATCATGTTCTAATACCTCTGAATACTTCAACCCAGGCATCAGGGCTATTCTTCCATGTTAAGAAGGTCACTGAGTGGTTTGTTAACCTATATCTGCCATCCCTGAACTAAGACTGATGTCAGATCTCTTAACAGCAGAGTTCAATCCTTAAAAGGCTTATATTCTTAATTACTGGTTAACTATTAACACTAAATAATATTTAATGGTAAAGTTATCTTTAAGTAAATGGAGTCAGATTGAATAAATTAATTACTTTACTTTAATAAAACCTCCTCTTAACACCGGAAAGACAGAATACGTATTGGGGAGATAATAGATAAATGTCTCTAAATATTTCTTCCCCTACAGTTGGACCACCGCAGCGACCCATGAATGTGAAATGTCTGTCACTGACTGACTGATAAATTGAACCATGAAACCTTAAGTGAGTGAGTGTTGGAGTTTCCCCATTGACCGTTGCTCTGTGAAAATGAATCGGTGCAAAAAGTTTCCAAAGTTTTCAGCCATATCTTGCACAATGAAGACTGGTGTTCTAATCTACTTTTGTTGAGTTTAATAAATGGGTAGCGCCCAATTTGTGCTGAAACTCTAGTCCCTCTGAGCTGGAATCAGTTGATCTTCTGCTCCTGCCATAAAGTACAGACGAGCGCTGAAGGTGACCTTTGGTTTCATCAGTTTATTATTTTTTTTTTTACATTCCTCTTTGATGCTCGAAAACTGAAATGAGAAGGACTGGTGCTCTGATAACCCAAAGGTCATCTCTCAGTGGGTCTTCAGTCCATTCTGTGGAAAGTGACATTTTTCCAACAAGGACAGCCTGAGCTAACAAGTTTTTCCTCTGGGTATAATGAAGAGTGGTGGAAGAAAGTGAAACATACAACTTCTGTTCTCTATGTTTTGACATATCTTCAGGTCAAGTATACCGATTGAGCCCCATTGTATCAATGAATAAAAGGCAGACCTGGAGGCCTTTCTTAATAGAGCAGATAATGACCCTGTTACACTGTGAATCTGTAAAGAACTGCAAACAGGCCTGAAGGCTGACATTTACTCTTGTGGAGGCGCTGTCATTTTGCCCTGGGCAGGATGTAATCACTGTCAACCAATTTACTACAATGGCCATTATACAGTAATTAACAAAATGACTAATGTTGAACCTTAGTACTAAACTAAAATAGTTATTTTAGCAGTTTTCTTGGACAGATATTGTTCTACACTGTTTTCATTTCTAATTTGTCCAATACAACAGGGGGAAAGACTCCATGTAAACTACTTTAATTACTCATTATTACTAAAGGAGGCAGAGGAAGAAATAAACGTAAGACAGGGAGAGAGAGAGCAGGAGAAAGAGAAGTTGTCAGAGGTTTTGTTCTAACTCACCAATACTACATATTAAACTGAGGGAGTCGCACATTAAAACCTGTGTCTCATAAATCATGTGATAGACAACAACAAAACATGAAACAGAGTGTGCACCTGCGTAGTTCACTTCACAGTCAGAGTGTGTGCTTTGGGCCTTGGCAGCCTGTTCAGAACTGGCCTGTGGCCCTCTACTGTATCTTACCCTCTGTCTCTCTATGAAATGAAGACAAAATCCTGCCTTAAGAAAAGACAGATCGTCTGTCGCTTCTAAGTTTCTCTCTAAGTGTCTGTAGGTAATTACAGCTGGAATCTCGAATTAGTCAGTCTTTCATTTATTTGTTTGGTCAAATCCTGATTTTCCGGCCACTTACTCAGTAATGACCCAGTGCTGTTCTTCTTACAGATGAGTCTAGACAATCAGCAGTGGGTATTCATGAAAAGGAAAATACACTGTTGTCCATAAAGTTTAGGTTTTTTTTTTTTTTTTTTTTTTTTTTTTGTACCTCTCTCATGAAATGACAGTGTGTTTTATTCTTGATAGATAAAGTGTATATCTTCTCAAAACCTTATTGTTCAAACTCTTCCGAATTTATCACCGTGAAAATTAAACCACTAACCTTAAAGCAAAATTGGGGGTATTGGACAGTAGGATTGAGAATGCATCCCCTCGCGCAAAATGGGGCCCCCCATGGATCGTGGGGCCCTCTGCACAGCCCGTGTTCTGCGTGTAGGGAGGGGTGGCTCTGCTGATGTATATAAATAGGAATAAAAAGAGGAATGTGTCTGAAAACAAAATTATTCCAACTTTATGGGCAACAGTGTATAGCAGGTGTATCCAAACTATTACTTTGAACTGAAATCACACCTTGCTTGACTCCACCCAACAATCACCTCAGCTACTGCACTACCTTTTGGTTGGACCTCCCTTCATGCACAGTGAAACACACAGAAGGTTCAAATGGTGGCAGTTCAACTCACTAATCCTGCCGAGCCCAAGGAGATGATGTAGACTCAGGAGTCGATCATTCAGCCTCATGCTCTTTCTCATCCACATCTAGCTTCACCATCCCTGCACACAAGACCATGTCAGTCCAGACAGCTCTGGTCTGTCGATCCTGATGTTGGACAAGTTATCAAACATCAAAGCAGATGTGTCCCTGAACACCTCTAATATCCTCAAATGTCTCATTAGCAGTTACTGTGCACTTGGTCCACTTCTTCACTTGTTCTCCATACACTTATTGAGCAGATGTAATGCAATGTAATTGTTGACTTCAATGGATTCTACTGCACTGAAACTTAGCTATGTCCCTCATTGCTTTATGTGTAAGTGCAAAAAGCCAAAGGTTTCGTTCATAACAAAATAATTGAAATGAAAAAGAAAAAAAAAAGACAGTCTCTGAAGATGATATAAAAACCAGATGGGACTGCAGGGGCAGCAGAAGTACAGACTGAAGCTGTGAGTTTTGGTGTGAGACAACAACTTTGATTAAAAAATAAAAGCCTTTTTCTCATTTATCAGCATTGACGATAATAAATCCAGACAAACCAATGACTTAAACATCATGCAGCTCTACTCTCCAAAATCTGCCGTGGCACTTCTCTCATCCCATCGCTGCTCGGCATGCTGACTGAAACTACGAATGACTCCAGTGCAACAGAGAGTCCGTGTTATCAGCCTGATGCATAATCAATAGGACAAGCACTCTGCAAATAGGGTTTTAACTTTTATTGAGCTTGCTGAAGAATGAGTGCCCCACTCTGTATACATGCGCTGCTTGGCTCTCTCAAACCAAACTGCATTTCGTCTGAGATTCAGGCTTTTTTTTTTTAGTGCTGACTTCTGCTTATTGTGATGAAAACGGTGGATATGAGAGTGTTGCAGGCCCCAAATCGATACATGACAGAGGTCTTAAAACTGAGAAATCAATCTGCTTTGCCTCTAAAACTGTAGAGGCATGCTCAAGGAGAACTGAAGGATGCTGATTAAAAATGTACCCAGGAATAGTGTTGTGTCATTTCTCCTTCATTTACTCTTTGGTTAAAAAAAAAAAAAAGCATCATCTATAATTTTGCTGTACAGATCTGGCTTCATTTAATTAAGACATTAAAAATGGCCTCATTGCAAATGCTGATTGTCGTATTTGAGAAATAATGTCCTCCAGGGTAATGTGGACTAATGCAAGTAAGCACATGTTAAAACAACAAGAATTATTCTGCTGCCATGGCAGGATGGCGACCTTTAATATAGACAATAAGCAAAATCCAGGCTTTATGACCCATGAGCCAAAAGTACAAGTCTGATACTCAGAAACAAACATTAAACTGTGGCCTTTAGATGCTGATGATTGATGATGATTGTCCATGCAAACCATTCTTCATCTTGGCACCAAATTTAAAGCGTTACCTGACAAACCGATTTGGTAGAATTGTTAGTTTTGTATGTCTCCCCCTTGTGGACACATCCATTTAGCATTGGCTTGAAATATTAAAGTGAAAGTGATTCATACACTACATACTCTTCCCCAGCAAGAACCTCACTCCATTAAGATCTGTTGATTATCTGAATTTATTTTAGCTTATTGCATTTCACCCCTGTGTGTAATATGAATGTACAATAACTTCATGTTACTTAAGCCAGTGCAAAGAGATTTCAGACATCAGAATTTTGATGGTGTTTGGCTGACTGTTGAAGTATACACTGTAAAACTTACATGTTAATTTATATTGAAAAGCTGAGCGACATCTTGAGCGGCAAGCCGACAGCAACGGGCGGTGTTGACCTGTCAATCTGGACAGATTGACACTGAACAGTGAACATCAGTGATTGTACACATCACCTCCACCTAATGACACCTCTGATGATGACGGAAGCTTACAGTCGAAACATGTCAGGTATCTTTAACAGATTACATTCTGATAACAGAGTGAGAAAGTTATTGCAAACATAGACACTATGAACTGTGTTGGGTTGAAGACTGAGATCAGTTAATTAAATGAGTCAGGTCTGGTGTCCTGCTGCTTGGTTGAAACCTGCAGCCACACCGGCCCTTTGTGGAATGAGCTGCTCATCCCTGTTGTACATGAGTGCTCAATCTGAACTTTTGTTTTGATTTTTTCTTTCCATACGCATGCTGCCCTAATTGGCTTATGTGGCAATCTGGGACATTTCTAAGTAGGAGGCTTTTAGCATTATTGTCCTTTAGTTTTTGAGATATGGGCCTGTTTTATATGGAAAGACTTGAGAGGTTTATAATGTATTTGGAGGAGCTGAACAATTTGTGACCTCACAGAGTGGACAGCTTTGTTGGAAGAGGTTACTTACTTGCCAGTGTTTACCACCCCTGTGTTTTTGACTTCTGTTAAAGTATAGCAAAGAGCACAACACAACAATAATTAAAGTGAATCTGTTGTATTGTAGATTGTATTTTAATGACACACAATACCACTTAAATTCAGATTAAGAGTCATTCAAGTCCATGGTGAGTAACCTGTGATTAAAATCTACATGATGAAAGACACATCTGACAAATTAAGTGTTTAACCTTGTTAACCTGTCTAGATGGTGTTTTGTCATACACTACAAAACATACGATGAGTGAAATAATAAGTGTGTAGGCGAGACATCTTGTCACACTTGTTGCTATCACTTTAATTTCCTGGTCTGAGAATCACAGTCAGACAGTTACCATATTAAAAACAGTTTGGATTTTTGACTTTTAAGGTTGAAAAATATAAAAAAATAGAAAAACTGTTCTCTGTGAGGACAGACACTTGTGGTATATGCCATGCCATAGCTATTGGAATCAGTTTTTCCCATCATATCCTGTATGTATAAGCATGATGGAGTTTTAAGTTTCATAGTGATACTTGTTAAATGTCTTAAATCAGTTACTTTGAACACAGATTCAAGACAGATTCACAAAACCTTTTCTCTCTTGGGAATGAGACCCAGTGTCCCAGTGTGATTACCTGTATAAATAAAGGTTAAAAAAAATGTCAAGTGCTTCATCAGTCACACATTTAATCCCATTCAGCTTGTTTAAATGAGTAAATCCTCAGATGGAGCATCTTCGCTCTGTGACTCTCTAACTAGAATTACAACTGCTTACAAATTAATTGACAACTTCAGCTGTGAAACTTAGAAGAAATCCTCATCATAAAATGATTCCCCTGCCTATCTTGCAATGTTTTTGATGCACTTCTACTCTCTGAATCACAACACTGGTGGTTCACAGCCGCAGCTTTCACAGTAAAACGAGGAGCAGTTCAAAATGTGAAATCCATTTGAAAACTTGTCGACAAAGCCATAAATACATATAATGCAGCTAATTAGAGCAGATTTCTGGATTAAAAGCTAGTTAAAATCTAGTTAGGAGGTTTGTGCTAAAAATGGGAAGAATGATATAATTCTTAATTTGCATTGCTGGCTGTGAGACAGAATGTAGAAAAGGTCACTCTGTGTTAATGTAACAGTAAAAATCTTAACTTGCATCACTTTCACCACAGCTTCCACTGTCTGCTAATGTAGAATATATTAAAAGGAGGTCCTCCTGCTGCTGTAGTAATGATGCAGATGGAGGACAGAAATAAACATGCAAAATTAAAATGAAAGCTGGACATTGGGCAGTTTTTCAAAATAAATATAACTTAATGTGAAGTTTGAAACAACCGCTTTGGAAGAGTTTGACTTTACTGTCACATAACTCAGTTGTACTTGAGTGATTTCATTGTCAACAGACACCTCAGAGTCATGTGTTATCCAGCAGGAATGGCTTGCATCGGCCTGTCATCATCATGTACCTGCTAATAATTCTCATGTATTTGCATAAATGATAGTAATAATAATATCTGGCTATAGAACATGCGCTTCAGCTGGTAGCATCAAAACCAGGTAGCTGTTACTCAATCTTGACCTTATGTTTGTCATGTTTTTGTATGTTTTGTCAGCTACTGATGGATACTTCTGTGGGGAGAGGGGTTTGTTCAGGAGAGGAGCTTTTCCCATTGACAACGGAGCAGGTCTGTTCCTGTTGAGATGAAGAGGCGTTTTGTGGTTGCTGTGTTGGTGCAAACATGAAGGCTTGGAAGTGAAGATGTAGACCCTCTCTGCTGTCAGTCATCATGTCAACTCTTAGCCCAACAAGAGTTAAGTTCCCCGTAAAATCGTTGCTAAGATACAGACCAAACATCCAGAGGCACTGGAGACTCCGGTCATGTTTCCCTGATGGATTCAGGGACATGTCTTATTTTTATTAGATTAGTTTGCATGACCAGCACACATGTAGGAATTCATATGATACCATTTACTGTAAGTTCATTTTAAGAAATAAAAATGCTAATAAATGACTTTGTGGCTGGTGGGATGACCCACCATTGGTCCACTTCACTGTATGTTTCTCTGGCAGAGCGATATCCTGTTCAGTAGCCTAATTTCCTCCCAAATGTTCCATCAGCCATCGACAAAAGAAAAACTTCTTCTGTCTTCGTCTTTGTTTTCTTTTCCTGTGGGCTTGTTTTATTACAGTAGACAGGCAGATTGCAGTGAAGTGATCCGTATTCTCTGAGGCCAAGATGTCGTGATCACCTATGTATAGTGTTGTCAAATCCAGCATGGGTCTGCACATCACCACAGCAATCCATTTCTTTAGCAGAGCAATATCCTGTATGTTTCCATGTTCCTCAGATACCTCAGATACAGATGCATCAGTGATGCATCTGTATCTGAGGTACAGTATTAGTGGTGTCCATTCAGCTACTGAGAATCACACTGACAGATACGCGTCGCGGACACAAACACACACACACATGCACACACACACATATGTGAGTTAATGCATGAAACACATGCACATACAAAGGGTCAAAGTTCTGCGTGAGGCAGTGTCACACAGAGCTTGAATGACTTGGCTGCAGGTCTTATATATGTTTTATTTTAGCTTCAGACAGTGTTGTTGCACATGCAGCTACAGTATGAGTACGACATGTGGGTGCATGTGTGACAAGAGTGAGGATGAATGACAGCTAGAGAGAAACATGATGAGATTGTTGATTAGAATCAGTCGTGGCTAACAGGCTGTCGGACACTCAGATCCAATGAGCTCATTACCTCTCTGAATGGTTTCCACACAGAGAGAAGACTTACACTTTCAGGGATTGAAGGGTTTCTCAGCTAGGCCTGGTATTTTCATAATATTATATGAAAACTGGACCCTTAGGGATTTTTAGTCGCTCTTATAGGGCTATTACTGCATATCTTGTAGTGAGGATTAGCTTATGTCAGAATCCATGCTGGCAGATGCTCTGGGCTCTGACAGCTGTGTTGGATAAGAGGAAAACCATTGTGATTTTGAAAGTGACAGAGTCACAGAATTACATGAAATGACAAGATATATGCAAAGCCACTTATGACATGGAAAACAGATGGTCAACGTTTTTTTCTCCAAGACATTGAGCATTCAGCAACATGATATGTTCTATTTTTAAAGAATGAATGTGATTTCACCTTAAATGTTGGGTGGGATGTGGGATGAATGCCATTTAACATCAGTGTTAAGACCAATTGTTCAAAGTGAATGAGATGCAGAAAAAAAAGAAAGAAATGAGCATTCATTGAAAGTTTAAAATGAGCTAACAGGGTTCAGTTTGTTTTCCATTTGCCTGTGACCTGACAAATGGATCGCCATCAACATCAGTTTATCTCACTATCTCTACCTCACTTACCTGTAGTTTTTGAGCCACTTAACCAGAGACTTTTTAAAACACGACTGGAGCCGTTTAAATCTGAAAAGCTGCTCTATGATGGGCCTTTCAGAAGTCAATGCAACATGGATAATGAGCCCTGCTGTCCTTGTTGTCTTGTTGCCAAATGTAGAGTTGACAATCTGCTTCCTCTTAACAACGGTAGGCTACATGTATGTCCAGTGTCTACACCTGTGGTCAGGATATCCAGGATGGAGATCAGCTCTGATCAGAACACAGATTCTTTTTGTTTTAAAATGAAAACATGGATAAAACCTAAGAGCCATGCATGCTAGTGTTTGGTAACTAGCACTTACCTTACAGCTGAGGGTGATATAAATGTTGTCACTTTTGAAGCCAGTTGAAAGAAAGGTAACATATAAAAAGTCAGTACAATGATACACCACAGATGAATGTGAGGATGACAGATGAGGATCATGACATGATCAAGCTAGGCTGAGAAGAAGTTGATATATCAACAAAATGCTTTTATTTTACACTTGAGAATAAATAACAGTGTGTGTAGCAACTTAAATGTTTGCTGAAGTCTTTTCTTCACTGGAGGATGCAAACAGAGACAGACAGAATCCTCAGCTCTGTGTGAGCTGATAGAGAGGCTAATCTTCCACAAGTGAATACACAAAACGCAAATGTCATTTTTTTTCACATTCTGTACCTGGGTTTCACTGTTTGAGGTTTGACAGGGGCTTCTTTAATGTCATCGTATGTGCCCTTGTCTCCTACTGTAACTAAAGTGAGTAGAAAGCTGCATTCATTTGCATTTTCTTTTGGTGATTCTCTGTCTGAGGACCAGATACCAAATTTTGTGCCAACACCTCCAGTAGATGTTGAGATATTTCAAAGGATGGCTTATTCTCAATTGTGTTTTGCCTGCTTGGTTAAATAGCTGGACTGATGGGTTGTCTGAACATTTGGAAAGCAATGATTCTGATTCAGGGGCTCTGAGATGGAAACTGACAAAAACTTTCCCTGTGTGGATGAAAAGCACTTTATGATACTCAGTCCATATTGAGAGAATTGGATATTAGGTTGACAACTGCCAAGTTGTTCATGGTTGACAGTGGAGTGTCCATTCTACCCTTGGAGTCATCTCAGACAAAGATGGCTGTGGAAAAGGTAAGGATGGTCCTGTGTGGATGGTTCTTCAGTCAACTGAATCTCCAGGGAGAAGGTAGAGCTACAGTCCTCTGACTGATGCTGCTGGCTCGATAGTGCACACAAAGCTCAACACTGATAATGGGGTCACGGCGCAGCCAAGCAGGTCACTCAGCAGAGCGCACACCACAAAGGCTCTGTCCTCTCTGCAGCAGCCAGAGTCTGAGTCCAGCCTGAGGCTGTTTGCTGCATGTCAACCCTCCTCTCTCTCCTCCAACTTTCATGTCTCTGTTACTGCAGCCAGTGGCACAAAAGCCCATATAAATGTTTGCGATTCTATGAGCATGTACATGAATCTTAACACAGTTGATGCACTAATATTTTAATTGGATGTTTGAGATCATAGAATTGGGGGTCAAAGGATCAAAATTACCAGCCCCTATGGAATTCTGGCACTATATCTGTTCCAGCTGGATGAGGAGGTGCTTTCGTGGTTGCTGTGCCAGTGGTGCAGAGGTTAAAGGCTTGGAGGTGGAGATGTACTGTAGGTCCTTTCTGCTATCAGTCATCATGCAAAATATCAACTCTCTGCCCAACAAGAGTGATGAGGAGCTGGAGATATAGATGAAGACTCAGGAAGCAGACATTTTTTCAAATCAAAACAATACTTGTGTACATCCCACCAACGGCTACTGCTGAAGTTCAATGTGAAGTTCTCCATTAAGGTGGTTGCTAGGATACAGACTAAACATCCTGAGGCACTTGACTTCAGTCATGTCTCCCTGATGGACTCACTGAGGATGTGGTGGAGAAATACACGCTGGTGGAGGCCGTTCTGAAAAACTCAGATCATCCTCTTCATAACACCTTGATGGACCAAGAGAAGAGCGGTGGTGGACGGCTCCTCTCTCTTCACTGCAGGACGGAGAAATATAGAAGATCCTTTGCACCTTCAGACATCAGGCTTCTTCATTCTTCTGCAAATGGTTGATGAGCTGACAGACAAATGAATTTCCCTTTGGGATTAATAAAGTAATTCGTATTCGTATTCATATTTGTATTCGTATATCATGTTGAATAAAAAATAAAGATGAAACAGTTTGAGTGTAGCTTGCTACTGCAAACTGTCGTATGCTTAGGCTCTCATGTAACTTATTTGTATGAGCTTTATGGACTGACACAGTGTGTAACGACCAGTAACAAACATCTGCCCCCACTCTTCTCTCCAAGTTCACTTTGTCCTTCAGCTCCTGCGCTGCTCAACTTTAACAGTGTGTAATTACCGCCCCTGCTCTCTCACAGCAGCAGGTGTGTGACGTGAGTGGAGTGTAATGTCTTAACCCCGATTGTTCAAACCAGGCCTGGAGCAGGAGAGAGACGGTTAGTGCACTTTATGCTATTTTATCATTTCCTAAACTATCAGTGTCTTGATGTTATATACATGTAATCCACATAAAATGTCATTTAGATGGCCATCTGAATGAGAAATAAAGACAAAAAATCATTGTCTGGACAGACAAGACAAAAAAACTGTATTAACTGCTGCTACCTTAGCATACAACAGGCTGTATGTTAATGTTAGCAGGCATACCAGACAGAACTGAAATATTGTTGAAAATAATTTGAAAATATTCAGTGTATTATATTCAGATGGAGCTACAGCCTTTTATAACTGTAGGAACCTAATAACTCAGAACCTGAGGAGCCCTTATGAACCTTTATGAGGCTGTGGTGTTAAACTCTTCCTCACATTTGCACTCTATTAAACTAGCATTAAACTAACATTTTGTTGTAACGTGAAACTGAAGCCATTATTTTAGTCATGTTAGCAGCATAGTCCTAAGCACAGCATAAAGCAGTAGGTGTCACTTGTACATATCTATGGAATTTCCTGCAAACATCTAACAGGAGGATGAATCATTCTAACTTTGCTGATCCTTTTCATCTGGCACCACTAACACATCATGACTGACATTTTGAGAAACGACGAAATAAGTTCACTGTCAATATCCATGGTCCTCAGAGGATGAATCTTAAATCTCAAATGAATCTGTTGTAGAATCAGACATGTTTTTGACCATTGGTGAAGATTTGGTGAAAGCTGACCAACAGTCCACTGAAAACATCACAGATCCACTTTGTGTTTCAATTTGAGTTCTCACACTTATTACAGATGTGCACACACAGTTCTGGGGGATAACTGGCAATGTTTCATTAGATGGCGATGGATAAACTTTTTGTCACATTTCATCCAACAACAACACACTTCCTGACTCAAAGTGCAGATGTAGACCTCCAGCCATATTATGCTGCAGTTTTCTTCTTCTTGAGGTCAATTTAATCACACCAACTGGTTGAGTTACTGCTTCAAGAGCACAGCTGGAGACCAGAGGTGAAAATCCTTGAGAGTAAAAATGAAAACGTTTCCCTTTCTATTGTTGGGTCCAGTCATAACAAACTTGTCCTCCTTGTTAATGCCTCTGAGCTGCTGGCTCCATTTAAGCTGTTCCTGGGACTCATTCGACTCCCGTGGGAAAATGGGCAAGTGAGCTGAAGTGTCAGTGTGGGTTGGGAATAATACTGGGTAATCCACTTACTCAAACAAGCCAGATGGACAGAACCGGGCCATAAGTTCTCTTTAATAATCTAAGTCATAACAGCTGAGGCTAAGATGACTTATTCTAGCCAGCTGGCTGCGTACCCAGAGGTAGGGACACGCAAAGCAGCTTTAAAACGCCGTGACCTGCGGGAGGCTGCTCAGCTGAGCAAGAGACGCAGAGAGAGGGGGAGGAGGGAGAAGATAACGAGAGTCAGTGGGGAAATCCCATTTGTTTTTCAGATCTGATGCTTCAAACTGGCTCAGAGTGGTCAGATCTGATTTGTGTGTCTAAACGCATTTGCGTCGAGATAAATGTGTTTGCTGTGAGTGACTGCGATCGTTAAGGTAATGACACACAGGGGGCAGGTTTTCCAGACAATGACCGATGACCGCAGGAGCGTAATCACTCTGTCGGTACGCTGTGGTTGGATGATATTTCCTGTTTTACGAGTTAATGAGGACAACCTGAATGCACCGTTAAGCAACTGAGTGACAGGTAATGACTGACGGATACTTAAGGACAGTGGACACATCAGCTGTGTCCTTGAATATGGACAAAAAAAAAAAACAGATGGCTGCACTTTTTAGCCACATTTCTCAGAATAATCTGAGGAGGAACTGACCTATTGAGTCCATTAGGAAATGTACAGATTCAAAACATGGCCTCTTGATGATCTCAGTCCCGTCTGGTTTCAAGTACCTTGTCAGTAAGTGGTCTCGTCGGAAGTTTAATTCGGCGCAATTTGATTTTCAAATAAATGAATTCATCACAAAGAAGAACTTATTATATTTCAAGGATCCTGATTTATTTTCTTGTCAGTTTAATGAATTAAGAATCAAGAAATCAGCCTGATTCACTAATGGGTGAGTACAACAGGTTGTTGACATTAGATGTTATACACATCAACTTTATTACACATAACAGCCTAGTGTGTGTCTGAAGAGCTTTCTACATGAATCTTCTGACGCAGCTCCAGCTTGACTCCATTGTTGCTGGTTCCTCCTTTTCAGGAGAGTTTCATTCATATTTTCTGTTAGTGACATATTTTTTTAGTTCTGCACATGACCCATGGAGCCATGAGATTTTCCTTTTATGTTTGATTTTTATTCCACTTTAGACTGTAAACTAGCTTTATGTTAATACTGTGAAAGTATCAAAGCTTCAGCCCTTAGAGAAATGCACAGTCTCTTCAGACACTCTCTGCCAACTGATGTCACCTGGGCAGGTGTTATGCTCTGACTTCTGCTAGCAGCCCCTCCCTGATTGACAGATTGTGAGAGTCAGATACAGATATGTATGCACCTGCAACTTGTTTTACATGTGTGTGTGCATGTGTGTATGTGTGTGTGTGTGTGTGTGTGTGTGTGTGTGTGTGTGGTGAGTGAGAGAATGGCAGTAGTGATGTTGTGTTGGATAATGTGGCCGTACTGCAAACCATGATGACAGCCTCTGAAAACATAATCTAGATACTAATCATTTAAATGTGGTGTGAAAACTGTAAGTTTTCTGTTCAGACACAAGGAAACACCGAAAATAAGTCAGATTTGAGGGATCTGAACAGTTAAAGACATAGAGACAGCAGCAATCTGAGAGAAAGGGACAGACGGGAAATGAGACAAAGTCAGACAAGACATTAGAGAATGAGAGAGAGCATTAAGAAGACAGAGACAGAGAGAGACAACCTCCTACTGGAGCTTTGCTCTCAGCTGAAAGTGGGTCACAAAGGGCCCCAGGTTAAAACTGTGACAACAGCACTCAGCTTGCTTCAATAAAACCTGCTCTTTTTCTTTCTTTTATTTTTTTTTTTTTTTTGCAGAAAAAGATTTTGTGAAATTGATTTCTGAGAGAAGGAGAAAGTGACAGAGTCAAACAGTGAGAAAGTGGAGCAGAGGGAGGGACGTGCAGGAGGAAAATGCTGGAGCAGGAAAGAATCAGAGAGAAAAAGTAGCATAGCAAAGGAGAGAGAGGAAAAGTGCAGACATTATGTAAATGAAATTGTTTCAGTTTGCGAAATAAATTGAATGAATTAAGCTTTGCCCAACCCCTGGGCACTCTGCTACATTCTGCCATTTGAGTTATTAAGTATGTTTATATAACTTTGCCTTTGTGCATGTGTGGGTCAAATAGGCTGCTTAAGCAGTTTTTCTTAACACCTGGAAATTTAACTTTTTGAAACTTTATATAATTCTGTGAAGTAATCGTAGGCAGTAAAGAAAACAGCCCTTGAGGAAGTTCACTTTAAATTAGAAGCCTGTTTCTATACAATGCTCATTACCTGTGAAATAATTGAAGGGAGAGGAAAGGCGGGGGTCAGCACAGTGTGCTGCTTTAATATAGGAGCTGTAGAAGCAGCAGGGACCTTCCTGGGGAATGAAAAACAACTTGTGAGGAAGTGATGAGAACAGATTTAAAGGGCTGCTTTTTAAGTCTAGGTCTGACAATTACATTTACCTTATAGCTTTAGCACACAGCCTGACCAGGTGATCTTTGTTGTTGAACATATTGACATGATGTCATTTGGAACAGGAGCAGTTTGAATTTTTTGATGAATTTCCAGGAAAGTGAGTAAAGAAAATGCTAATTTATGTTTCTGTTCACTGACATAATGCAACCTTCTTGGTCCATTTTTGTATTAGCTGGGAGTTGGGCACAGTTAGGCCAGTTCAATTCAATTCCATTCCTTTATTGTCATAAGCTGTGAAAAAACCAAATTAGAGGTAGCAACTTTCCTTGTGTTTTTAAAAAGAATAGTAACAATAGAAATATAGCCTACATCTACATCTGTGTGTGTGTGTGTGTGTGTGTGTGTGTGTGTGTGAGTGAGGGGGGTAAACAAGCATGGATCTATAATACATCCATGAAAACAAGATGCAACTCTCATTCTGCTACACCAGCAACAAGAAATACTATTTTCCAATTGGCTGATAGATCACTAATTCAAGACAGCTATATGGATGGACTAAAGAGTGCAATCTGCCTTTGCATCATCATGGATTACTAATATATGTGCAGCGAGTTTTATTACTTCTCTGTCATGTCATGTGTGGCATGTGAGCATGCCAACCTATTGATTGTGTGTGTCTCAGGCTCAATGTGTGAGACCTGAGAGCCCTTTTGCTAGTTAAACTTTGAGCAGCTAAGCTAAATGACGCCAGTACTGGTAGCTAGTCATTTAGTTTTCTCTTCAACAAAGTGTTTCAGCATTCTTCACCTCTTTTTATCTTGACCACTTGACCAACATAAATCAACAAAGCTGTATTGCCAGACTAAACATTCAGAAAATAATAGTAAGATATCTACTGTAACCTCTGTCTTAGGTTAGTGTGTTAGCATGTTACATATTACAGCTGAGGGTGTTGGAGTGTTAGCATGTTACATATTACAGCTGAGGGGTTGGAGTTAGCATGTTACATATTACAGCTGAGGGTGTTGGCATGTTAGCATGCTACATATTACAGCTGAGGGTGTTGGAAACATCACTGGACGTGCAATTAGTGCAATCCCCTTCAGTTTCTTACAGCTAGTGAGATGATGGCCAAACAAAAATGTAAAGCAGCCCCATCTTTTCAGTACAGTTTACATGACCTTTCAACCAGAAAATGCACTATAGTGTTGTAGTTTTAAAACACATTATTTTTGCTACATTTACCTCTGGCCTCCACTCTGGAGGTTTAGTGGCTCGAATTGAGTGATGAGGAAACGCTGCTGGATCCGTTTTAGTTTGAAAACCCAGGCTTGCGATGAGGAGAAAACATAGGCACCTGCAGTCATTCCCTGATTGAATCTCATAGGCCTCATCAACCAGCGATGACTCCACGGAGTATGATTCCTGTTTACACCAACCTGTGCACGCTCAGCGGATATGAATTATTGTCTATGTGTGTGTGTCAGGTGTGTCAGCTGTGATACAGAGCAAAATTGTCATATGGACAGAGATTTTAATGCAAAACTCTGCATAAGTGTGGATGTTTCTCAACCATGAGGCTATAACGCCTTAATTTAAGCCTGAGCATGTTGGAATTTCTCATTGATTTAGTTTGGTCCTAGTGACAGGGAACCTCAGCTATGATCAAGTAAAGAAAAAATGAATACAATACCTGCAGAGAGCGGAGGAAATGAAATACTTGATGGCAAAAACAAAGACAGAGGGAGGATGGTGAGACTGCTGCATGCAGAATGCAAATGAACGTGTTTACCATGCATGAATCTCTGGCCGGCTTGTTAGCCTTTGACAAATGCTGTGAGCAGTGAGTGGATGACGTTCGCAGCCGCAGGTAATCAATGGCTGGCTCCCTCATTACTGGTGCAATAGCTCTCACACACGTTCTCACATATAAACTCACTAGAGGTGGAATCTTTGTCACAGTGACGCTCAGAGAGTTGAGCTGGGTGGCCACTGTAATTATCCAAAGTGTTATCATTCATTGAGGCCGAGCCAGAGCTAAACCTCTGTCCACTTAATTCACAAACAATTTGAATTAAGGTGATAAACATTTACATTCTTCGGGGAGGTCTGTCTTTAACTTCTCCTTCTCTCCTCTTCTCCTCTTGTCTCTCTCTCTTTTAACTCTTCACTTCCACTTCCGATCCATTTAATCATTTCTTCTTTGCTCGCGCCAGCCCCTCTGTTTCTTGTCCATCTTTTGTTCATGTCTTTTAGCCTTTGTCTGTCTTCTGGGGATGGGGATTACCTCTTTGTCAGCCAGAGCAGTATTTCCCATGTGAAAAGTGACTCATTCAGCGCTTCAACAGGCCCACTCCTGTTGATTCAAATTTTTAAGTCATTTTCTGTTCTCTGCCTCTTGAACCCTCCCTATTCCTCCCGGTGCCACCACAACACACACACTCGGCAGTGGCGAGCCCTATCCCGGGCACCCGCCCAAGCTCTCTCTCCGTGAGCTAGCAAATGCGGCATATGTCCTCCTGTGCCACAGCATTAGAAAGAAAATTGCATTTGTGTTGAGAGGGATGATCCGTCTGAGGCCCTGTTGTTCCTCTTCCCATTCATGAAACACATCTCCATTGATTGCCAGTGTGTTTACTGTAAGGCCAATTGTGCTTGCGCTCCAGTGCTTCCAGTAATAAGCAAGAATGTGTCCCATTATGTGGCCCCTCTCAGGCCATAGATTCTCAAAAGCCTGGCTCCAATCAGAATGACAGATGAGAGGGAGTTTGGGAGCCAAGGCCATAATAGTGTTACACTTCCACTCAGCCATAGTCCTGGAAAGTCAGAGCAACCCTTGAATAACCTCTGAGGCATATACCATAGGAAAAGTTTGCTTTTTATGTTATACACTTAGAATATTTGATGACAATGCCACATGGTCTTTTAAATTGTATTCAAATTGTTTAGCATGATTATATCATCTTGACACGACAGTACAACCAGTTTATTATCACTGCTTAACTAGTATTCTGCTACTGAGAAATGCTGATCGGGATTTGTGCCTTTGCATCATCTGGTTAATGGCATTTTACTTATCAACTTTCTGCAGTAGCCGTTTTGCCCTGCTGTAAAATACAGTGAACCCATAGGTCATCTGCAGCTTATGTCTCAACCTAACCAAATGTGACCGCTCCATAAACTAACACTGAAAGTGTTTATTTTATCATCAATACTTTGCATGTCCCTCACTAGTGTGATGAACCCCCCTTCCTCATCCCTTGTTCCATTTAGTGACCTTATACCACCAGGCATCACAGCAAAGTCGCTCCCTAAATCATTGATCATCATTGATCAGTGGTGCTGGCCGAGTAAGACTTCTGTGAAGCTGTGGTAAAATCTGTTTCCACCAACTTGTCTTTATCAAAAGGATGTTAGACCTGACTGAACACCGGAGATGCAGCGGTGTGTAGCTGAGTGAGAGCTCTGTCGGACAGATGACCTCTTCATCAGGCTGCCAGGCGTCCAGCTGAGCTGCAGTGATGGACACTGGAGAGCCTCAGGAAGACTGGCACCAGACCACACAGCCTCACCTCTACCAGCACCCCTCACTGCGCACTATAGGCACTGTCTGTCCATCACATCATGCTAACAGGGCATTTCAAGGTCTTTCTCTGGTAGATAAGAGCTGAAAGGACCCCTCAATGTCAGTGTCATGTCTGTTTCTGTGGAGCTTCATCATATGAATCTCTTCTGGTTTCATCCCATCATTTTGAAGTTAAAAGAGGTGTGCGTCTGTGGATGCAAGTTTATGTCTTCATTTTCTGGTATTTTTCACAGTTACAAGTGCATGATAAACAGTGAAATGATGAACAGGAAAACTGCTCTCACTGGGGATTTCTTTAATGCGTAATTAGCTTTTCAGAGGCTGACAGAAGATTCCTTCCTGTTGAACCCCACCAACACAGAGACAGATCTATTTTACACTGACAGGTTTTTCATTTGTGGTGTTGGTCCATGAGAAGATATATTTGTAGTTTTAAGAACCAAAAATCACTTAAATGCAGTTTATACATCTCCTTTGTCAGGCGTCCTTCTGCTTAACAACAATTTGCTGAGCCAATCAGGTGAGAGGAGTCTCTGTGTTTGTCCTCTGATTGGCACCTGAAGAATGCCTGTGGTGGGGTGGGGTGGGGTCTGAGGACCTTGTTGTGACATCACACATTAACATTTTTAAGGCTCCTGAGTACAGGCTGTGTGCTTCTCCCTGTGATACTTGCACAGCATGAATATAAAACCTCGACCTGCTTTATAATCAAGAAAGACATGGAAAACTACCATCATACAAGGTCTTTAAGAAATGTGGTATATCAGGCATAACCAGTCTTATTTTCCAGGTGTAGAGAACTGATACACTGTGACAGAAGGAGAACTTTCTTTTTTGCTGTCTTGTTGGGTTTAATGTGGAAAAGATGCTCTGTTACATTTTCAGATCAGGTCAGTGGGAGTTTATCTTGCTCAAACATACACAGCTGTGGAACTGCTCTATTGCCTTGAAATTTTGCAAAAAGTTTGTAGATGTCCATAGAAACCCACATCAATGACTGATTTTTATCATCTTTATAAACATCCATCCCATCCTGCTATTACCCTGATAGTCACACTCTAATAGGTTTGCTTCATTTGTGTGTACCTTGAAATTATGAGCATCAAACAGAGCTGCAGAGCAACTTTGGTGTAGTGGACACACAGGTTACTGCAGTTTTCATCATGTGATGGACATTTCTTAACCATACACAGTTTATACAAGAATGAGTAAAAGTCTCACAATAAGGATGTGAGTCACTGGACTTAATAACATATGGAGAGTATGGGGGAGCCACAAGATTTTTTACTTTTAAAGGCGTTCAGAAAAGTAAATTTAATTTGATCCCACTATGCGTCTGATAGATGAGTGATTAGTGTAATCACTCATGTAAGTTGGTTTTGTTTTGCTAAAACCAAGTATTACAGATAAATGCCAGTCAGCACAAGGCAAGACAAATGTTTTTTTATAGCACAATTCATACTGAGGGCAACTCAACGTGCTTTGCAGAGCCACTTTTACAGAGACAAAGGACAATTAAAATGGATAATTAAGAATTAAGAATGAAACTAATTAATACTCGTAGTGAAATTCACAAAAAGGCTGCAGAAATTAGGAATATATTCAGCCTGGATTTAAATGAAGGAAATGTCTGAGCCGACCTCAGGTTTGTTCCACAGGTGAGGGGCATAATACGCGAAAGCTGCTTTACACTGATGGTCCTGGTTTTGCAAACACACAGCAAACCTGTTCCCAGTGATCCTAGGGGTCTGGATGTAGGTCCACGACTGTTCAGAGATTTATAGACCAGTTGTCAGAAGAAACTGCAGTCTGTCCATCTAAAAGCAGGTGGGTCAGTTCAAGGCAGTTGACTGATTATTTAATTCATCTCTAAAAAGAAAGAAAGAAAAGGTTAAAGGTTAAAAATTTGTTATAGAAGAGGGTCTTTAAATGCAACAGACTTTCTAAGTGGTTGATGAGCTAATGAATGTAAGGTGCACTGATGAGTAGGTGGGTGCAGGAACAGGAGTGTCACTCCCAATTTAGGGTTCTAACAAACAGAATGAGGGAACATTAGTAAGGAGGGGAGAGCTGTCTAATCTAATCCTAACAAGCATCATCAAAGCTCTGTGACTTCAGTGACCAGGAGAACACAGCAGTGCACTGATGAGATTGGGAGGTCAAGATCTGTTGCCCTAAATAAGATATCAGGCTTTCACACAATGCAAGGTTCAGGTGTCCAGGCAGTAGTCACACATGTGCTCTGTTGTGTGTGTGTGTGTGTGTGTGTGTGTGTGTGTGTGTGTGAGAGAGAGAGAGAGAGAGAGAGCTATAATGTAACAAAAACTAGTGTTACAGGAGTGCCTCTCCTTTCTGCTCTGTTGTTTTCACCAGTCCTCTGTGGACCAGTGCAGATAACCCCGCTTTGAGCTAACATGATCAAACTTTAATTGTTTATTGCCAGAGTCGCAGTCCTGAGGGGAGAGAGTGGTTTTGGGGGAACAGAGAGGAGCAATTTCCATTCCCCAACAAGAGAAAATGGAGTGGTTGTCAGGGCTTTGTCCTGACTGTTAGAGGTTAAACATGCACTTGTGCATCCAAGCTTGTCAATTTTGTTTGCCCATGGGCAAGTGTGTTTTTGTCTTTGTGTAAACGTGTGTCTGTGTCTGTGCATGTGTGTGTGTGTTTGGAGAATAATGGGGAGTAACAGGACAACACTGGGGTCTGAAAAGATCATGCACAGGCCTTGCATTTGAACAATAAGTATATTGTTGTTTCATATACACGAATACTTTCATCCAACAAAAGGTATTGGGGCAGTAGTGCTGAGTCTGTTCTTACTTTATTTTTATTCCTATTTTTTCTTTCTTAATTCTTGTTTCTTGTTTGCACCTTAGGGTCAGAAGGACACACAATTTTGATCCTCTGTATGTCCTCTAGGCTCATAAACTGACAATAAAGTTGACCTTGACTTAGGCTTTCTTTCAGGTGTGGTGATTGTCGCTTGACCAGAGCTTCGGCCATTGTTGTCCTAACAATACAGGAGGCTATAATATTCCCTCTGAGCAGTGCTACACCTTCAGGTTGGAGGCTGCACTGAGTCACCACTGGAAAGTGACAGGATGAGTTGGGACTAGCACTAGCTTGTTAGCATGCTAACTATAGTAGAGGAAATGAGGTGATGGAGACAAGAGTCAACATTGGTGGTTTGGTGCTGATCTTGGAACATTAACTCTTGATTGGTGAGTAAACAGCTGATAATGTTGAGCCATTGTTACTGTTATTTATAGCAAAGCCTGCTTTGACTATATGTATACAACCATGTGCCTATAGATAGATACACATTATACATATATATGGCATTAACTGACATATGTCATGTTTTTCAAACTCCATGACCTCATCTTAATATCATGTGATGACATCTTTCTCAGATTATGTAATGATAATGACGATATTCACGGGTTAATAATTCATAATGGGTTGAAGTAGTGGAGTCCTCTTTCATTGTACTGTAATTTCACACCACACTTTCCTCGCTCTCCTTATTTACAGACACAGCTCCACACATACTCTCCAGCAGCCTGACCCGTGATTAGGAGTTATTTTGGTTGAGATGAGGTGGATACGGGCGGAGAAAGACAGTCGGCCTATCTGCACCTGCAGATCCTCTGTCTCTGTGACAGGTTGCTGCTCTGCTTCACGGTTCGTCACTCTCTCACAGGTCAGACTGTTGCATCCATAGTGATATGAAACCTGGGCTGTGAGCAAGGAGGAAGACTGGCAGAAAGCTTTGTTTACCCACCACACCTGCCTCATACAAAGACAGAGCACACACGCGCTCACCTTCGCTCTGTGTAGTTTGTTATCCAGTGATGTGCACTGGAAAACAATGCAGGCAAACATGATGGAAATGTATTGTTTCTGTTTGTTTCAGGTATTGATTTGAGGAAGGTTATAGGGTCTTGATCACCTCACACAGACCTGTTGTGTCTTAACCTGATGTAGATTCTTTGGTGGAGACCATGATTCCATGGTACCTTCTACTTTTAGCAACACCTTTTTCCTTTTTCCTTTTTCCTTAGAAATAACTTCTATTTTCATACCACCATAGTTTCTGCAGTTGGTGTATGTGTATTGCTGAGTATCAACAGCTATTACCTGAGTGTTAAAGTTTTGCACCAATCTCTTGGTATTGATATTTCCTGCTTTCAATCATTCGGTGATGTTTATTATTTTGTGCTGCTGTAGAACTCATGGCCTAAAATATATGTGCAGGTAACTGGTTTCCAAACACAATACAGTAATCATCCAAATGTGGCAATAAATACCACAGCTTTGCTTTAATGTCCATTAATATAGTCAGATCGTATGTGTACAGTCCATAGTGAACTGTAAACATTGAACATGGTTCATACAAATTTATGAAACACATATTGTAAATCAGTGTTTTAAACAATATGCAAAACTCTGACTATGTCTGAACAAGACAAAAACAGCCTGAGAGGGAGAGTGGGCCTGACAATGCAGACCAATGTTCATCTTCACTTGGCAACAACAAAAAGTTGTTATTTTAACTGTTGTCACTCACTCTTCAGTGTCCTCCTGTTCTTTGTGGTTCAATATAGATCCATTTCTGATCATTTCTTCTCGTTCTCTATATTGTCAGCCAACCAGAAAGACATCAGCAGTGAAAACACAAGGCTTCCAGGTCATGAAGGCCTGAAACTGATGTCCTTTTCTATCAAAATGACACAGGTGTACCTGCTTCTATCAGCTGACTTCTTTTTTTTTTTTTTTTTCTTAAATACCAACTATGTGAAACCATGTCTACTGCTAGGCTATCTGATTGAGGTGTGAATGCTGATTTAATACTTTTCCATGGCTGAAAGTAGGTATTTTTGATCAGTGGAGAAGGGACATTATCTAGCTTAGTGTGGATGTACATATACATACATATACATATACATATACATATACATATATCCAGATGCATTTGCATTCTGACATCTCAACACTTTCATGACAAGACACAGAAACCATACCATCTATTAATCATATAGATCCTAATTATTAACAACTAAATGCTAATAAGCACAAAAGACAAGTACTAACATCTACAGTACAACAAATGCTACATGAACTGATGGACTTTTTCTGCCCCAGTCAATTTACTGGAAGCAAATAAACTTGTTAATAGAAAGCTTGGGGAGAAAGATGATACTGAAGTTCATTACAGCACAGTGATGATTCTGCACTATCAGATGGAGACAAATGAAATCCATGTGGATCACTGCTTTGAGGTGCTCTGCCATGATTCAGTAGATAAAATCTCGGGACAAAGCAAACATTCTTTCTCACCTCTAACAGATATGTCCATGTATGGTAGTGTGAAGGGCAAATATTTTTTTGGACCAGTACGCTGGTGATGCTTTAAGCTGCAGACAGTGTCTTCATGCCTTAAAAGGCCTTGTGGGCCTTGTTTGAAGAGGAGTAGCAGCTCAGCAGAACAACACAGACGGCTCAGCATGAGCAGCGTGTTAGCTGCTCTGTGTGTGTCTGCACAGGAGGCGTCCGGGCAGTTGTAGGTCGCCACGTTAACTTATACCCTCACCATGGATGGAATATGGTCTGAAATGATATAAACAATGTAATGGAGGAAAAAAAAAAACAAAAAACAGCAATCACAAAAAATGTAATCTCCAAGGCATGTTGAGGTAAGACATTCATTCGTCCTGGAGATGGAGCCAATAATAATGGGAACACATCGAGTTCAATCGCAGGATAAATTCATCCGCTTCAGTTCTGTAGTGATGGGTGATGGGTCAAACAGGCAGTTTGTAGCTGCTCAGGGGGCAGTAACATCCGGAAGGTGCATGATGGGAGCCACCCCAAACATCTGTGTGTGAAAGTCATGCTGTCCTTATATGCTGCTATTTGGGCTACATTACAGTAATCAGCCTAAAAAATACCAATCCTCTTGATGACTGAGATTTAATGACCACTGATGATTGATAAGATATATTTACTTGCAAGTTTCTTACTCTTAATATTGTCTTAATGTAACCACATTTCATAATTAGACTGATTTAGCAACTGAGCCTTCTGTGACATTATGATGTCACAATGGTGCAGCCACAGTTCTCAGCAACACCTCAAACCTCACCCACCAGGGTTTCTCTGGCCATTCACCTGCAATCTATTATAATTTCACCCATCCATCCATAATCACTCAGTCAGCCACCTGTCACTGAGCTGATGGAAAGAAGCTATACTGAGATGTTTTTTGGTTCTTAAAACCACAAATACATTTTCTTTTGGATCAACACTTGGAAGTGCAAAATATGGGACCTTTAAATGACAGATTTGGTCAGATGTGAGATAGTATAGACTTTGATTTTCTTTTCAGACATATCCTTACTGAGCAGACAGGGGGTTGGTGGTGATTTCAACTTTACAGAGCCACTGAAGAAATTTCACCTCTGCCATGGAGATGATATGTTTTCACCTGTGTCTGTCTGTTGGTTTGTTTGTTTGATCCAGCATGGACCAGGGAAAAAAGCCATCATGTTTGGAGTTGTAAGGCTGAGTGCAGGATTTTGTGCCCCCTCTCTTCAAGGGGATTTTTCAGCATCTTCATCAAAAATTTATTCCTGTGATGATTCATTGAAGACAAATTCCAACAGTAATTCAAAATGTCACATCCTTCATGACCAGGTCCGAACCCTCTAAGTTCTAAATGGTTCCCAGCTCTGTGTGAGGACATATGACAGCCGCTGGGTTCATGCTGGGTGTAGCCTAATGTTATACAGAGAGGAAGCTTCACAGACTTTGCTGCAGGCGTTATTCAGATTTTATCATACAGTCTGATGTTTGTATCTGACATAAAAAGCCAAAACTTCCTGTGAACTTTTTTCCCCAAACACTTACAGTGATCACCAGGAGAACACAACAAGTAACTTTAACTTTCAGCATTTCTCCATCCTTGGTCCTCGTCTGTTTATCCAGAGATGAGACGGCCTGCTTCGAGGCCCCGGGGCAACGGCAGGCAGGAGCTGTAAGCCCCTATTGTTTGGCATTTTTAGAAACATTCTTCTCTTGCTTTGTTGCCAAGAGTTAAATGAGAAGATCAATACCACCCTCGTGCTGGTGTGCCTTCAGTGCAGAGCTGGATGTGGAGCTATAGCAGCTGATTAGTTTAGCTGAGCATGAAAGCAGAAGGGAAAGGGAGCAGAGGGAAACAGCGGCCTGGGGTCTGTCCAAATGGAACAAAATCCTCCTCCCAGCACCTTTAAATCTCAACAATGAATTCAGTGTTTAATCTGCACACAGACAAAGGTGTGACCATAAACGGTGGTATTAGGTAAAGTGATATTCTCTAACTGTTGCTTGTAGAGATTTGGAATTCACAAATCACTTTGCAAATTGTAATAAATTCAATAAGGACCTCTTGGTCCCTTTTATGGCTGTCCTTTTACCCCCTTGTCTCCTCCTCCTCCTTGTGTGTGTGGATGTGTGTCTGTCTATCTCCAGGCAGGGGAGTGGTGCAGCACTGGCAGTTTAACCAACCTGATACTCATCAAGCTCAGTAGCTACACGAGAGATCCCCTCTACATATGCCAGCAAAGATGCTAGGAAGATCCTGGATTCGTGCACAAAACACCAGCCATGCTGTTTGAAATGAGACAGCCTCAGTCTCAGATCAGCTGTAAGAGGGCAGAGTCAATGATACAGCACACTTTAATTTAAAATAGCTCAGCAGGCTCACTCAAAAAAATAATTGTACCAAAAACGTTGACTTTAAGTATTTCAATTACATGAACGTTTTCCATGTAATTTTACTGGGCAAGTTCAATGTGAGGGTGCCATTTAAGTCAATGTGTTTCTACCATGTTGAATCAGTGTGAATAAATTAAAGTTAATGCAAACATATACATAAACTTTATGTGTTTATTCACTTAAAGGTAAGGTTGTTCTCATTGAGATAAGCACAAAGACCTCGAAGTACACAGTCCCTCTTGACTTTGGTGTCCTCACTCTGCAAAAGAATGTATATCAAATATTAAAGCTTTCAATTTTTCAAGACATTTTCCAGACCTTTGTCACAAATAACCCCCATGTGAGGTGGAGGGGAAGGCTGTAGAGGTAAACAAAGATAGACAGAAGTGGAGGATATAGAAAGGAAGATGAAGGGGAGGAAAAGAAGATGAAAGGAGGGGAGAAAGAGAAGAGGGGTGATCATGTAAAGAAAGGAGAAATTGTAGGAGATGAGAGGAAGAATGGAAGGGAGAAGTAGAGAGATGAAATGGGGGGTGGTGAAAGGAAGATTAAGAAAAATGAAGTATGGATGAAGCTGAAGATAGCAAAAGACACCAAGAAGGATAGAAAGGATGGACACAAAGAAAAGGAAAATGAAAGAATGACGAGGTGGATTGAGGAGGAAGAAGATTAAACAAAGGAAGGCAGATCGGAACGGGAGATGTTACATGGGGAGAAAAACCTTACTTGGCTAAATAATGCAACAGTTTAATGCACTTGCCTTAGTTGTTGGAGTCATGAGGAGCCTGATCTTCCTTCCAGCAGCTCCTGTGTGTATTTGTCCAGTTCTGCCAAAAACTTGGCTTGAAGTGACAAAGTTGTTATAGACATGAATTCTGCATTTATCTATAATAGGGAAAAAATGATAAAAGATGTGTTAATGGGAGAAGTAATAACTTTCTAGCGTTAAGGAATAATTTTCCTGGCTGAAAAGGGACAGACACTTTAGACACTACGCACTTGGGCACAATCTTAAATGCAGATAAATCACATCTCAATCTCCTTGAATAGGAAGTTGTCTGTACTCAACATTCTGGTGTGTATCATCATTTCCTTTCAATATTTCAGGGCTGTGTCCACTGTTAACAGAGTCTTAAAACACCTGCTTAAAAGAACTGTTCATTTTCTTTTTTTAGTTATGCTTGTAGATAACTATACCTGGTTCTTGTTAGTTGGGCAACATCATGTTTGTTGGGGCTAAGAATCATTTTTTTGAGTGCTGATAAAAAATGTAGATCCCAGTCCAGTTAAGTCCTTCTGCCTGATAATGTATGGACAGTTTCTCCTAATACATACCTGTAGACCAGTGTGGCTTTCAAAGAGGAAAAGTGGATGATTTTTAGCCTCTATCATAAATTTGTCCATTTATACGCCTGTGAGAATTATGTTAAACTAAAACAAGGAAATGTTATAGTTGTGTTTTATCTACAGTGGATGATATGTACAAAGGTAATGGACTATATCGGCAAGCAAATGCCAACAAATGAGCTGCAGTTTGTGTCTCCGCTTCACTTGCAAAGTCCGCAATGGGACTGAATTTGAAAATTGTCCGGTTCTAGTTTCAAAAAAGCTGTCAATCAAAAAAGGGATTCAGCCTTTAGACAGATCCTCCAATCATCATGCAGAACCCCAGCATCCCATGGGGCCTGCCCACTGCTCCAGTCACTCCTAGAGACACTAACAAAATTGCAGCATTTAATCAATGACTGTTTAATTTCTATTCTCTGGCGCTCCATTGAAGTCCATGGACATGTGGAGTTCAGCAGTGTCCATGCAGAGACGCTACCTTCGTTTCAACGGGAGACACTATGGGAATGCATGAGAAGAAAATCACATAGTCTACCTCCATGGTCCAGTTGGGGCCTGGATCTGAACATGTGGTGCTGCTTAATTGAGAATTAATTGAGAGGAATGATTCTTTCTTTCTTTCTTTTACTGTCTATATATTAAAGTATCTCTGGCACTCACCCTCTCTCTCTCTCTCTCTGTCTGTTTCTCTGTCACTTCAAACAGCTTAATTAGCCTTAATTGACCTTTGTAGGATGTGTCTCTCTGTGGAATGTGAATGTTATATGGTCTTTTTGTGTATGACAACATATTCAGAAATGTAAATGTAAAACACAAAAATGAAAATAAATTCAATGCAGTTGTCAGATGCTGAGGATCTTATTTGTACAAGCCAGTGTGCGACAACTGTCAGCATACATCTCTGCCTGTTTCCCAGTGTGTGTGTGTGTGTGTGTGTGTGTGTGTGTTCACCATGGTTCAGTGAATTATTCTGCCCTCCTGTCCCTACTCCACTCGTGTTTTGGGACTGTAATTATGGTCCCTGCTCTCTTATAGCAGCAGGTCTGTGACGTGAGTGGAGTGTAATGTTTTCACCCAGACCATTCAGACCAGGCCTGGAGCAGGAGGAGAGGGCTATAGTGCAGTTTGACCATTTCTGAGCTATCAATTTCATGGTTTTATAGTCATGTAATAAATATAAAAAAAATAGTTAGATTGTCATCTGAATGAGCAATGGACTCAAATCACTTGTCATGATCAATGTGACCCCTGACAGACATGATCACTGTGGTTTTAAATCATTTCAACTCATTCCTTTTTTTTTTATTTATTTATTTTTTTTTAATGGTATGTTTCTTTATTTCCTGAGTGCACGTATGCAATTTGGTGCCTGCCATGAAAAGGAGCTGATAAGTCAGCACCATGCTGGGAGCTGATTGGCTCCTGTTAGATGTCCTCCAGACATAAGGAGCAGAAATGATGGCTACTTGGGCCTTGGAGAAGACATGGTACTCATGTTGCATCTTGGCCACCCCAACAAGGGACATAACACTGCCTTTGCCACCTGTTGTGAAGAGCAGGAGGCCCTGCATACAACTTGTGTTGCAGTGTGGTTGGAAGCTGTTTCATTCACAACAGTCATCTTGGTGAGGATTCTGAGAGATCTGGTGTGAGGAGCCAGGGCATTTGCCCACTTCACCTGGCTGACATTCCAGCCTCCCCTCTACCTCTCCTTCCCTGTTCACCATCCTGCAATTACCCCCCCCCCCCCCCCCCCCCACCCCCCAACTCCCTCCTTTTCTCCTCCTCACTCCTCCTCTTCATCCCTCCCTTTCCCAACTTACCTTCTTTCCTCTGTCTGACTCTCAGTGTCCAAGTGTCTGTCAGATGACCCGTGAACAGGGGGAGGAGAGAGGCAGGAATGAAGAAAGAGGAGAGGTTTATTGCTTAAAGGATTTTTAACCTTTCTCTGATCTGCTTTTCCCTTTGATTCCTCCTCATCCTTTTGATTCTTTGATTTTCTGCCTGTGAGTTGGCCAGCAGGGGTAAAATAGGAAGACAACTGAAGGATTCAATGTGCAGCACACCTCTCTCTCCCTCTCTGCGTGTGTGTGTTTCAACACAAACAATCCTCTATAGAGATGCTGAGATGAAGACAAATAATAAAAAGCAGAAGAGTCCAGGACTTGCAGCATCCATGAATTGTCTGGTTCAGATGAGCAAAGATCAGAACAAGATGTTCAGCGTGAACTGACTTGTTGTGTACTCACAATATCTGAGCTCTGCATGTGAACTGTATGTGTGTGTTTTAGTGATTTTGGATGTCTGACAGGGATGTAACGTGATAGCATCATTGACCTGATATACCCCTTGTACAGGACACAAATGCTCTCTACATGAGTTTATTTTTATCACTGCTATTGATGCTTTTATGATTAGAAGGGTGATTTGGCTTCTTTGTTGGCTCAGGCAGCATGCTGGGTAGTTGAACATGGCTTGAAGCATGTTTAACATTCTTGATCAGTAGTCTGCAAGTGAGTATGGCCTGATCGACAACTGCTTGACTGTTGTCCTTCACTGTCAACATGGATAAAAGAGTAACAGACTGGTGGGGATGGATTCACTTCTTGTCATTTATATGAATCATAACACAGGTCAAAGGTCAAACACTCAGAGAATGTTTTGTTTTTTTTTTTTTTTTTTTTCCCCAGAAAGCATCAGAAAATCCTTTAAGAGTCTCCACCACCCTCTGAGTAACAGGGTGACTACTGAGTACTTAACTCATCATGTGCTTTCCTTTTCTTTAAAGTGCATTACAAGTGACAAACAAAAACCAAACATGATGACATGACGCAGCGCAAGTCAAGAAAAACTGCAACGCAGTGGCCAACAAAAGAAAAAATAAATGAATTAAGATAGATTGAGATAAAAAAAAAGGGGGGGGGGTGACTTAGGGCACTAAAGATATTAATGGAGACAATAATGAGGAGAATGAAGGAGAAAGAGGGAAAAAGAAAGAGAAGAAGAAAAATAGAAGGGGGGGGGGCAGGAGAGAAAAGAAGTGTGATCTTAATGGTTATAGTCATATGTAGAGGGAGATGTTAAGGAGGGTGGTGTTCATGGTTCTGTATGTGGTTTTGGTTTGGTAGATTTTGTTTTGATTTGACATGGGTTAAAATTCTGTTCCAAGTATCATTAAAGACTGACATATTGTTCCTTTTCTGAGCAGATATTTTTTTCTTTTGGTATGTACACTGTGGGATATCATGCTTGAAATGTGCTATTGAATATTTTGCTAAACATTGATGATTGCATTGATAATTGTATGATGAATGATCGAGATTAACTTGACGTAGACAACTCCTTATATGGGACATGGTGTCTTAGACAGATAGAGGGAATAGTGTGTGAAAACTGGAACAGGGAAGGTGTCTCTTTTTGTCTCCTTGACTTTTCAGATAACCACACATCTGTTGGAGAGGAGTGGAGTCAGAGAGCATGAGGCGGGTCTCCCAGTGATGTGGATCATGTGGACCCCTTATTCTTTGTTGACTTATGTTTTGTTGACTTTTAATAAATTTTTTAAACTTTGAGATTGGACTCCTGCATCCTTCATCAAACGAACACGCAAGTTCTAAAGATGAACTCAACAACACTGTGAGAGAGTTGAGTCGATGTGGATCAGATATTTAGTTTTCCAGTTTGGGAAGATTATTTTCTTTGCAACAATTAGAGAGATCAGTAGTGGGTTTTTGCATTTGAGTGGGAGGTGTACTCACTCAAGCTCAGTAGAATGTTTAATGACAGGTTCAAGTTACTTTTTGGCCATTAGCAGGCAGTGAACATGCTCCAGACAACAATGTAATCACTACATTCGTTTAGCTCAATTTGAATCAGGGGAGTATTAACCAGACTTATTATACATATCTAATTTAAATATTTGACCACAGAGATGACTTGGCTCAGGGCCTGAACAGACAGAATACAAAGCCTTGCACTGAGCAAGTGTGTGTGTGTGTACACATCACATGCTTTTCTGCATGTGATTTGTTGAGGGAGGGTCACTAGGGGCCAGTAATGGAAATGGTGTCAGCATGACACCATTTCCATTACACAACATTTACAAGGTATCAAAGAAATACCTAAATACAGCATGACACAGGTCTGTGGTGATACATTGCTTAATGGTAACATACATGCACATACATCATCCCAATATCTTTGCATTATCCCAGAATCCATGGCTTTGATGTACATTTTCCTCCTCTGCCATGACAGCTGTGTCGATGTATATCTACTTCTAGTCTTTGGAGTAATGAAAACATATTCCCCAACATAATTCCTTTCATAGCCTGAGGCTGCTTCTTGTTTGTTGTATCGTACATATCTTCCATCAGCCATTTGTAGATATTTATATATTGAGTTATAATCCCAATTTATCTCTGACATACAGTGTAGATGTTCCTTCATTCAACACTAAACCATGGTTAAAACTCTGAAATGACTTTACTGGTGTCCTTGTGTGATGCAAGATCATTCTTCTGCCCCTGCTTGCGTGTGTTTGACGTCCTCTAGCCTGTTACACCAGCTCGGCTAGCGAACAGTTTCCCAAGAAAGAAGCTGAGGTTTCTTTTCAAACTTTACTTAGGAATCACTGTAAAACTAAACAAACATACAAATATGTGTTATTTATCTCATCATGTCATTTTATCTAAATACATTCACATACAAACATAAACTAGCATGTTTAGATTCATAGAAAAAAGTCCGCTAGCTTAATGCTAACTTATATGGGAAATTGCATAGCGATGCTAGCGGTTAGCATGTACGGATTAGCGAATGTATTTTCTACTGTAAACTCTGTTAATGAACGAAACATTCTCTAAATGCGGTGTTACAACATCTGAACATAAAAATGCTCACAGGCAAACGTTTTCTGGCCATATAAAAAGAATAAAATGGATGGGAGTTTTCCTGCTGTCTGTCTCTCTCTCTAACTACCTGTCAACTGAAACTCTCCCTGACTTCTTGTTGTCTGAACCAGCTACGGAAACACTGAAGGCACAAACTAGCATTGCTACAAGAAAATCTGTGTGTTAAACTCAAAACTCAAAACAATAACATCACAATCATGATAACCATTTTCAGGTTTAGCTCTTAAAAATAATCTTTGACTTGCAGGAAGCCAACCTAATGAATCTCAGTTATATGACTCATATTCTGTCTTGCATTTAGCCCATCACTTATTGTCCTAATTGCCTTGATACTCCTGTGTGCCACTGATTACATCTGTGATTCCCTGATCCAATATTAACTCAATTCAGCAGCTGCATCCTTTGGCAGCATCATTTGAAGGCCAGTAAGTCACAACATCGTGACAAGGCCTGTCCTAATTCGAAGGGTCTTCCACAAATCTGGCCTTCCTTTGCCTGATCTAGGAGGACACACCACACCTATCCTTCAGGGACTCCCATATCCCAAGATTCTTTGCGCACCATTATTATTAGCCACCTAGCATGCTAGCTATTGAAATGTTGAGGTGGCTCCATGCTGTAGCCATGGTATCCTGCTCTGCGGCCAGCTTGAAGGTGTGGTCACCCACTGAGCAGGGCTCTGCTGGCCACCTCGCCTGAGGTGAGAAGCTGAGTAGTTGTTGGAAGTTTAGCAAAGCTGTAAAGCTGCTCCAAAGGCTAGACCGTCCCATTTACCAACAGTTAACAACGGAAGTGCCTCCAAAGCCGTTGCATTGGCCGCGTAGGCTGCAACTTCCAAAGGATCCAGCCCCTGAATTGGGACACAGCTGTAGGCATGATGTTAGCTTTAGAACAACCCCTCCAAACTGTATACTAACCAGAACCAAAGGCGCTGACAACTGAACTGAATAGCAATACTATCTATTTATCTATCTATCTATGTTAATAAGAGCTTCACCCCCATGATCTCCAAGTTTGAATAATATATATCTGGGTATTGTACTTTACAACAGTCTGAACCTCGTGTTGCTTCCCAAACTGTTAAATAATGTATGTGCATTTATTGGAGGAGAAAAAAAAAGAAAAAAAAAACAAACATATTCAAGGCCACGTGCATCTAATATCTCCTCAGCAATAATGGCAATAGCAAGTATCTCACTTGCTTCCAATCTCTGTACATTAACCTGGAGTGATACAAAAAGCTCTCCCTTGATGACCACCCTTTTTACTCCCACTGTTCCCTTTTTTTCTAAAAAAAACAAACAAAAAAAATGTTTTCAAACATAGATTTCTACATTCTATTTTCTACTTAGAATGCTTCATTGTTTACAAAAGGTTTTTAATTAATTTTGAACAAATCTTATGCTCAGCAAAGATGGAAAATATATAATATAGACCTAATCAAGTTGTTCTAGTCTTACTGTTTAAAAGAGTAAGAACAGAAGGAATGAGCTGGAGCAATTATTTAGGTTTTTCAAAAACATATCACATCTTTTGGAAGGTCTCTGGTCAATGCCGACCTGTTTCTTTTTCTGATAGGAGCTACCATTTTGTCACAACAAGTCCAAATGTGAAACTAGCAGTGAGGCAGAAAATCTGCCTTTTTCTGCCCCCGTCTGAGGTCTGTCCATCGCTGTGGCACCCCCCTCATGTTGTCATGGCAACCTCTGAGCCTCAGGCCAGAGCCACTTCTGAAGCCCATTCCACTGTGATGTCATCACTGATATGTTGTTGGAATGTTATCATACTGTCTGGTCTAGTGATATCATCACAGTCACGACATCAGAATTCCGAGGTGAACCTGACTTTGAATTCTGAAGTAAACAGTAGACACACAGCGTTTTGCCAGTTGGTACAGTAGCAGTCCTGCAGTAAATCTGAAACAAGTTTTATTTAGTTGTTAGTAATTTGTAGCATATCGTATTTAATTCTAGTTATAAGATTAGCAGACACAGATTTAGCTAGTACTAGCTTGCCAACTAGCTACTCACACACTTATCCTGAAAAAAATTTAACATGGCTACATTGATGAAGATTAAAGCAGCCAGAAGTTCACTGGACGATGAAGGTGTGCTTGATGTCTTACTTGACGATACAAAAGATTCCACAAAGAGGACAGCATCCTTTCTTGGACCCTTGAATCGTTACAGTGCCACTACAATGCTAACGGAGGACATGGAGAAGGATGGTTATGACTCTGAAGACTCAGATGCCTCAGCCGCAAATCTTGATGACATACTGAAGAAACTGAAAGACATGGATGATATGGATGATGAACTTTTTGCTTCAAAGAAACAGCCCAATTCATCTCTAGCACAAAAAAAGGTCTTTGGTACTGAAGGGTCAAAGAAAGACTCTGCTGCATTGGAAAAGAATGGAAGACCAAATGGAGTAGATGAACCAAGCACAGGGGGGAAGAAGCTAAAGTCTGCACTTTCTGAACCCTGTAAGCGTACAGCACGTAACCAGAAGAAGGTCACCTTTGCTGATGACCCACTTGCATCACAGAAAAAGCCAAATTCAGCTCTAGCACAAAAAAAGGTCTTTGATAATGAAGAACCAAAAAAAGACTCCACTGCATTACAAAGGAATGGAAAACCAGACCGAGAGGATGAACCCAGCAAGGGAGGGAAAAAGCCAAACTCTGAACCCTTTAAGCCTATACGTAACTACAAAAAGTTCACCTTCTCTGATGACCCCCTGGTTGACATATTTGGTGACATGCTGCCAGATCAAACTAAGCTGGAATCTAAAACTAGCTTGCAGCAGACCAATCCTCAACCTTCTGTGCAGTCTCCTACAGCTTCTCTTGCCTTAAAGAGCAAAGGAATTAAAGCAGAAAAGTCATCAGCCGATCTCGAAAGTGATGATGATGACCTGATACCTGCCCTCGGATTTGACAGTGATCAAAACAATCAAAAGACAAAAAAGTCTCACCTTTTGTTCAACAAGGAAAGTAATAAGCTCCCTCAGAGGGCTCGTACCAGACAGGATGACATTTTGGGGACTTCACCTTGTCCTCTGGAGAAACCACTCACAGGTGGGACCAGGGACCAGACTCTGCCTCAGGAAAATCAGCAGCAGGAGAAGACCACCACTGTCCAACCACTTTCAGAAGATGATTTTTCATTTGGGTACTACCAGCCCACTCTGGGATCCACACCTGGAAGGTCTTGGTCTCGGAAAAAGCCTGTCAGATTGTCCACAGAGGATGTCAGTGTCTCTACCCTGGAAAAGAAACCTAAACCCACAACTCCCACCCCCACCCAACATCGCAACTCAAATGATGATGGTACATTTCTAGAGGACAAGACCAAAGAGAACAAGACTTCAGCAGAGTGTCTTGTTAGTAAACAAGTCACTTCACAGACTCCCAGATGCCAAGAGAGCACCTCTACATCTGTCAAAGAATCCAGTAACACTTTTCTTGGACAAACCAGCCCCGCTGCTCACTCCACCCCTGTCAGAAAGGAAAGAACAGAGCAAGTTCCTCAAAACAACTTGCAAGACTCATCAAATGCTGCAAAGCAACAGGAGTCATGTTCAGCAGACAGTCTACAGCAGATGATGGAGTCTCAGTTGCTGGGTCTAGGAGCTGTTGAGGGTAGAATGGTTCAACAGAGAGCAAAAGATCAAACTGGAGATTATCAAGCACTACAGGCTCGCATTATACAGCTGGAGGGACAGGTAAAGACACTTCAGCTGGAGCGACACCAGAGTCAATTTCTGTTGGAGAGTGTCCAGCAGCAGCATAAACAGGATATGGAGCTCATGGAGAACACACACAAAGCTCATGTGAAGCTGATCGAGGAATCAGCATCCCAGAGGCAAACGCAGGCGCGGCAGGAATACGAAGCATTAATGGAACGCCTGGCTGCAGTAACACAATCTGCTGAGAGGGAACGCTCAGAGCTGCAGGCTCAGTACCAGCACAAACTGGCTCAGTTCCAGCAGGACAGGGACCAAGAGGTGGAGAGACTCAGAGACCTTCAGACGAAATCTATTTTAGACATGAAGAAAGACCATGAGTACCAAATCCACCAACTGAAGAGGTAAAGGATGAGGAGATCAATGCAGTTGCAAGTGCAACATCTCAAACCAGATCTCTTTCGGTGGTGGTCGAGCAGATGGAGCAGTTCTCCTCTCGGCTGGGTGAGCTTTCTTCTCAGGTGGAGAGAACACATGAGCACACGGCACATGACCTGGAGCATGGGGCACGGCACAGAGATGAGCAGTTTCAAATGATGCAGGACCGTCTGGCTCAGCAGCAGAAAGCCATGGTGGAGGAGAGGACTTACCTCAAGGAGATCATTTCCAGGATGGATACTCAACTCAATGAGCAGCAGCGACAGCTTGAAAGGGAACGCTGGAAAATATCAGCAGAACAGGCCAAGGTGGAGTCTGCCCAAAGATGCCTGGAAGAAGAGCGCCGTTCCCTCAGCATGCAGATCAATATGGAGAGAGAGGAGCTGGAAAGAGCCAAGCACACATTCGTATGTGAACAGAAATCAGCAATGCAGCATTGTGCAGAGGAGAGGAGGAAGCTGGCAGCTGATTGGGCCCACTTCAACGCTGAGGAGAAAAGGAGGCATGAGAGAACTGAGCAAGAGTTCAGAAGCTTCATGGAGAAGAGAGAGGGCTCCATCATCAGTCTGGCACAGGAACAAGCTGACCTGAAGCTTCAAAGAGCAGAGGTAAAACAGAGTGAGATAGCCATGGCACAAGAGCGAGAAACTTTGAAAAAACAAAGAGAAGACCTAGAAAGAGAGAAAGAAAGAGTAATCAACACAGCCCTGAGACTCAAAGCACAAGCCCAAGAGGTGGAGGTCTCTAACAAGCTTGCTGCAGACAAGTATAAGGAGGGAGAAGAAGCACTGAGGGAGGCAAAACGCGTGGAGGCTCAGCATAAGGCCAGGCTCAAAAATATCCACAGCCAAACAGAGCGACTGAGGCAGCAAGAACAACAGATCCTTGAGGAACGAATGCAGTTAAATCGTCTGCAGAAGGAAACAGAGAGGTTGCGACCAGACCCTTGCATCACCTCCATACCGCAAACAGCTCCACCTCTTTTCCAACCAGACCCTACTTTGCTGAAGCCTGAGGTGGCATCAAACTTCAACGTTCCCCCCTCTGCTTCACTTGCTAGTACTCAGTCCATGGCACTTCAGGCCAGTCTGGCTCTGTGGAGGTACACTGGTGAAAAGGATCATGAATACCTTCAAGAACAGAAGATCTATCTAGAAAATTTGAAGAAGAAATCTTCCAATGCAGACCAACCAATGCGTATGCATTTTCACTTGGACACATGTTACGCTGAACATATTGGATCAAGAACAAATGTTATGATCTAGAAAAGCCCAGCAGACACAAAGATGAGGCCATTCAAGAAAAGGCACAGTACCAAAAAATTCAAAGGCCTACAATGATCTCTGCTCTGTTATAATAACCCTCTGTGCTAATTAATGTTATTTGTATTTCATATTATTTGTGGTGTGTAATTGTTGACATTGTCTTTCGTAATTTTCCTTTTCCTTTTTTGAATTTTGTTTTTATTTCTTTTTATTTTGTTTTTCTTTCTGTCTTTGTTAAAAAAAAATAATAATTAAAAAAACAAACAAAAAGCCATTTGTTTGGTGTGTGGATGTATGGTAATATGTTTCTATGTATGAACATTATACATTTGAAAGAAAAAAAGTGTTTTTGGCTATATGACCCTAAGAGTCCTTATTTGTACATAGTTCTGCAATTATTATTATCATTATGATGAAAAATCATTGAGCGCATAAAAGATAGATATAAGAAATAGAAAAGTTGGGGTTTTGGAACTAACAAGGGGTACCAACAAGGTTCTTTATTTATTTAAAAAAAAAAAAATCGTGGTTTTCTGGCAAAATATATAATATAAGATATAATTCAATGACCAGTCAGCTTAGCCAGCAGGCTAGAAGCAAATCTCAGCTAGGCAAGACAGTCTGCTGAGTCATACCTAGCTGACAGTCAACAACTAAAAAAAAATGCAACTCCTTTACAACTCAAAATGTGCAAGTTCAATATTTGAAATGATTCATCTGGAAATGTTAAGAACAGTCAGGTTCCAAAGTGAGAGTGAATTTGTCGAACTGGTAAATTAGCACAGCTTCTTATGACAATCTTTGCACATTGTAGACATAGACCTATGACTATTTATTGATCCCACACATGGAAACTTAGTAGTGACAGTAGATAAAGTTCCATTTTATAAGCTAATGATAGCTTTTTAGAAGAGGATTTTCCATTTATACACTACTGATGATTACTAGAGATAATTCTCTGAACTGCTGAAATATAAAACTATGTATGTTACTGAATAATAAAACTATGATGATCTTAAAATCGATTGACATTGAGTTGTAGTGATCTGATGATGATGAGAAGGATCAATGCACATGTGAGACAAGCCAGGTCACAAGAAAGCAAGAGAACACATAAATGATTAGATGCTGTGCATGTTACTTGAACACAATGCTATTGTTTAAACCGCTATCAGCTATGAGGAGGAGGTAGCGAGAAAGTCCAGTGAACCGCCTGAGCAAAAGTAACAGTTTGGGAATGTTCAAGGTTGACGAAAACATCAGAGAGGTCAGAGATCAGGAGACTTAGTGACGGAACTAATAACTCCTAATAAAGCATTTAGTTATGCAGAGTAGGGAGGTTTCTTTTCAGGGCACTGTCTCCTGTAGTTGGATGGATCGTGTGCCAAGAGGCTGGGACCAGCCTGTGCACCAGCTAAGTCTAACCACAGCTCCTCCCCACCTGTTTAGCCAATAGAAGTTAATTACACACACATAGAGCAAAAATATATTAAGTGTTTGTAACAGAATTTCTTTATCTTTCTCTGGGAGGGTGGTTGAAGCTAACTGCGTGCAGACTGTGATTTCCTGAACAGAGAAGGTCCTTGTACAAGTTTCTTTTTAATGATCCAATTTAATAAATGGTAAAACGGCACATCGTAGTCTGTCCTCTCTCAAAACAAGGAGCACATTTCCTGACACTTAACTCCCTATATACTGACCTCCTCATATGGCTACCACAAACGTGTGGATGCACACACACACACACACACACAGGTTTTATATTAATGATCAAAATCCCTTTGAAAATAATCTTTGCTGCTGTTATTCTCAGCAGAAACTGAAGAGATAAATTATTGAAATTAGTTTGCATAAAAGTAAAAAGAACAAATCATGACCCAGGCTTTGCTGATCTACAGTACTGACTTGATGAGACCTTCTCCACAGCCGTTATTTAACAAGTTACACTGCTTAATGTAAAGGCAGGGTGGGAAATCAACTTTAAAATGTGAACACCTACCAGCCACTGACAGATAAATGATCATGATACCATTCTCTGTTATATTTTTCCAGTGTTTGGCTGGTGCCAGTTTCCCATCCTATAAATTCCTATAGCGGATAAAGCTAAATTCATGTTATTGTTAACTTCATGTTGTTATATCAGTCTGTGTAGCTGGTCTGGTCCAATGGCTGGCTCAGCAGTGTCTAACATTAGACTTGGCTCACCGGAACACACTAATAAGCAACACTGTCACCTACACTTCACTATAATGATGGTGCTCACCAGGGAGTGCTTGTAGTTCTGCCCAAAAGGTTAAAGGTCTGTAACATCAGAGCATGCCCTCAAAATCCTTTCCATGTTGTCTGGCAAACATCAAACAGGCTATTAGGTGTTTTTTTTACTCAAAGTATCTTCGATCCAGTTCATTCTGCAGTAATCACTGATTGATGGAGCTCTAATGACTTGGTCATCCCACTGCAGAGGACTCCTGATGAGATAGTTTTCGTGGTTCCAATTTGTTTCACACAATTTTTGAGGCCACTGTTTCCACAAATCTTGAAAAATGGTTCGATACTTTTGTCCTGGTTCATGTTTTATCAGAATTTCATCACAGGTCAAGGGAGAGCTCCTTGTACGTGTTTTTTTTTTTTTTGTTTTGTTTTGTTTTGTTTTGTTTTTATCTTGCTGTGGGACAGGAATTGTTCACTATGTCCAATCAATTCACTTTGCCACAGGTGGACTCTAAACAAGTTGTAGACACGTTTCAAGGATAATCAAAGCAAACTGATGTCAGAAAAGTATCAGCAGGAGGATTATCTAGGCCTGTGGTATAGAAAATGATGAGTCTTGGATTTAATAGTGTTTTACAGACCAAACAGTCAATCAAGCTGATTCTATTATGGAAATATTTAGTTGCAGTGCTTTGTCTAATCTTGTATCAACCAACTACAACAGTAAATGCTGCTTTCATTACTTCTGTTACTGCATGAGAAATAATACTGATACACATGTGTGTGTTGTTCCCCACAGTTTACAGTTCCTCAAGAAACTTGCCTCCTTTTTTTTTTTTTTTTTTATCAGGGTCTTCTGACAGTGTCAGATGAACAGCAGCAGCCTCTGAACTGTGAGTTGACTAACTTTTAGAGAGCAAGGAGAGATATTGTCAGGTCAGTCACACCTTTGTGCTGCTTTCTGTCCTCGCTACGCAGACTTCAGTATTATTACAGATCATTTGAGCCAAGTAAAGCCCCCAGCAATAATAACCTGAGGGTGTTTTTTAACTTCGCTAATTACAAGTTCTACCACACACCAAAAATCAGAACACTGCACCGCAAGACAATATACTATACTTTAACGCTATACATTTAGATCAAGATTTCTATTTCAAGATAATATGCACATAATTCATCAGTTTTTATTTCCTATATCTTGAGAGTCTGGGGTTCATTTACTCACCCAATGTTTCTCATAATATCCTTACATGACATTCAGAGGGAAATCTTTTATACTGTCTGGATGTTTAAACATGTTGGTCATGGTAATGAGTGAAAGAAACATTTCCAGAACCCGCAGTGGGTAATGGGACCTCTGTGTTTTATTTAGAATGAAATGAGGAATGGGCTCCTGCCTTCCACCTCCCATGAGCCTGAATAGAATAGGCAGTTTAGAAAAAGAATGGAAATCAGCTTGAGCATGGCATGGCTTCTGCAAAGATGAAATGGAGCATGGTGAGATGTTAAGAGAGAGGGGATGTCATCCGTGATCTTGGCTAAGACTTCCCAAACAGATATGCATAGACTAAGAAACCCCCGTCTGAGAGGAATTGTGTCGTTGGATACGATTTAGTGGAAAACTGCACAGCTGGGAAGATAACACACTTCATTATCCTCCCAGGGAACCTTTCAAGAACCGCTGAGGGGCCCCACAACCCACTTTGTGAGCCACTGATTTGAAGAAGATTGCCAAGTAGATGCAGCGATCACAGCTTGATGCATTGTATCTGAGAATCTCTGCTGAGTTCTGCTGAAGCACTGTTTCACAAACCTATAAATTGTCAACATTTTTGACCTTTAACTAATTTAGTCTAACTGGTCACAAAAGAGACTGTGTAAAAAAAAAATAAATAAATAAAAAAAAAAAATCTATTATCAGTTATAACATTATGAAAATATCATTGCATTTCCAGCAAATACTTAGACAAAAGGTTGTCACATGACCAGAGGTGTTTACTTCCTGGTTGAGACACAAAAAGAGATTGAAGTAAAATTTGGTAAAGACAGGACACATCACAAGTTGTCTACTAATCACTTGACTAATCAGTGTTGTCATGAGTTAACAAATGGCAACACAAGGACACACACACAAACCCACACAACACACACTCACACACAACCCAGCACCCCAGCACCTTGGAACACACATCCACACTTATACACAAACATAATTCATGTCCTATACAGTATATCACTCCACTCTGTCACTTGGAATAAAGCTGTGCACATTATCTCTCAACATGAGGAGGACACTCTTCAGTGATTGTGATAATGATTTGTTATATGAGCTATAAAGGGTAGACATTTAGCCCAAAGCAGAGCAGGGCAGATATAGTAGTAGCAGTAGTTTAGTTTCAACATGCAGTTCAGGCACCTAGTTGAAAATAGCACCGAAAAGGTGAAGGCTGAAGCCAAAGCTTATTTTGCCTATACCCTGTTTGAGAATGACATTAATTGTCAGAAACAAAATTGAAAAACTGAAAATTATAAGTAAATTAACAAATCTAAGTCTGAGACAAATGAACAAAGTGAACAAAGCAATCTAATACAGTAATATCTACCAGTGACTATACAGAGAAAATCATCATTCACATCTGTGTACAAACTGTTATATATGTCCATATCTACTATACTTGTGTGTTATGTGTTGTACTGGTTACTAATGCATTTGTCAGCAACTATAATGTCTATATGGGTTCATTAATGGAAGTCAATGTGGAAAGAGATAATGAAGGATAATGCAGTAATGCAGTTTGCCATAGATTAATAAACCCTTTAAAACATTCTTCTACTGCATATAAGTGTTGCAGGTTACCCAGTGTGCATCTTCCTCACCATCCAGTTTTATGTAACCCTCAGACACACCTATTACATGTGGATACATGCATGGATGCTGCTCAGCTGCTACATTGTCTGGACACTAAAAAGAGCAAAGTGCAGTTCATTCTCTTGCTGTGATAAACACTGCAGTCTCTGGAGCTCTGGACATTTAGCTTTGGTCAATAGCAAAGCTTCTTGACCTGAGCGCTTGAATTGGTTCCATGTGTTAATGTCCCTGCTGGACCTCAGAGCACTCGCAAGGTTGCGACAGATTTTCTTCCCTTTAGTAAACCACAAGGCCATGAAGGAGTTTCCCATCAGCCCCTGCTCTGTCTTGTTGACACCTGTATTGTTGTCTACTGCTGCCGTGAGTGTATTTTTGTCACTGGCAGCCCATGTTGTCATTGTCATCCCTGGCAGCCTGAAAAGGAGATAGATGGTGGTTGTTCAGGTGAGAGCTCAGATAAAGAGCTCAGCCAGGCGTGAACCTCCTCCTCTAAGCTTCAGATTAGTTTCTTTCTCTGTCTCTCCCTTTCTAATTCTTACTGCTCTCTCTTGTTCCTGCTCTTCTCTCTTTTGTTTATTCTGTGTGATGTACATCCCTTCTATGATTGACAATCATAAAGATGCTATATGCACATGGGGAAACTACAGAGTGTGATACAACACTTTATGATTGGCTCCATATTCATATTCATGAGAATGTTAGTTTTTAGTACAATTTGTTAGCACTCTTTGGATTGTGAATCTCTATTTATTTGTTTATGGCTACATGTGTATTTTTTTTTCAGTCACATTTGACCCAATTGATCATTTATGTTATTATAGGTTTTGAGGCTCAGTAGTATATTGTAGGCTTTGAAAGCACTCAGAGCTCTCCACACTATCACTGTGTGTCCATCCATTCTCTGTGTAGCTTTGCCATGCAGGGTTTCGTGGGGGGTGGAGCCAAGCCTGACATAGGGCAAGGTACACCCTGGACAGGTCACCAGTGTATCACAGGGCCAACATATCCTGGCTCTGCCCACCTACGTACTTCCCTTCGGTACTCTGCCTGGGATTGAAATTCACAACTCAGTATGGCTACCGAGTCAGTCAGCAGAAACAAATTAGCAGACACTAAGAGTTAGCTCATGCTGACAATGATAACGCTCTGCTTCCTACCAAAACCCCCTGGCTTAATATATACAGACATCAAGGTGCCCGTCTCACCCTCCATCAGTCTTTCCGTCGAGTCTTCTTCTTTAGTATTCCATACCTTACTCATAAAGTCGACATATCTAATGAGAAATAGGTGTGTTTGGGTGACTGAGTGTGACTGCTTGAGCCACCTCCACACACACACTCCCATGTGCTTCAACAGGCAATTATTAGAAGAAAGGACACTATAGGGGCCACCAACATTTTTCCCTTCCTCAGAGTAATTAATTCTAAGTGTCGAGACTGCAAATGATCCTCCCCCTCCTGCACTCAATCACACATATGCATGCTCAAATCAAGCCATATGGATGGAGATCAGAGTCTCTACAGGCCCTTGTACTATCTGGTTTATAATGGATTAGTGCTATCTGTGGTATGTCATAACACAGATTAAGGGCTATGAATCTCCACTGGTGGAAGGCAGGTTTCTTTCGATAAGAAATCCCATCCTTTGATAGAATGAAAGCTTCCACCTGCGTTTACTCTGCCTTCTTATCCCTCATTTTCTACAAAGGCTTTGTTGTCCTGAGCTGGCTCCTCATTGGCATTCACAAACACCATCTCCTTTAATCATATCCGCTGTAGATTTACTACAAGCACTCAGCAGGTGGTAACTCATTAGCGTTTTATGCATCCAGGTCCTATATAATGCGTATGTATATGAACGGTAGGTTGGCCATTAGGGAACTGAAATTTTTGCTTTACTAAGATAATTAGCAACAATTTAGTTCTGAGATTTAATTAACTGGGGGAAACAGTGTAACTCAAACACTGGAGCAGGGGTATCCAGTTAAATTTCAAGAGGTCCAGTGAGACAAATCCTCCTCATACTGAGGTCCAGGACTGGTCCTGCAAAGCCAGTTCACAGTGCACATAGACATAAAGAGGACAGGTGTTGGTCTTGTTGTCCTCTCTACTTATACATTCTGACATAGCTGCAGAATGCATCAGATGCAATTTTGAGACCAGTATCTCCCCAAAGGACTCTTTAACACACTGGAGGAGCAGGAGATCCACCACCAACCTTCTGATAAGAGGACATATTGAGCATTCTTGGGGGCAACAGCACATATCATTGAGATGGACTGTGATATTGGAGCAGGGAACTAACTGACTAACTGACATGTAGGGGACTGTTTCCCAGAATGACTAAATATAAACACATGAATTCCTTTGCTTGATTGAGTTCACATTTGAAATGAATCACCCGGCTTCTAATCTAAGGGTGTCCTGCTGATCAGTGATGATAAAGATAGATTTTGAGAGTCACAAGACAGAAAGTAGACCCAGCTTAATAGAAAATAAAACTGCACTACTGCTGTCACACACACACACACACACACACACACACACACACACACATACTCACAAACAAAGAATATGAATGGCAACACTGACATCTGAAAGCAGTGTACCTGTCATGGCAGTCAGCTGGTGACAACACCGTCCCGAGGAAATGGTTGTGAGGTTTTGCACTTTCTGGTATCACCAGTGGGCACAGCAGCAAAACATGGCATGTTGGGAGTGGGGATTAGTTTTACATAACCTTCCTCACAATGGAGCACACGCACACACACACACACAGTATGCAAATGTAAAAAAGGTAAACATGTCTACACAGATTTACAGCCCTTGTTGATTTATGAATTGATATGAATAAATACACTGATATGTTGCCTATATGTAACACAGAAATATTAAATATTAAAAAGTGAGCTGACTTATACATTAATCATTGAATCATTTATACAGGGCCTTGAAAAAAAAAACATCTGTGGACACATCCATTAAAAGAGTTAAAGGTCCTATATAATCAACCTGATGTCCAAATCTGACACGATTTTAGATCAGCTCTTGGTTCTGTATTAATACTGTGAAAGTATCAAAGCCTCAATCCAGAGAGGAGAGGATCAGAGCTACCTCTCTTCTGATTGGCTCACTGACCTGTTGTTACTGAAGCTCCAGAGAGAGGCCTGAGAGAGGAGATTTAAAACTACACTGAGATGGTTTTTAAAACCACAAATACATCTTCATGTGGATCAATGCTTCAAATAAAGCACAGAAAGAGAGTCCAACAGGGGACCTTTAGACTAGTGAATACTTTCACAAAGCATTGTAACTTGTCTAAATCAGACCTTTGATCACGTTGAGTCTCTTCAGAATTCAACACATTTAGATTCAGCTGTGTATGAACAGCAATCCGGCAGCTCCAAGCTGAAACCAGGGCAGCCTGCCTACCCAGTGACAGTCAACTCAGAGGCTCTAACATGATCTCTGCACCAACCCATCACAGCTCTCAGTATGCATACTGTAGAATCTGTGAATTCAGGCGTGCCTCCAGCTGAAACAAACACAACATAATATTTATTTTAGTAACCTCCAGATGAAATGCACTGAGGGTGAATGACCAGCTGCTGGTGACAGTGTAATATTCCAGAAAGGCATCTTGTTTAAAAACAAAGCAGCGTTTTGTTTCAAAACTCATCGTCCATGAAATTCAAGAGGCCAAAAACACTTATCACACGCGGTTAATGCACGCAATTGGGTGTTTAGGTAAAAAGCTTTCCACCTGGGTTGAACTCAAGTACTCTCTCTGACTGCACATTTTGGTATCAGTATTGGCATTTGTCTCATCAGTGTGAACAGGTGTCACAGCTAATTCTACAATGTCTCCTAGAAATGGAGGCCCCACAATGAAAGGGACCATTTGGATTTTTTTGATGTGGGATTGTGTGACGTTGTCATTTATAAACGGCACATATTCTAATCAGCATGCTCCTGGTTAGGAGAGCCAGCCGTGAGCACTGCTGCCAGCCAGGAGCACCACGAGTGCTGAAGGTGTGCCAGGAGACTTACAGCCAGCTATAGCTATAGCGCTGCAGGGTCTCTCTCTCTCTCTCGTCCCTCTCTCTCTCTCTCTCTCTCTCTCTCTCTCTCACACACACACGCACACACACACACACACACTGCAGTATTTTCTTTGAGAATATGAGTATAAATATCAACCAACTCCTGACATCAATACTGAGTGCAGCATTATGGAACTGCTGCAGTGTTGAACGGTGTTAAAAACAAGCTACACACCAGAATTGACTGAAATGACCCATTTCAGCCGATCTCAAGAGAGCTTGTTCCACAGGTGAGGAGTAGAGAAACTAAAAGCTGCTTCACCATGTATGGTTCCAGTATGGTAACTGTTATATAGTATATGTATGGTTGATCTGGGAAGTCTGAGTAGCTCTGTAACAGATGCCCTGCAGGTCTTGGTCACTTCATGTTTTCCAAGTTGAAGATATATTTGGATATTTATACAATGATCTGGGTGAATACCCAATTCTGATTGGCTGCAGGGTGTCCGTGATATCGGACACTTGCAAAGATGTTCTGGTCAAACTGCCTGATGACAGTTCTAAATATTATTGCGCAAGCAGTAAGAAGTGCACTGGCCTTCTGAAATTTTGTCTGAAACTTTTTGTCATGTAATGTTCAGCCATCATCTCACTTCCCTTCGCTGAGCAACTATTAGACTGCAGCAGAGTTGCTGTGGCTCTATGCTGCGGTCACAGCGGGTTTCCTTTTTCTCGCCTGTGGATGAGAGATATTAAATCAGCTCAGCTGTGGCTTGTGAAAAACTTTATTTTAACTGTAAAACACATTAAAGTATAAATAATTGATTTAATATATATTTCTTTGGTAAGTGACCATGGTGTAAATGGGATTACATAATCCCTTTCATTGTTTTTCTAGAAGTATGAAATCATCGGTGTATAAGTTTAAATATATTTTCAATTCAGTTTTTGTTTTTTTCTTACCGAGGAGACTGTCCTGTGAAAAACGAGCCCACGGCTTATTTGTGGGAAGCCTATGTTGTTTCTTTTATCCAGATGCCATCATCAAAAAAAATGTTATAATTGTAACCATGGCAACAAAGATCATTTAATGTTGAGGAAGTACTTTTGTTTTTTAACCCAAATCGCAATATTTTCCTAAACCTAACCAAATCATGGCGGTTACTGTAGTAACCATGTCACAGTGCGGGTACAGTGCAGCACACATCTTGCTGTAGTGGCTCTGAAATGAAAAACCTACATTAGGCTATCACAATGACAAAGTTCTTCCATGGACAGACATACACCACACTGCTGCAGCTGGTGAGGATACAGCCATGGTGGATGAACTCTTTCTTCTTCCCCTGCTAATTTTCTGTTGTGTGCTTACCCACAGCAATCAGCTTGGTGGTGGTAGAATCAATATTGGAGATTGTGGTGGTGGTACTGGATCCAAATCAAATATGGCACACTGTTTCCTCCTGCACTGGCACTGAATGTTGGCAACGAACAACACTGTGCGCTAAAGACTCATCCAATATAAACAGCTGAAAAGAGATTTTCTTAGCCATTTCATAACACCTTCTCCTTCATCACTCTCTCCTTTGTGTCCACTACTTGTTTCCCAGTGTGTTCTCTATATTCTAACCTTCCTTCCATTATATCTTCTTCACCACCTATTCGCTCTTTTGGTTTTTCATTACATAGATTTGTAGGAGCCAAAATGGAGAGAACGCATATATTAGACCAGCTAAAGCCTAAAGATTTGTTCACTAGCAAGTAATGTCCTTCTGACAAGTCTTTGGTGCTGCAAGTAAAAAGATCTCCCTGAAACATGTATTTAACATAGATCTTTAATGAGGGGAAGGGTTGGTGAGACATGACCACAGAGAGAGAGAGAGAGGAGTGCAGGAAAGTGCGTCTTCCAGCTGCATAGGTGAACAAATCATGCAAAATTCATGGCTGAGGGAAAATCTGACACCGCTGTCAAGGGAGGAGGTGAGGAGGGATGAGAGAGCCACAGAGTGGGATGGGAGGGTAGATGAGGAGGGATGGATGGAAGATATCGTGGGTGGAAGAGGCAGAGGAAGAAGGAAGGTGAGGAGGGAAGAGCAGGGAAGAGGGGTGGAATAGATGACATGCAAAGTGCAAGAGATAAGTAGAAAGAGCTGAGGAGTCAACCTGCTTAAGAGAGGGAAGCAGAGGAAAGAGCAAAGATCATCTTCAAAGTTTTAATACGGCGCTAACTGCTGCCAGTATTCCAACAGTTTAACATGTGCTTGGAATTCATAAAGCTGCTAACTGGGAGGTGCCACTGGTTCCAGTTTGGTTCAGGCGAAAATATAGATGTTGGATTGTAACATTATCAATTTTAGGACCATGACTTGTGTGTACAGATGGACGTAGCCTCTCAGCATGTGAAGCTCATATTGAGCTGATCCTTTTAAATATGTTTATGGCTTATTAAAATAGAAACAGGTGAGTTATGTACGAATCCACCACTGTAGGAGAAAATTGACTATTAGGGACTAAAACTGTTTTTATAGCAGACTTTAAACAAACCCCTTGTTCCTGCTGAGGTGTCAGATATTTTTAACATGGAAGTCAGATTTTGTTTTTTCGTGCTGCCTCTGAGGTTGCCATTTGGTTTGGAGTCAGTGTGAAGGGATTTCATTTTTTTTCAGTGAGTAGCTTTATCAAATTTTCTCACATATTAAAATAAACACCTCCATCAAAGGCAGCACAACATCACAAACACCAATACACATAAACACAAGCCCCAACACAAACACAGAGGCAAACCAGCTGATTCAATTTTAACAACAACAACAACAAAAGGGCATGTCACACATTAGAAACTATATATATATATATATATATATATATATATAACACTCCCCAGAAACTCTCATTCATCTCTTTGGTAGGTGCACAGATTCATACTCACTGACTCAGTCACTTCACCATTCAAACGTACTTGGGTAAGTATGTCTGTAAGTGAATGCATCGCTGCATCGTGCAGGTCACTAAGTGAACACATCGCTGCTTAAAGGCACTGCACTACACATGTAGTACATCAGTATGTGAATGCATCACCATTTATAATTTGCCACAAGATGTTCAGACAGTTTCTGTGGCTTTTGTGGTCATTAACAGAGTTTTTTTTTTTTTTTAGGAAGAAGCAGCGTTGTGTGCATCGCAGCTGAGCTGACAGTGGCACTGTTACTCAAGGCTACTGATTTATTATAGTCAGTTCAGTGTGTGGCAGATTTGTTATTAAAAATGTGTTTATGCACTCTCTGGAGCTTTCTGCCTCCTGAAATCCACCACGCCCCTACCTTAGACAGGCCCTTGAGACACACCTTTTCTCCATGGCCCTTCCTAAATGGTTGTTAAGTTTTCTCCCCCTTTGTTGGTTTTTCACACTGTAAAGCGACCTTGGATTTTTTGCAAAGGTGCTACATAAATTAGAGTTATTATTATTATGATTATGTATTGAACCAGTGGCGTGCGGTGCAGAGCCGAGAAGACCCCCACCACACAACCAGAAATCACTAATTCAATGTGTGATTAAGTTGTTTAATAAACCATCCGCACTAAAAGACACAATGTCATGATTGTGTGCTGCCTTTCCTCCGAGCTCAGAGCCTCTCTCCTGCATCTTGCTGCCCTCTGCCTGGACATCTTCAGCTGTACTGCATTAATAACATTAATAAATATGGTAACTGTGCAAAACTGCATCAAAATTGTGTTAAATTGTTAACTGCAAACACTTCAGTAGTATTTGTTTTTTCTTTCATTCTTTTACTCATCAAGCACTGCTTGCCTTGCTCGCATGCCACTGTAGTGAACACCTCCACCGTCTACACGTCTGATTTGTATAACTCCTTCTGGTGTGAATACTTTGCTATGCTCATTTAAGAGCCAAATGCTAATAGGGTACATCATTGTATTAGTTAGCATGTCATACAAGAAGTCCAAGCCAAAGTTACTGAATTCAGCCACAACTGAGCAAGAATCTAAAACTGAGTTAAAGGTAGAGTCTGTAGATTTGTTGCAGTTTGTACATACAGCATTCAAACTGGGCCCTCCCTCTCGGGCCTCAACTGTGTACGTGCAGCAGCAGCTGTCAGGACAGCAAAGATACAGTCCGAGTGAAGCCCTGGCCGTTTCCTGCAACGGGAACCTCCAGGGTTGTGGCAAGTAGGAGGGCCATCGCGGTGAGCACTGAGGCAGGTACTTGCAGCGGATGCTAGCCCCCACAGCTAGCAGGTGCTAATGATGAGCTAGTGGGTGCTGGCAGCTGATGCTAGCTGCCAGTACTAGCGGGTGTTAGCGACGAACTGCTAGCACCTGCTACCACGGGGCAGTGCTAGCACTCTGTCCCTGGCTGGGGAGAAAACACTGACCACAGGGCTGCCAAGCCTCACGCTTTGAGTGTGACAGTCACGCACCACACGCCGCACTTGACATTCCTCACGCTTATATTTCCCCATTCAATACTCTATATTTACCTTTGTGCCTAAATCTAACCAACCACGGAAGGCACCACGCAATATAAACCAATCAGAAGTTGGATGCCAGCCGCCAATCAAAACCAAAAGAGAAGAAGAAGAGGAAGAAGAGGCGGGTCTTGGCGTCTCTAACAATTTTCACACACAACCGCGCCGACATTTAAAACCCGACGTTCTCCTGCTCGCTAGAAGACGGTCGGTAGGTAACTACCCAGTTTTGTTCACTGTTGATTCGCTGTTTCTCCTTGAGTTTCCTAGTTAATATGTACTGTATGGTATGAACAGATTTGGCAGGCTGTCTCGTATTGCCAAGTTGGTCTTGGTATCTCCTCATTCAAACGCTGATGCAGAACGAGTTTTCTCTCTGGTTGGTTTGAACAAGACCGAGACCCGCAACAGTCTGGCTCTCGAGGGAACCCTGTCATCAATAATGACAGTGAAGATGGCGAACTTCGGCCACAGTGCTTTAAGTGGGAGCCCCCTGCCTCTGTCATCAAATCATCCAAATCAGCAACCAACACCTACAACACAAGACATGTCCCCAGCTAAATGATGGAGTGTTTGAAATGAAATATTGACAAATAAATGTATATTTGTCAAAATTCTTGTTACAATTCTTGTTGTTTGCATTTCTAATTTCTGGTTAATTAAGACTAGCATTAGGACGCCACAGTGCAGGGAGAGCAGCTGGCATGGAGGTGAGGACATCAGTCTTAAGGTATAAATCGATGTTAAAATTTTCTGAAACTTGGCAGCCCTGGACCAGAAACGTCCCGACCACACCAAAACATCAAAATACAGGTGGGGGGGGGGGGACTCTGCAGACACAGTCATATCACACCTGAGTAGAAGCCCACAGGTGATAATTATGCAGATTTCTTTTGTATAAGTCTATATTTTGCGTTTTTTAGGAAAATCCTGCAGACTCTACCTTTAAACTAAATGTTCAATCATGTTTGAAGACAGTGAAACTCAGTTCACATAAAATACCTCCTTTTTGCTTGGTGAACGGATGCTACTTAACATTATGCACCAGTGGAATAAATGAATGAATGAGTTGCTGTCTCACCTTGGATGTTTCATCACAGATATTTTCATATGAAGCTGCTTCTCGTCCATGCTGCTGATTGGACTGGGAGAGTTTCACATTTAGCACTGGATGGGATCCAGCTGTCTGTCACCTCGTCTTTCCAGAAAATTAATTTGGTCTTTGCTTTCAAGTTGAAATTTTTTTAATTCAAATGCATTTGTAAAGCACCGTTTCATACAGACGCAGCTTGACCTGCTTTCCATAAAAATGGAAGGGGAGGGTCTGTGAAACCTCAGCCATTTGTAAAAGGATGCATCGCTGTAACCAGTACAAAATCAGCAGGCAGATCGGTCCTTCTTCAGGTGCATACATACTGACAACCATCTGACCAGAAAGTGCTTCAGGCACATGGAGGAAATTTCCACCTTGTGACCTGAGGGATCTGCGGGGATGGTATACTGACAGCATATTGATATGTACTGAGGAGCCAGACCATGAAGTACTTTGTAAACCAGGAGGAGAATTTTAAAGTTATGTGGTCTGATCTTTTTGTCCTGGCTAGAACTCATGCTGCTGAGTTTGAGATGATTGTAATCTGTTTTATTTCGAAGATCTATAAACAAAAACTGGAATAATCCAGCCTGCTGATGCATGCAGAGGCCTCTCTGAGATGGTCAGGATGGACAGGGTGTACATTTTTCACATAGCGACTTGTTTACTTTAGCCAACCAGTTTCATGATAGACAAATCATTTGGCTTTCCTTCCTTCATTGCAGAAGTTGCTGTCAGTGGTTAATTTCTTCCAGGCAGATAACCTGGGTCTTAATGCTGTGGAAGTTATCTGGGTAGGTAATGTTATGTTTGCCACTATGTAAGGGGAAGAAGGTGAGAGTGAACAAGAGGGAGGGCCAGGATGAGGGGCCCTTCTGGAAACATTTTGGCCCTTTCCCTCTAGCACTACTTGTCTTGATTTAATTCGACCCTACGTGCTTTTTTATTTTGTTTTTGTTTGTTTTGTTTTTTTTTCTGATTTTCCAGTACCTAGTACCTGGTATGTTTTTTTGTGTCTCCTCTGGTGAGGTTCCAAGCAAGCTGAGCCGATACTTAAGTCAGCTTACTACCGGCCACTGATTGGCCACAGCGTGTTGTCACTGGAAGATCACGAGCAAATCAAGCGAACAAGAATCAAACCCGGTTATCTTTTAAAACACACCAGCAACAGTGCCCACTGATCTGTCCGTGGTCCTTCAGCGAGGTGCAGACAACTGTGTTTGGTGGTTGACAAAAGGATCCAGAAAAAAGAGACACCCCCATACTGAGGAGGTACTATGAAGTACTCAATTGTTATGGAAAATGACCAAAACCAAATAGAGCCAAGTAGAGCTGTAACTGTGTAATGACACCCCAAACGGCCTGTGTTGTTTGATAGATGGGACAACAAGATGAGGAATGGTGACCTATTTGTGGGGCAGCTGGCACTGAGGATGAAGAGGTAAAGGAACCTACCATCTCATACCTGAACGTTCTTCAGAATGTTCGTCATGTTAGCTTCATGTTTGCTTCCATTATTGTAAAGAGGTACAATTGCAAAGCTGAGTAGTGAACATGATGTCAAACATGTTTTTGTCACATCTGTTACACTAATTCAAAGTAAAACTTAACAACTCACTAAAGCTTATAACCTCAGGTGTGGATCGAGGAGTGTGGTTCCCAGTCATGGGAATGCAAAAGCTGATAAAGGACAGGCAGAATCCTGTCCTTGTGTCCACACGGCCTAAGGCCAGTCAGCTCAGTGTGTAAGTAAGCCTCTCTTCATAGAGAAATCCTCAACCCCTAAAAGCTTCTAGTAGAAGCCTTATTGTTATTTGTGTTGACAAGAGGGTCACAGCAAGCAAACGTGTTCCCATCATCCTGTTAAGGTCTCTGAGATGTGCTTTGTGTCCAGATATCTGAGCCAGGTATCTGCAGTCCTTAAAGGAGAGTTTGTGGAGGTGAATGGTCAGATTTGTCAGTCAGAACACAGAGCTCTGTTCTAAGCAGCAGGTGTTGTTCATTTAATTCTATCTGCAGTGCTATCTGCTATGTCCACGGAGGTGTGTTTACAGAAAATGGGTGAGGACAACTTATCATTTCCTGTTTGTAGGTAATACCTGAGAAAACTAACTGACCCGTTACAGTCCCAGGGTTGTAATGTTGCTCAGACTTTCACTCAGGCAAAGCAGCTTGATACAGTTCACTTAATATCAATATGTCATTTTGCCACTTCTTCAATTAAATTATAATTAAAAAAAAATGCATGGTACACTTTGTTTTTTATCTAACCAAGCTCCTCTGGCAAAATGACTGGGAAAGACAGCCTTTTAAGTACCTCCCACAGGAAGTGGGAGAAGCCAACAGGGAGATGGAGGAAGGGGGTGACTTGAATTTAGAAGTTTCAAAGACCTCTTTGTTTGGCTTTGTTGTCATTTGCTGGAGGTTAAGTCTTTCTTTGTAGATCATGCCTTTGATTTCAGATTGTTAGGTGCTTAATTGTATTGTTCAATTTCCCCTTGTGTCTGTGCAGGGATTGTCCCAAACAGTCTAATCTCTTGTTAGATTATATCTGTTTGGTTATGTTGTTTTGCTCTGTTGAACTTTGAGTTAGTTTGAGTAGTTTTTTTTCCCTAGTTTCCTGTTATATGTTATACTGTATGTTATATTAAGATATTATATTAGGTGTACTTTCATCGTTTGTTTGCAACTTTATTGAAGAAACACCTTTGTTCTTTCCCCTGTTTCCCTTCTCTAATGATGCACCATGTCTAAAACTCTCAGGCAGGTGGACACAATAACACAGGCCCGGGTCTTGCAGGATTTGGTTTGTTGAACTGATATCTGGTATATTTTTACTCAATAACCAAGCCACCAGCCAATAAGAGGAAAGACTCGCTGATGATGGTTTTAAAATGACTTGGTTTGAGATTTCAAATGTACCATGATACCTTTAAAACTGCTGAACTGGTCCTACTGTTTTAATACTACCAAGATGTTAAACCTTAGACTGCAAATTTCAAATTGCAAATTCAAATCCAACACCTACAGAGAACCCAGGTTTTATATGGGGACCACTGGTTGAGTGTTATATTAACACTTTGACATAGTGTTAATAATGCTAACTTATTCAGTGTTACCTAATAAACTCTTTGTATAAAACATAGTAACATTACAACACCTAGTCAGTGTTCAAAGTTCAGTCTATAGGAACTCTCATGGAGTTACTACACCAGTGATCAGAGGACACATGCTGAACATGCACTGAACTAGTGCAACCATTTAGCACCCACAATACTGTGTAATGATCACCCATCTTGGGATGAAACAAGAAAAAAGATGGATATTCATTAGAGACGAATGCTGGTACATTACAGAGTTTGAGCTTTGACCCTAGTGGTTTTGATGTTTCAAAGTCAAGATTTTGAATAATATATAAGCTAAATAAATAAATAATATATATTAGATATAGATATATTAATATGAAAACACATTTCTTTGTTCTTGACAATTGACTCTATTGTTTTTAACAGTCATATAAATGAAAGTATCATTCACTGGTACCTGCATCTGTTGCTTAGTAAAATTTACATTACACATTACTGCTCAACCATGATTATGATGATGTCATTATTAGCACTAAAATTAGCACTAAAAATGGAAATACACACTTATTATTTTAACAGTGTTTTTGCATATTTGCTGCACCTGTACATACAGTCTCCACGAAATATCTGTATGCTCACACTAACGTCCAACATCACTAAAGTTCTTGTCGTCTAGGGCCTACTCATGTTATATTATTATTAACTCACACACTGGACAAGACTTGGCACCTGCTGACTGCAGCTGTCATACACACTCTCTGCCCTCACCACTTCCTGTACATGCTGAACTGCAGCATGCTGAAAACACCAGAGAGACTGCTTCAGGGCTTTTTGGAGCACTGGGGCTCACTAGATTTGTCCATGTAGTGGACTCTGAGCTTGTTAGTCTGTTGTTACTGCTCCTGATATCTGCAGAGTTTGGACAGATTCATTGCTGCAGTTTGTTTGACAGTTACACAGCTTGTAGTGGCTGTTAATGATTTGCATTTAGGAAATTTGAGTGATTGCTTTGACTATTGGTCAACTCCTTATTTCTGCTACTGTCACACAGTATAATATCTGTTGGAAATATTATAATTATCAACTTTACGATGAAAGTTCTTGGGCCTCATATAGACTTGATACCTGCACATCATGTCAGGGTACCCTGCACTCTGTGGGTTGTAATACATAGAACAGACATACAAGAAGCGAGGGAAATGTTTTCTAACTGATTTACTTCAGTGTCAGCAAATACTTGCAGAACAAATAATGGTGGCAAAGTCCTGTTGGACATTAACGTGTTTACTGCTGATGTCAGTTCGAAAGGACTAAGTAGAGAGCAGCCTATTACACACCCATGTGGTCATCCCACAGCACAGTACAGAGTGTTCATCTGTTTGTAGACTTGTTAGTAGACTCAAAGTACTCAAGACCACTCTGTGTGGAGTTAATTGTTGTTGTGATGTAAATATCCATTTCAGAACTCCAGAACATGTATCCTTCACACACACTCAAGTAACAGCACATCTTCCATCTTTAATCTGATTAGATTTTGGAGCACCATGCATAAAAAAAAAAAAAAAGTTTATGCCTTAAGACATGCTCCCTGTAATTACTAAATTAATTATCTAATAATCTTATTAATGTAACTGGCCATGTTTAATATGCTACGGTGATTATGGATATGAGATTTTATGCCTCCCAGAGGGTAATGAGTTTGACCAAGCAAGATATGAATAAAACATATTATGTAATGATGCTTTGTGCTTTTAACTGAAGCATATCTGTAAAATACAGGCCTCTGAAGTTTCCATTAAACCAAACCATCTCCATGGAATATAGGGTAAGGGGCTTACACGTCTCTCTCAGGCTTTTTGACTATTCACAAATACTTGAGTGTCTTCACAATGCCACTGCTCTGAATGCTGCACAGTGGGTAAGGACTGGACATGGACATGTGCAACAGGTGGAGCCTGGAACATATATATTGTCCTAGACAAAAGGGACTTCAGGAGTGAAATATAACAACATCAACTTGAACTTCCCATTGCAGGGGAACATGAGCCTTTTCAGATGCTCAGTCCTGTGGTCCTGCTGAAGTATCCAGGGCTCCAGGGGTGATGTAGTCCCTGCTCAAAGGGGAGGTGGTGGTAGGACAGTGGTTTCTGATGTTCCAGAAACTTCCGTAGTGGAGGTTAGGGTGATGAACTTAAATGATGCATGGTCTCCAATATTGTGTTGTACATTTGGAGAAATCCACAACAGCTATCATGTTATTTTATCTGTAGTCATTTTGTTTATAACTGCTAGACTGATAATGGGGCCTGGGGTTTGATGGTCAACATTAGAAAGTCCCATTTCCACTAAGGAAGTTCCTGGTAAAATTTAGGAGGCGAGAAGTTTACAGGAACATCCTCTCACTCTGTGTTCTACACTGCTGTGTCTCCAATGCAGAGCAGGACCCATCCCATCCCACTCTGCGTATACCCAATCAGCACAGAGTAAACCTCAAGCCCCACCCAGGAGTTTTTTTCGGAGTACCTACCCCGTAAAATTGAGAGACTGTCCTTTAGTTCTGCCATGGAAACATGTTGCAGCTGTTGAAAAGTTCCTTGACATCAGTTCTAGTTCCAGGACCTTTTAGAGGAAAATCATTGACGGCTCATCTCTGAGAGCCATCTGTCACTGTGCTTCTGCTTCTTGTGGGAACCCATGTTGAAAACCTGCCCAGGGGTGCTTGCATTTTGATATTCATATTGGGTGAAAAAAAGAAAGAAAGAAAGAAAGATTCATAATGTTTCATATGTTGTTTCATAATGACAGGAACACGCTTGTTGCTCAGTGTCAAACAGGCCAGCACAAAGACATTTAAGGAAGAACCTGACTGTTCACAAAGGTCGCACTCAGTAAAACTGGGTAATCATCATTCTGACAACATAGAATGACCAGTTATACTACTGACTTAAAATTAATCTACAACTGACAAATTGCTGTTCACCTTTACCCATAAATGTCAGTGTTAGTGTCACTTTATGCAGTGGAGTGTGGACGACCACTTCTCTTTTTTTGTGGTCAGTTATTATGGTCTCATTATTGGATGGAGAAACCTATACACTGATTCTCACACAAACACTCAGGCTATATAATGATCTCACTTGATATCTGGGGACAGAGCATGAATTTTTCATCAACCTCCTGGAAAAAAAAAGAGATTTTCAAACATGAGGCCAAGTCAGAGGAAATGCCAATATAAGTAATTGGGTTTGAGTAGAAGGAGGATTTAACTTGTTCTGATAAGTTTTCTACATTAATACTGATTAGATATAAAAGTGCCATTCAACTTGCTGCAAACCTTGGGGAGAAGGTTTTCTTGTTTAACACTCAAATCAAGGTGCCTATGGCTGTGGTTATACAAACCATTCAACGATGATGGAAAGGCTTTGTCATCATTAACGTAACAGGGATGCCACCTCTTTAATGTAACAGGTAACAGGTATTAACAGGTATCCTCATTGGAGAACAGATCATCATTTAAAAAAAATCTTATTGGCACATGAGTACTGTGACCTTACACCAACAAGGTTCTGGGTTTGATCTTGGAGGCCTTTCTGTTGGGACTACATGTTCTTCTTGTGCCTGTATTTGTTCTCTCTGAGTTCTCCAGCTTCCTCCCACAGTCCAAAACGTGCACACCAGGTTGACTGAGATTTTAAATTGCATGTAGGTGTTAATATGTGTGTGCCTTGTTTGTCTTCATGTGTTGGCTCTGTGATAGACAGCTAAGCCACACAAGCAATGGATGGATGGCTTTTACTGGCTTCATGTCAGCATGATTGGATACCGGTTTGTGTTGTGATGGTACTAAGAGCTGGGAGAGGGAACATAATTTCATGTGAAAGCCACTTGCAGGACCATTACAAGTGTCGTGTGGTGTAAAATGATGTGGGAAGAGCTTACTTGGAGCACATTTAGCCCTTAAGTGTGTAGTCATATCATACTTAACATTGTTCCTTTATGGCCAAGTGAGCCCACATGAAAACCTTCAGTGGGAAGAATCTGAACCGTATATACCACTGTCACAGTGAGGACTAATGGGATGTTTGCAGCTCAACATGAATCAGCTGACACTGTCAGTCAGGTGATAGCAATGCTTCTGGTTCGTGAGTAGTTGTATCTACAGTATTCAGCTGGTGAGCCTGGTAGCTAAGTAAGATTTTGAGTGCACGAGTGCATCATATAAAAAAGCCGCTTCTTTAATTTAACCCCTCAATGCGCTTTGTCAACAAGGAACTGTAATGTTGATAGGATGACACTGAGGCTCACCTGCGATAATGATAAGGTAAATGGCTGGTCAAAGGGAATGCGCTCTAGGGCTTTTATCTAATAAATAACTCAGATAGGAAGCTACTTTAATGTCCTGCTTTACATATGAATCCTGTTATTGTGGTCTGCAGTGGTCAGGGTTCACAAGCAGCATTTAAAGTAACAAATTGAACTGTACAACTTTATTGTACAGTAAGTTAACACAAGTTTAAATTTTTTTCCTAGAAAATACTGGATTTCTGAAAAGCAGTGCTGATTCTTGGCTCTTGTCCATTGATAGTCCCATTAAAGGTTATTCATGCAGGACATTTTTGCTGACAGAGACAAAGAGACACAACATTGCTTTGTACAATTCTACAGTGACTAGAGCTGTAAATTGCTGGTTAAGTCCAGATTAACTGAAAGAAAATGAGAAAAAAAGGTAAATGTTCTATACTTGCCACTTCCCTAAACTGAAAGCCAAGTGATAAATGATGGGGCAGAAACTCAACCTGATTCACAGTGTCCGACTCCCTGAATATTTTCAAATCAGCACAATTCCCCAAATCAACCCACTGATCATTTGGACTGCCTTAACTTGAACTTCTAATACTTCTTCCAGTTAAAAACTTGCAACCTTAAGTCATCTAAGTGGACTCTGACAAGACAGTTTTTGGGAGTTACCATTAAAGTCAGCTTGGACAATGCCTTACATAGAGACAACACAGAATCAAACAATGAATGGGACTCTATGGGTTCAAATTATGGAGGACAACAACATACGTCTTTAACCTCAAAAACATTCAGAACCATGGTGTAATAACACAAGTCAACCCTGCAAGTCCACACATAGCTCTGCTGCTGTGCTGGTGCTCAGTTCTCCTAACTGGGAAGTCACTGCAGGTAGCCTGGGTCCTCTGAAGGATGCAGCTCCTGAATTTGGGCACAGCTTATAGCTTAGCTGTCCTACTATCTTAGAGGCTAACACAAAGGCTAACACAAGAGCTAGCTAGCTCTTGTGTACCTTCTGGCCATCTTTTGATACATAGATAGAAATAAAGACAAGTATTAAGCAATTAAACAAATATGATCCACTGGTGAACAGATAGAGTGCTGCTAACACATTGAGTGTGTGTAAATTCTTACCCAAAAATGTATTCTCTTCTTCTTCACATGTTAATTATTTTATTCTTGTTTGTTGTCGTCTGCAGTTTAGCTGATGAATAGCTGTTCATGAATTTTAAAATCTATTTGACCTTTTTGAATCTGTAATAAAGTGAAGCAACATTAACATTAATAAATAGTGAGTGCTCTCATTCTTTACTCCCAGGAGCCAAACTAAAACACGTTATTATCCAAATTACATTTTTCACCTTGGTTAATGTTCGTCACCTGCAGTAATTAAATGAGATAATTATTTTTGTTTGTTATAGTTCAGTTTCAGCCCATGAATGAATTTTCAAGTATATTTGACCTTTTCGATCTGTAATCAAACAGCCTGAAGCAATGGTAAAATTAATAAACCCATAATCTCTTTGAATCTGCAGTTCCCAGCACCCTGTAACACAGCAGCACCTAACAAGACTCAATACAAACAGCACACAGTAATAACTCACAGATACACACACTCACCTCATCAGCACCTTAAATAGGCTGTGTTAGATAAAAGGATGAAACGCAGTGATTGGTCACAGAGGTGATGAGCTTTTAGGACATTCTCCAATTTGACCTCACAGTGAAGTCAGGTCTGGGCTCAGATTTATGTAACAAAAGTGTTGGGTGAAGGTGGTGACAGATGGTGCATTTGGTAACTTGTAAAGAAACGTTAAATGTTAAATCTGTGGTTAGCATGCTACAGCACATCTCTGTTCTCAGTGACTTCAGACTCAACAAGTTGGTGTATCAGCTAATGTTACATGAAATATTGATTTTGTAGATCAATATGTCAAGTCATGTGTGTTTTTTTATTAATTTGATCACTCTTTGCTTATGCTTATGCTCACTACAGATAATGACTGACATTTCCTGCATACTGTAACTTTATTGGCTGATAAGCAGTTTTCCTTCTTTTTTTGTTGATATCTTAGCTTTGTGATCATGTAAAAATACTCATTTCTGTAGCCAAAAATAAACCATATACCAGAATATCCTGTGTGATAAAACATCATCTTATCAAAGGGGTTAATACCTTTGTCTATTAGAAAAATAACATAATTTACTATTTATATCACTAATAATAATAATAAGGGGGGACATACAGACATACTGACATACAGAGAGAAGCCACCAGGAGAGGTCAGACTGGGACCTCTGCTCAGCTATACAAGGCACCATAATAATTAATAAAATAGATTTTAAATGGTTTTGTGAAATCATGTCAGAATTGGCATCAAGTCTGTAGAAACTACCTCTCAATTCCCTCACCCCCCACCCTCCTCTTTAGCCAGCAGACCTGCTCTGACCTTGTGCCTTTCATTCACCACTTAACCTTGTCATCCTCCATTGTGTCATCTCCCACCAATCAACAATCCCCAACTCCCAATCAGGAATCTACTGGGAGGAAGCGGCGCACTCTGTCATCCTCCCAGCAGCTCACATCTGAATAATCACTCCTCTCATTACTTTGTGAAATGATCTGAAGTCTCCATTGTTGTATGTGCTCTGTAATGAAAGTTAAATGAAGCTGGAAGATCTCAGGCTAGCTGCTGACTTATCTACAGCCTAGATCTGCACATTTGCATGTTAACGCTGCCTCTCCTTGTGCTCTGTATCAGGCCACCTCCACCTCCACCGCTCATTCTTTTCCTCTTCTTTTATTCTTCATACACCCTTCCTGATGAGGAGATCATGGGTCACCACTACCTTTCACAGTCACTAAGGTCGTTGACGTGTGAACTTCCAATAAAGAGCATCAGCATCAACAACTGACTCCACACTGCAGAGGAGAAATACTACACTGTGCATATACTAGTGAACACCAAAGTAAATCCTGGTTAATGAAGGATCTGCCTCACAACCTTAGAACTAATGATCAGTTACTGTTACAAGAAGCGAGTCTTCGCCCCATTCCTTTGTGGATTGTAAGATTCAGCGGCACATGTAATATCTCAGTCTTTTGTTAAGAGTGTTAAGCAGTAGCCTACTGCTGTACAGACTAGTTCAGCAGTGTGTCTGTGAATCTTCACACAAAATGATATAATATACTTTGAATCTGTCAAGGATTAACGGCTGACCTTTGGAACATTCAGCATCTCAGCTGACTTCTCGTCTGTCTTGGAAATAGTGAACCAGGGTTTTCCACCGGTGCATATAATGTCCAGCTGACAGAATCAAATCAACACCAAAGTCAATTTGCAATAACACTGGTGTGTCCGTGCGGTCGTTTTACATACTGTACACTTGACAGAGCTCATCAGTTTGTGGAAAACACTATCTCCAGCTAATTCAGTGTTTCCAGTTCACACAAAGTTACATGTGTAAGTAGTGTAGTGTTGTAGTGAAGTCATGTTTAGTCCTGGTAATATCAGATTCATGGGGAAAACATGTAAATGTTAAAAATGTAATGTAGTGTTTTACAATACTACAAACTAACATAACACTGCCTCATGTAACACTGGGCTGCTGGAGAGAGTGACAGAGCTCCTAACATGAGTAGAAGGTCTGATGGCACAGTGGTGTGAAACATGGAGAGTTTTTAAAACATTGGTGGAACGGCTCATTTAACACTTCAGTTATATCACACTTTTGGGGTTCTGGTTTTCGGTTTGGTTCGGTATATGTTGTTTTTTTTCTTGTTCACTGTGTTTTTACAGTTTTCTATTCTTTTTAACACTCCAGAAATACCACACAACAGTATAACATGTCCACCATCAGCTATAATCAGTTATTCAATCATGGACAAACTGAAAGAATGAGTCAGTTTGACATTGTCTTTTGAATGATGAGTTTGACTCATCATTGTGGTACATCCAGGAGGGAGTCATTGTTGTTTTTTTTTTTTGTTTTTTTTTTGGCATACAAGATTTACAGATGCTTGCTTTAAACAAAATCAGCTAAGGACATAAATAGTTATAAATCTTTAAATATCTTGAAATTGAAATATTAATAAAATACAACCTTACGCTGTTTGCACATAGTCTGAGTTTTATCCATCACTTCCTTACTGCTGTCAGCATCACAGGTTGCACTGAAGCACTAAAACAGCACACTAATTCTGGGCCTCCTTTGTCTTCTCCACTTGCTATTCCCACAACTGACCTGGCAAAATAAATAAATAAAAAAGCCTTCAAAGCCTGAAAAAACAAAACAAAAAAACTTTTCTAGGTTACTGGCACAAGATTTTTTTTCTTGAACTGTTCCCTCCCTAGTAAGTAATAAGAGACATGTTGGCAGATTTTACACCATTTAATCCAACCCCTAAACGTTTGCTCCTCTGGGCAGGATTGGAGAAACGCAGGTCTTTTATACATAGAATAAAAAATAATAATCTATATGTGTCACTAGCTATCAATTTAATATCTATAATTAACTCTAAGTACCCCATCAGTTTCAAAGGGACTGCAATATTAATTCTCGGTGCTACTCGTTATTCTGACCTGATCTGACCAGCAGGGGCTGAGGGGAACTAAACCAGTGAGGAGGACAGAGAGCACAGCAGCAGGATACATGGATGTAGCACTGCAGCTGCATCTGTCCCTGGAGAGCCAGATGTTTTTGGGCCCCCTTAGCGGACTGCCTCTGTTCTAATTGCCAGCCTAATTGAGAATATTTTTTGTGGAGACACAGTTGCTACATCACACCCAAACATAATTGCATTTGTGTCTAATCCCTCATTAAAACGCAGATAAAACATTAGTTTGGATCTAACCAAACTATATTATAAAACGCTTCTCCAAACACAAAAAAAACAGTGTTCAGTCTTATTAAACATGGTGCCACACGTGCAAGATGCAGACAATTTATGTTGGCTTTCCTTAGTGCTACAGTGCTCACAAATATATCATACTGTTAAAAAAAAAAAAAAAAAAAGAGGATTTAGTGTTACAGTATCTGAGGAGACAGATTAAAGTTGGTGTAGTCACTGATACATTCACTTTTATCACACTCAGAATAATCTGAGTGTGCACAGAAAACAGCAGCTAATGAGGTAATGAGGGACTGCTCGGTACCTGCCCAATAGGATCACTTCACAGAAGAAGAGTTTCAGTGATCAGTGATGCATAAGTACTGTGCTGTGTTGCTCAGTGGTGAGTTCATCAGGAGTGACTCAGGCAGAAAGTATCGACTATGTCCATTCACAGAACTAATTATTACCTCATGAGTTATTAATACAGTAATAAGATCCATAGCTCTTTTAGAATTTGAAAAGTTTATACTGAAGTCAAGTTTTGGTGTTATAGGGACCCCTCTTCTAGATGAGCTCTGTCATCTCCTGTGGTTTAAATAATGAACAAATATATAAAATATAAAGAGGTGAGTTATGTTTACAGTTCAGTTGTTGTGAAGGAGGAAATGAGCTGTAGAGATGGAAACAGTTTTGTTGCACCAGGCTGTAAACCTGTCTATTTCTGCTGTCAAGTTTGACATTCTAACACAGGAGCCCATGGGGATTCGCTCACTTTGGGAGCCAAGCTCAAAGAGTCATTCAAGGATCCCGCTGGTTAGCCCAGTGGTTGCTGCTTGTTGGAAGTTGTTATTTATTTTTTATTTATTTATTTTGTAGGGGTGGAGGCGGAGCCGCATTTTTGAAATTTCTATTGGATAGCACAGTGTAGAGTGACAGGAAATGGGGAGGCAGAGAGAGGGGGAATGACATGCAGCAAATGGCGCCTGATGTGGGATTCGAACCAGGGCCGACTGCAGCGAGGACTGTAGCCTCTGCATATGGGGCGCCTGCTTAACCCACTGCGCCACACGGTGCCCCTCTTACAACTATTTTTAATTTTATTCAAATACAAATACTTTTTTCCCCTCAACAAATACAAACACTGGATGCTTTGCACACCCCTAGTATGTTGTAAAGCAATGTAATGTCAAGCTTAATTGGATTAAATGGGCCCAAGCATATGCTTGGGCATATGTTTGATTTGTTCTGCTGGTGGACATGGGGCAACAGTGCCAGCCATGGGGGGGAGAGGGGGGTTGTTAACCTGGCTTTGGATAAAAAATATAGGAGGTGTATGTCCAGTAGTTTGCTAAAAATAAAAGTTGCTGTCTGAAGCTGAATATTTTTGAGGTTCTCAGATGATCTGATCTATTTCCATCAGGTTCATCTGATGCGGTAAAGGATGAGGTTTCCACCTTGGTGATGGGTGAGGCCCTAACAGCCGACCTTCTCCTGCTGACACTTGACAGAGTGCTCTTTTATCAAATCCAAACTCTTCTAACTTTTAAACAAAAAACTATTAAAAAGTGCATGTGCCGTTTCTCACTGAGAGCTGACACATGGTATTGGACATGATTAATAATCTATCAGTCTCTTATTCATCACATCACACATCCTGACATACTGCGATGCAGCACAATCACCTTTATGACACTTTTAATCAAGATTAATTAACAGTGAGCTAATTTTAATTCATTGCAACACACCCAAAGGATTTACGGCGTTAATGAACTCTGAATCAAATGACTCCTGTGGCGGACTGTGTTTTACAAGGTGGATTTACATGTTGTAATTGATTGTATCTATTGTTTTACATTGGTTAACCTTCCACCTGTTACAGGTAACTATGGGAGACAACCTGTAGCTTCTTCAAAGGATGCTGCATGTGAAGACAGCTGAACTGAGGTGCTGTCGACAATCTCCCAGCGCTTCTTGTTCAAGAAAAGTCACCTCAGACATTGTTTGCCCATTGGCCTTTGAATTCATAATTTCCTCTTTTATTTTGAAATATTACCAGACATTGTGTGTCTGGTGGATGTTTCACTTCCTGTCTTTGTTTATGGCATGTTCTACTCACTTTGGTGGTTGGGAAACAGACCTGGGAATGATGTCACATCCAAGGTGACTGTACTTCATTTACAAGCTCAAGTTGAAAAAGACACCCTGTTGTTGTTAGCACTGTTAGCTAATACCAGCTGACAACAACATCTGTGATGGTTTGGCCGTGAAAGTAACATGACATTGTGTGCACAGGTTAACTATTTTGACAGAAAACAAGGCTAAGTGGCTGGTAACAATGTAACATGCAGCTTTTACTCCCTGTTGACACATTGAGCAGCCATCTTGGATTGCATTTGATTGAAGTGTCAGAGCTGGAATTCTGGCTTCAGGGGGCATTTCTGATGATGTAGCCGTCTGGGAACTCGGAAAATCTGACTTATGGAACGTGCCATGTGTTTTATCCCTGTGTATTTGAGTCTTCCATCTTGCCTTAGTCTCTGGAGGTTCATCAGTCAGTCTCTACTGATGTCTCTTTGTGCATTTGTGTTTGATCCCAAGTTGTTGGCTTTTGGATTTGACCTAGATTCCTGAGCTGCACTGCTGCACTGAGTGGAACCTCAGGAATTCAGAGTAGCAGTTTATTACACTTTGGAGCCGAGCGATACCCAAAACATCTTCACTAATGACCCTGAACTTCCTTGGCAAACACAACACAATATAAACAAATGACAGATCTGTAACCTAAACTCCTGAGCCATAAGCAATAGGAACTGTGTAAAACAGCAAACAAAAGGAGGATTCTCACTCATGTATACAATTTAAAAGCCTACGATCTAATCACTTATCACTTATCACTACCCTTTGAAAGGGTTAAAGGGTTGATCTTGTTACTATCATCACATAAACCCATCAAAGTAGAGAAGAAGTAGATGGTGAGTCTCTGTTGGGAGTGAAGGGAGCTGATGGAGAGACAGGTCCAATCCCACTCTCCACTTTCACACTCATGGACTGTGAGTGCTGTCCCACTGTAAAACCATTAAATGCATGAAGTCTCCCCCGCAGACATTTTGAGCCCTTTACACACTTTCCACTTCTTGCCTGAGGGAATTAGGCAAGAAATGATGTTAAACGCTGGGTTACTGTGGTTACCAGGTAATTCGATATGTTACAAAGTGATGTCTCATTCTACTTTACAACATTTTCTTTAGCTCTTGCAGCCTATGACCAATTATTAAGTGATGCTAATTAGGTCTGACAGAGTTCAGGGCTTTGGGCCTGTAAAACACAGAGATCCAAAAGAGGCTAGGTCACTGCCCCTAACACGGCTCTGATACCTGTGGGCTACTGCACAGCAAACACTGTCATATATATTTCTCTCCTCTGTTCTGTTGCCTGAATGTGTGTGATGCTTTGAAATGACAGTTAAATAATGTCTGATTCTGCCTTTGAGCTAAGAGTCAAACCACTGTAGCAAGTCTGACTTACTGATAGTAGAGATTTACAGCCTTTACAACCAAATACAACGTGTGTTATATTTGGAATATTGGATTTATCTGTATCTTCCAGGTGAAACACAACAGCGACGGCCCGCGAGTGGTCAACCGGACAAAGACTTGTCTGCAATGTTTCATGGAGGTGCGGTGCGTCGCTTGAAACACGTCGATCATTCGACAATGTTTTGTTTTGTTTTGTTTTTTCATTATAACACATAACCATGCTGCTCCAGCTGTGCAGCGTCACTCAGATGGTGGTTAGATTTTCACATCTTCAGCTCTTTTTACATAAAGTGCAGTCAAACACCAGGCTGAAGAGAGAGGAACAGCAGAGCGCTCCTCTCACCGCTGGGCTCAGCTGCAGACTGTCAGGTACGCAATGGCGCTTGGTGACACGTGACGTTACGCATTTTTATCGCACATGCGTACCTGCGTACAAGTTATGTTCACCCCTGCCTATTATAACACTCCTAATGCACTTGGTTTGTTTTATTTTATTTAATTTTACATTTATAACAGAAGATAGTTTTTGGTTTTCCAGTCAATTTGTGTCTGTTCAAAATAAATAAAAAAAAGTTGGTCTTATATACAGTCATGGAAAAAATTATTAGACCACCCTTGTTTTCTTCAATTTCTTGTTCATTCTAATATCTGGTACCACTAAACGTATAATACAATGAACACAACAAAAATGCAGCTGGTCACATAATACTTTATGTCCTATTTGACATTCTTAAGCTTAATTGATTCCCAGGGTATATAAGAGGCCATTTCATGTCACAAGCAGCACTGCACATGCAAAGGCCTAGAGTGGTTTCCTGCTTACATTCAATCTGTAGCACAACTCAGAAGTTGTCAGCTCTCACATAATGCCTAAAACAAAAGAATTATGTGAAGCCACAAAGCAGCCATCTTGGCACTGCTGGAAATTGGCATGAGTGAGAGACAGGTAGCGAAAAAAACTGAAGATCTCCAAGACAGCCGTTCATTACAACAAAAAAAAACAAGCTGAACATGGCACTACCAAAGTGCTACCTGGCCGTGGCAGGAAACGTCTTTCTACCCCACGAGATGACCGTGCACTCATCTGTTCCTGTGTCAGGAATCGTCGTCAGACCTCCAGGGACCTTAAAATGAGTGGGCACTGTCGAGAAATGTGACCTGTTCGGCAAGGACAGTTCGAAACCGACTTGTTGAAGCTGGTTTGAAGTCACACAGAGCACGCAAGAAGCCCTTCATCAATGAAAGGCAGAGGAAGGCCCGGTTACTCTTTGCTCGAGACCACAAGGATTGGACTGTTGATGATTGGGCTAAGGTTCTCTTCAGTGATGAATCCAATTTTGAATTGATGCCCACCCCAGCCAACTTACTGGTTAGGAGGAAGCCTGGAGAAGCTTACAACCCAGACTGTCTTGCCCCTACAGTAAAACATGGGGGTGGATCAGTCATGATCTGGGGTTGTTTCAGTCTGAGTGGAACAGGGCAAATGCAATTGTGTGAAGGCCGAATGAACCAGTCATGTACAGGACTACCCTTGAAAACAGTCTTCTTCCATCAGCTGGAAAACTCTTTCCTGCCTCGAATGACTGGATTTTCCAACAAGACAATGCCCCTTGCCACACGGCAAGGTCAGTTAAAGCCTGGATGGAGAACCACAACATTCGCACCATGCCTTGGCCTGCTCAATCACCAGATCTTAATCCAATTGAAAACCTGTGGAAAATCATCAAACTCAAGATGGAGAACCACAAGCCCAAAAACAAAGAAATTTGTTTGAATTTGTCCAACAGGAATGGGCTGCTGTGACAGCAGAACAATGTCAGAAGCTGGTGGAGAGCATGCCAAGACGCATGGCTGCAGTCATCAAAAACAATGGTTATGCAATCAAGTATTAACTCTTGTGTGTATCATGTGTTTAAAGCAAACAGAAAAGAAAACATGGAATGCTTAAAAGTAGTGTTTTTGGCGGTACAATGCCATAGCTATTGATGTAAGAATTTCAGTAATTTTGGTTATTATCAAGAAACCATGGAAAATGAATAGTTCTTAGTTCTTGAATTAAACTCTCATGAGCTATTTTTGTTGTTATCATTATAATTGTCCAAACAAATGTACCTTTAGTTGAGCCAGGCATTAAAATTAACAAGAAATTGAAGAAAACAAGGGTGGTCTAATAATTTTTTTCCATGACTGTATGTGTGACTTTTTATTGCTGTTTTCCCATTGTACCGAAATGTGACCCCCCCACACCGAGGTACGTCCCAAACCTTGACTTATGTGTACCGTTACACCCCTACTGAAGAGGGAGAAATGAGAGAGGTCTCCTGGTGTTCTTCTCAGGGCCAAGATAAATGGATATTAATTATCCACTAAAAGTAGCAAATTAGACAACTTTACCTTTTTTTTTTTTTTTTTTACCGATCTACTGACTTCACTGATGACTTTTTTGTTTGTATTTTGTCTTTCACCAGACTTGTGACAGCAGCTCTCATTCCTCCTCTGCTTGCTGTGTTTCAGCTCCAGCAGTAAGAACCCAATTCCAGCATGATCTAAGCTCCCTCAGAGACACTTAGGTCAGAGTGTGTTATCCATTTGTTATTTGTTCGAATATGCCCATCTCATGAGGATGCTCCCTGGTGAATCTAGGCCACACTGCATGATTCAGTGGGGGGGGGGGCTCAATAAAGCCTCTATAGAGAACAGAGGCCAACAGGTACATCTCTCTGAGGCATAGGAGACACAAGATGTATGAAGAGACTCATTATATTACAGAATAGGGTGAAATAAAACAGCCAGCAGCAGTGGTGAGTAGGAAGAAGGGGTAGAGTAGCAACAGTGTTATGATCGAGAGCTGTTGTATTGTACTGCAACTGTCAACACTTCAGTCCAGACTGAAACTGACAGCTAAGATGGATCGTCTATAAACTTGCTGCAGACATTTATCATCCTCACAAATGAAATGTAGTGATTTTAGTCCTCCTCTAAATTCTCACCCAGCACCACTTTCCTCATTCACTCACACAGATCATGATAGGATACAGCTCCTATAGGCCACTGATAAGACTGAGTCTTTTGTCAGTTCACTGTGACATGGTTGTGCAGTGGGGTAGAGTCTTTTCTGAGCTGACATTTTTGCAACATTTGTAAATAAAGTCTCTAAGTTGTGATGATGACAGTGATGGACTGATGGCTGACAAGTGATTAGTAGACTGTCACAGGAAGACAAAACTCAGATTAAATTTCAATAATGTTTTTCTAGTTAGTTTCAATCATTTCAGCATCTGGATGATACAAGTCTCATGTTGAGGATTCAGTGTAAAAAACCTTCAAAATCCAGGCTCACAATACTAATGTCTGATCTAAAGCCAAAGTCAGTAAAGTTAGGCTTTCTGTTATAAACTCACCACTGATACTGATACAGATTAGTTCACATAGATAATTACTCTCATATGTCTGAATAAGGCATATCTTAAATGAATAATTACATATTGATTTGACAGTCGCACACTCCCTGGGGGATACAAGCACATGCACTGTAACCTTGGATTCTCTGTAGACGTTAATATTCGATACAAAAAGCGTAAAAATGTGAAAATTACACAAATATAAAGCATTTAGTCAACTGTCAAATAGTTGATTCTTTTTCAATATTGAATGCCCTATTAAATTAAACAGTACTTTAAATTTTGCTCAGACATAACCATTTAACAAAACTCTGACGTATTTGAAAGCTGTTGCAGTTGTTTGAACTTGACTATTAGGTATGAATCATGAGTAAACATACAAACATTGGCATGCTGACATTACCTGTAGATCACACAACTTCTCTCAACCACAGGTTGACAACAGCTTCATGGTATTGTTCCATTAACAAACCAATAGTATGCCTACATGTAAAGATTCCCCGAGCTGATCCTAAGGACTAAGTTACCACAAACCTGTCCCACTTAAAGACTTCTGATGTTACTTCCAGGTGCGTGCGACACAGAGGTTTACTGTATCTGGGCCCACCTTTGAAAGGGCTCATTAGTTCAGCTTCACTATCACTGTCATCATCAGCACAGCCTGCTCCTCCACTTCTTGCTGATGTTTCAGGAGCTGCAAACTGGGGACTGTGAAACAGGTGGATCCACCGTGTGCCTCTCTGCTCCGCTCAGGCTGGTTCCTGCACCGCTGCAGCAGCATTTTGAAGCAACCTTTCCTCTCATTAACACTTCCCACACCGAGCCTGCAGCAGAACCTGCTTCTGTGCAGCTGGACACTGACCTTCTCCATCTTTGTGCTCCTGCTTCTCTTGGTTGCATACTCTCAATCTTTCACGCTCCGCACTGTCCACACTGCTGACAGTTAATTGCTATATTTATATGCCGGGGGTGGTGGTGTGGGGGTGGGTAGTGACTGCGGCTTTGCCTCTGAGTTCGGGGGTGGAATGTCTCAGGATGCATCTCAGATTTATGAGGAGTGTAGTGCAAAGAATCACTGGATTTTCGGTGGATAACGACACATATCTTCTGTTGTGCTCTCTGATGAGGATGCATAAAATGTGAGTCAGGTACACAAAGAATAGATTCAGTGATAATATATAAATAAATGCACCGCTTGTGCCGAACATTTCTGCAGTCATCCGGAAATAAAACCCAATACAACACAGTCACTAAGTGCACTTTAACCTCCCCTGCAGGACAGAGGAGAAATGACTGTGACTGCAGGAGTCATCTGTCATGGCTGTAAATTGCATGTCAGATTTGGATTGACTGAACATGATTGGCGAAGTCATAACTTCATGTCGCTCCGTCAAATCTCAAGTGTGCACGCGACCCATCATGGCTCGTTAGCTGAAGGTCACAGCTAGTTAGAAGCCGGCGCAGGCGACACGCAGCCCACTCCATTACATTGCACAAGGACATCACCATTACACATTCTAGCCCATTGCATCCAAACCGTAATCACTGTGCATCAGCTCAGGGACAGTCGGAGTTCTGCTTGAGAATATGATAAAGCAGCCGTCCCCCTCTCCCATTAGCTGACACAGTCACAGTTGCAGCCGGTTGCCAGGTTTGTGCTTATTACCCTGCAGGCTTTGAGGCAGAGCTTAGCCAGTGTTTCTCCATTTTCCTCTGTCTGCATTTGAAGATTTCACTCACTGAGAGCGAGCAGGAGCTGCAGCGATGGGTTTGTCTTCCTGAGGTGTTAGTGGGATTTTTTTTTTTTTTATCACCATTAGAACTAAGTTTAGCAGGAACAGTAGAGTCAGCAGGGCTGTGGCTATGAGCACCACAGCCTCTACATCACTTCTCCATAACCTCTGAGTTTGCCTAAAGTTAAGACTTAACCTTAACTGCATGCTCTCAATCCTTCATCTTCTTCATCATCAAAAATATACATTCTGTCTCTTTCCTATTGTAATGAATTCTGTCTATACGCTGATCAGCCATTACATTCAATCAGGTGACAGTTTATCTTCTGCTCCAGCTTCATTCTCAGTCATTCAATTTGAAACTTAATTGTAAATCCAGTTGTTTTCCATAGCTTCAAAACCTGTCACCTGTGTTAATGTTCTTGTTGATTGGTGTTTAGAAACATATATTCTCTCTTGATTTCCAGTCAGTAGAGGACTTTGCCTTTTTGCTCCAGTGTAAAGAAAACGTGTCTTGCCGTTTTGCCTCCGTGGTGTCCAAGCCTGTTTTGAGTTGATTCAAATTTTGAATCTTAGGGATAAGGTACCAAGACACCTCCATTACACAATGTCAACAAATAGACTACGTGCTAAATATCTGTGACCCTCAAGTAATGTGTCCTTAATCAGAATCAGATGTATTGCTGAGTAGATTTTCACATACAAGGAATTCACTGAATTGTTTTCAGCTTTCATACACATTAAAAAGAAAATAGATTTCAAAACATACTGCAAATAATTTAGGCATATTCACAACATGTAAGACCAAAGAGGGAATGTCAAATAGGTGCAAGGAAAATACTGCTGCATGGCCATGTAGCAGTTTAGCAAAAATTGCTGAATAGCAGCTTGCTATGAATTAAGAAATGAACACCAAAATTAAGTAATTTAACATATTTATAGTGAATAAGGAGACATCATTTGCTCATATGAGCAAGAAAGGGAAAGAAAACATCAAAGGAGAAACACCAAAAAAAAAAAAAAAAAAAAAAAAAAATCACTGTTTCAGCATAACAGAGACGCTCAGCTGTGATCTTACTTCAGAATTCTGTAAGGTGTGGTTTGGGAAGGAAAAACTGTTCAGCTTTTTGTTGGAGTGGGATAGAGACAGGGTTCAATATGCCATGATGTCCTATAACCCCGCATCCAAGAAGCATAAAGTTTCAAATGATCCATGCAAGATAAATCTGTGGAAATGATCAGTTATCATTTTATTTTTCATTTTTTGTGGCCAGGCAAGAGAAATGTACAGCAATATTCTGTCGTTTCAAATGGTCCAAAGCTTCAAGCAGAGGTCTTCTTCTTCTTCTCCAGTGAGGCCTCATCTACCACCATGGCTCTGAATACTTTGAACTTTCCAACTCCACAGCAGATGTAGATGTGTTTAATGGCTCATGCTCATACCTCTGTCCTGTCTCTTTTGCCTGGATAAATTCAAGATTTGTGTAAATATCATCCCAGCCCTTCCTGTCTCAACACTAATGTCAGTGGATAATGTTTACACAACTTTGCAGCTTTAACAGCTCAAAGATTAAAATGCAGAAAGACACGCAACAGACTGCAGCTGATGTGAATAGGCAGAGTCTTTACTGAAGCTTAAGCAGGTCATACAAGGTGAGCAGACAGGAGCAGACAGGGAGCAGGGCAAAAGTCAGAAACCATGGAATCAAACACTGGAGAGGGGAACAATGCACACGAGACAACAAAGACAATCTGGCAAGGAGAAAACAGGGGTATAAATAAAAGGGTTAGTTAGGCAGGAACTGAAGGAACAAGTCTGTATTTCAAAATAAAACTGACATTGTGTAAACAATGTAACTGGTCATACCACCTGGTATCTTATGTTATTAATATTATTTAGACTCATTATGACATGAGTAGCGTATGTATTCTTTTATTGTTAAAGTTAATGGGATATAATTATTGGTATTGTTGTGCAGATTAAAAATAATGAAACAAATTACATCTGAAAATGCGTCCCTATGTCAGCTGTTTGGAAACACCCCAGTGCTAAGTCATTCTGAAGACAGTTAAGGCATAGCAGCACCAGAGGTGGTTCAAATCCTATTTAATCTATTAGCAGCTCCCCTGCAAAGAGCTTCTCAACAATGTGTGTATCCCACAAGGGCCTCTCTTCAGACCAATGTTTTTGTTACATCTGGATGTAACTTGTTAGCCTGCAGGGTGTCAGAAGTCATTGCTCACCTACAGACTGGCTACCCAAATTTAATCATATCTACAACTATCAGGTCCACATTGATAATTTTGGTCTTCACAGTAACATTGTGACTCTTACTACACCTGAGCAGATTATGGTAATCCCAATGCAGTCACTTTCCAGTATGGATGATAAGACTTTTACCAGTAGAGAAAAGTTCATTACTGGTGTGTAATTGGGTTTTATTTGTTTTGGCTGATGCCTGGTCTGGATACAGATGTGTATTCAGAATTGGCTGGCCTTTCTTTCTTGGACTGTCTGAATCCAGTTCTGGCCTGGTCATCAGTACTTATATGCCCTTGGATCATCCCAGAAAAGACTGTATTTATTTATCTTTTTGTCCGTTTTTGTGGAAAGCAAAAACAAACTATTGTCATTTTAATGAAGAAGTCAGGCAGTAATTGGCTTAGCTATCATTCTATGTGCAACCACGACTTGACTCTGTGCTGCACCCAATGCTACTAACCACTAACGAATCTATGAATACCACAGCACAGAGAGGAATTTGTCAGTTCACTGAGAAGTTGAGGGTGTGCAGCCTGTTGCCTACAGCTCTTCATCTAACTGTGGCTGCTCTCTTTCCCCTTAGTGCCTGCAATATTTCAACTGATCCTCTGTGGAAAAAAAAAAGCTCTGAATGACCATTCTCTTGTTTTGTGGCTGCCTTTGTCATTAATAGGTGCCGAACTCACTGAAAAACAGATTGCATTTCCTGAGACACTTCCATAATGAAAATTAACTCACCTTTCCCTCTGTAAAATATTTTCAGTGTGAAGCTACAAGAATTGTTCAGTTTGTATTGGCAACAAGTTAAAGGCACAGCCTGTAATTTCTGCCAGGGATAATAGTATAGCATCATGGTGGTTGTTGTTCTCACCACCTGACCTGATCATCACATTGTTGCTGCAGATGTGCCAGCTGCACATCCCTGATTTGAATCTCCCATTCCACCACATCCCAAAGGTGCTGTTTTAGATTGAGATCTGGTGACTGTGGACTACAGTGACCTCCCTTGCAAAACAGATTAAGATAATTTGAACTTTGTGCCATGGTGCATTATCTTGCTGGAAGTAGCTCTCAGATGATGGCACACAGTGGTCATAAAGGGATGGACGTGGTCAGCAACACACATGATTTCTCTCACAGCTGTAGACAAAATTGTCCTCTTTCTTACAATGTGCTTAAAAAAGCAGAGAGACTGAAGAATTTAAACTGTGAGCCTCTGAGTGCGGCCAGGTCCCTCCCTGCTGCCCATTGACTCCAATACAAAGACTTTCTGACACAAGCAGAAATGACTGCATTTGTTTTGATTGCATGAGTTTCCAAAATGTTAACTCTAGAAACACCAAAAACATATCAGCGTATTTGGGAAGTCCTCTTGATGCTTGAGGTCTGCTTCCTTTCTGATAGGAGCTACTATGTTGTCAGAATAAACCCAAATGTGAGACAGAAAATCGCTCTCTTTGCCTGCCTCTGCCCGAGGCCTGTCTTTCGTCGTCCTCAAATTGCCATGGCAACTTCTGAACCTCAGGCCAGAGCCACACATGAGGCCAATTCATTAATTAGGGAATTCTCTGAGATCTCTGCAGTTTCTACACTTCTGAGCCCTCTCCCACTTCTCTCTGTCTCTCTGTCTCTCTCTCACACACACACACACACACACACACACATAGGTAACTGTAAGCACACAAAGTTACCCGTGTGTGTGTGTGTGTGTGTGTGATGCATAGTTTGAACTTCTGCAGATTGTTTTGACTGGGTCAACCCCAGACTTAATGCAGTGAGTTGTTGCCAGGTGATTGGCCTGTTGCATACTTTAACGAGGTGTACCTGACTAAGTGGCTTGTTGGTATTAATGTTGCAACACTATCATGTGGAGCAGTTCATCTAACTGACCACTGCTTAAATTGTTTTATAGATGATTTTGCCAGGATTTGCCACATCACTGTATATAACACTGTACATGTATAGCCTATACCAAGAATAAAAAGTAATTTGTTTCAGTCATATTGGTTTTATCTGTGTCTGTGTCTCTCTACCACACCTGACCTCATGCTCAGTGAAACCATCTCTCACCATATTTCACAGAGTAAAGAGATAAAAGGGCCAGCAGGATCACAGCTGAGAAGGAAGAGACTATCACCATAATAGCAGCTATGTTTCCTGCTAATTCCCACCTCTCTCTGTGACTTCTCTCTGTCTCTCACTCATGGCCCTTACTTCCTCTCCCTCTCTCTTTCCAATCCTTCCATCCACTCCCACGCTTTGCCATCAGCCCACAGGGGAAATTATGGATGTCAGTAGAGTGGTAGGGAGCGAAGGGAAGTAGAAGAGGGGGGTGAGCCAAGAAAAGAAAATGAGACAGGCAGGGAAGTCATCTGTCTTCTGTGAGCGTAACTTCCAGTTTCTTGTTTGTTGCTAGTAGAGACAAAATGAGACACAGTGTATCAGTCTGAGGACAGATGAAGAATCAGACATTACTTCCATTCCTTCCTTGTGAGTAACCACAGATTTTTGAGGATGAAGCATCTGCGTGTCTTTTTTTTTTTTTTTATTTACTTTTATAGAAATGACTAGACCCACACGAGGGTCGGCTTATTATCCCAGTGACATTACTTTTCTGGAAGTAAAACTGTACATTTTCTGTGTTCTCCATTTTTTTGTTTGTTTATTTGTTATTGTCACATACTCAAATAAAGCTTGACTGAACTGAAACCAGCTGAAGCTTCCTGTTCTGACTAATACACAGTAGCTGCATTTACATGGGTCCAAAAATCCTATTATAATCAGATTAATAGGTCAATCAGATTCAAAATGTCTCATTTAAACACCTCAGCAGATCCGATTCGCCCGGATCTGATTAAATTTCTGACCAGATTGAAAGAGGTAGTCTATGCTGATTGATAATCAGCTTGATGACGCACATAAACAGCTGAATAAAGTGGATTTGGTCGATAGAGTGGATTATTCATTCTGCGCATGCGCGTCCTAGTACGTGGGAGTCACGTATTGATGTTCGTGGGAAATAGGAAACAGGAAGTAGGAGAACATGGCGAATAAACAAAAAAAATGGACAGTAAAATAAATGTCCCCAACAAAACACGACGTGGATCCATTGCTCTAAGTGAAAACATGGAAGTGCACCTCTTCTTCTCTTGCACCTATACCAAGAATAAAGAGTAGCAAGGTAGTGGGAGTGAGACCTTCTGCGCATGTCAGTGAAACTATATAATTGGCTTCAGCTGGGGCCATGTATACATGGACTGCATGTGGATCTCTTTATTAAGCGTTCATGTATACAGATAGAATAAGATTCATTTAATCTGATTGTTTTTAATCAGACTGAGGAAAACACTGCATGTAAACATAACTAATGTTGTGATGAGTCTCTCCCTGATAAAGACATGAAGACATGATGTGGATTGTGTTTAAATGTGCATACATGCGGGCAATGTGAAGACACTGCGAGCAAACAAATATTGATGTAAATAATCTATCTCGTAAAATATTTTTAAAAAATGGTCTTTGCAAATGTTTCATGAGAAATCTCACAGATGCTTAGCAGTGTGTTTTGGTGACAGACACATTTGCATTTGTTGTCAAAAAAAAAAAAAACAAAAGCGGCACCACAGGGCACATTTCATTTCACATTCTGGGGTAATTCTGGATGGTTTACGCAATATGGTGCATGATTTTGTTCACTGTTTGCAACAATGAAGTGTTTTTCTGAGACTCTTGCTTGAACCTCTTTCCCAGAGCGTCAATTATAGAGCTTAGAGACATTCTCCATACCAAACAGGAAAGAAGTACATTTTTCAAAAAGAAGGTTTAATTATTCTTAACCCACGTTAGGAATTAAGATGAAGACAAACATGGTTATAGACTGAGGGACAGATAAACATTGAGGAAAAGAAACCCTTGTGTGATTCACTTTCAAAAATAAATGTATTTATTTTTTAATCTGTTATAACCTATCCATTTAAAAATGTTATTATTACATAACTACATTCTTTAATATGTCCAGTAAACAGAGAGGTTACATCTGTGTGGAACACACATTTTATTTTTATTGTCTCATTCATGCCTGTCACAAAGTTTGTTTCAGAGTAGTCTGACTGATGCATAAATAAGGTCACAGTCTCTGATCCACCTGTGACAGGTTTAGACGTTCAGGCTCAGCTTTAAATAAGGTTAGATCGGAGGTGGTTATGGATCATCTAAGGCCTGAGGCAAGCATTCTCAAAAAGATGCCCCTAGCAACAAAGCACTGGCTGTGTCTGTGTCTGAAATCACTCACTCATTCACTACTCCCTACTCACTATACAGGGAATTCTATGTGGAGGACTACTGATGGACAAATACTGAGTGCTCATTCAACCATGTTGATCATATGCCCTGTCCTGCAGGAAAGTTTTGTGAGAACTTGTCCAGTTTTAATTATCAAAGTGGCCTTGAAGATAGTGGAGGTATGCAAATGGCTTGGAGAGGCAAAGTTTCAAAAGCATCTTCCTTGAAACGTAAAAGATAACGTGGCTGTTGCAGTATGACGTGAGTACATGAGTACTCTGCATACTGATGACTTTTTCTGTTCGGGGAGTTCCTCTCTCATGACTCTGTTGTGAGACATTCTGTGCACAACATTGACTTCAAGATCCTGAGCATGGTGACTTTTTTCACCCACAACTATATAGTGAGCTCATTGGTAAAATGAAAAAACTAAACAAAAACCCGTTTGGACAGTACACCACCCTGCAGTTAATTATGTCATTATTGTTGCACAGTTAATACATGCCTTATCAATGTTTTCTGGTGGATTTTCAAAACAAAGTTTCTTGTCTCTTGTCTGCCATGACTACTGTCTATGGGCCCAACCCCAATTAATTATTACGGTATATATGGCTCAGTTAGTGACCATTGGTTGTACACTACTTTTCACGCTGCGTTGTGAGATACTATGAGTCTACTAACCTATATAGGTTATAACAATTTTCTCTGTACATTCAGACAGCACTACAAAATGGTATATTGACTGTATAGTCCACTATATAGTGAGTAGTGAATGGTTTCGGACACGGGGGGGGGGTGGGGGGGGGGGGGGGGGGGGGGGGGGGGGGGGGGGGGGGGGTTGTAACTTGGAAAAGAACTATATTTATCCACCTATAATTAAAGTAATTAGCTGCATGTAAACAATGCCACATGAGCACAGACTCATATATAGACTTCCCTGTTGCTACATTTGTCCTCCAGCACTTCAAACTGAGCTATATTCTTCTGCTAATAGACCAAATTAATTGTTTTTGTAGTTGTTGCTGGAATTTTCTCCTGTCCTCTCTCTCCAGGACGTTATGTAGTTAAACTATTTCCAATTGTCTCTCGTGTGAAGCAGGCTTCTGTGCAGCTCTTTGCCAAACAAGCTGATAGCATGGTGAGCCATAATCACTCACTGTTTTGTCTCTTCTCTTGTTCTGTCTCTTTATCTTCCTGTTTCTGTACTGTGGGATTAATACCACAAATGGCAAACTGTTAATGAATAAAATGGATTTAATTAGATCTTATTATTGGGTGCACCATAAAACACAAGGCACTGATCCCCACAAGCCTCATCCACGGGAGGTTTGATTGGAGAGCAACAGTCCCCACAAACTGCATGAAAATCAAACATCTCTTTAAATATGTGAACTTTAAACTTTTATTTTGCAGTCCAGGAAGCATCTCAGAGTGAGTCTGAAAGACCAAAGCCCTCCAAGCGGTCCACAGAGGCTGCAATATTTACTACACTTTACTGCAATATGAAAGTTGGGTTTGAATGAACAGCATACTGATGATTTAGCTGCACTCAGAGCTTTACTGGTGGCTTGTCTTGAGGGTGGTGCTAGAGAAAAGTGTTTTGATCTTCAAAGTGTTATAATTATCTCCTGATAAGATTATAGCCTATGTTGTCCTCATCTTACTCTGACATTTTGATTAGAGGATGTTACTAAAGAAAAATGTCCAGAATGGAGATGAGCCATCCTTTTGGAGAAAGAACATCATAGTGAATCTCTTACCTACACGGCCTACACGGAATCTCTTACCTGCACGGCCTACACGGAAACAACATAGTCCACAGCTTGATCTGAATGGTAATATCAGAATGAGAATATGGGGCCGGGCCATCGGTGCGTGTCTCCACTGCAGGAACTGGCCCCGAAAGACCATCTCCTGGAACTTTTACAGGGGCTGAACAAGTCCCTACCTTCGAGGTAGGTACTCAGAGCAGCCTCGAAAAACGTGGGGCTTGAGGTTTGATCTGTGCTGATTGGGTATACTCAATGTAACGCCAAAAGACAACAATTACACAATGATCGAAACTGTTGGACAATGATCACATCACTTCAAGAGTCTGGCCGGTCCTGCTCTGCTGTGGAGACACAGCAGCCAAGAGGGCTGAGAGGACCGTTCCTGTAAAGTTCCTACACCCTTCTCTTTACCAATAACTCCCACAGTGGAAACACACCTCATACTGATATTGACTGGTAATTGATGGTTTTTATTAAGAAAACATCCTAACATTTGCTGATCAGAAGTAGCACTACTTCCCATCCACACTGATGGGTTTTAGTGTGTCACTATATTGCTGCATGCACTTCTTGGTAAATCCCCAGACTACATTTCCTCATTGTTATCCCCACATGCCCACCACTGTTTCACTTGAGTGGTTTCTACTGGAGGTGCCTTACACTCATGCACACCTTGGCAAAACTGTTTTCCTTTGCAATGTATTCCAGGGCTGTGCAGCAGCAAAGTACCTTAAATTGGTTTCTCCAGCATCCCTTCAGCAATTTAAAGGCCTGGGCCTGGAATCATCATGTTCTTGTTTTGATTGATTGATTGTTTATTTGTGTACTGCAAATGTACACCCGGGCCCCACTGAAAAGAGTTCTGAGCGCTTAACGCAGACTTGTGAAAACACCACTTACCCTGCTGGAAAACTCTAAGGCTTCATCTTAGTATGGAGGGGCAGGAATGCAGACTCTTGGAAACAATGTCACCTGCTGATTGATTCTTGTCAGAATCAAAACCAACATGGACACTGACCTTGTTGCCTTTGCAAGCAGCTTCTGATATATTCTGCATTAAAACTCTACACTTGCCTTTGTGGTTGTTTGCTAACAGTGTTTTCTGCAGATAACCACCCTCAGCCTAGACAATCTGCTTCTAATTAACTCTGACACATACACGCCCTGTGTACGCGGATGGTTATGTGTTACGTGTGTTAGTATGGGTGGAGAGTATTTCTGACATGGAGCTGGAAGTATATATAGAAAGTCAAGTTTAAGGCGATGCAATGAGTAGACCTGGAAAAGAAGTGGACTTTCTGGTAGGTGAAATTTTAGCAGACTGATGAAGACTGAATGCATCATCTTGGAACCTTAAGTATGAAGCACGGTTTGTGTCACTTCAGCTAACTACTGTATCTGAACACATACAGATTAGTCTAACTATATTCCTCAAAAGCCAAAAACAGAGTTACTACTTGTTCAAGCCAAAATGTTGAAGTATACATGAATAGGCCAGGCTCACAGCTGCCACCATATTTATGCACATCACAAGCAGCTTCCCTGAGTCCAGCACAGCACTCTGTGCACACAAGCTGAGCTCCTGCAGCTGAGTTTGTCCTCACTGAGAGGGTTTTGTACTGTACTGTCATGTTTTCTGGCCTACCAAACTCCAGCTATAAAACACTTTTACAAAATGCCAGTGTTAGAATATTAATGTTAACTGGAAGATTACACCCACTTTGACCTCTGCTTATGTACCCTCAATGCAAGCCGCTCTGGATTGAGTGCTCATATTTAAATCATTACATGGACTCACAGCATCGTATCTATCCCACCCCATCATCTCTTATGTATCCCCTCGTGCCCTCCACTGGCAAGATGCTGCTTGCTTTACTCCTCCAAGAATTATGAGTGTTTTGCAACCAAGTCTCCAGCCATTACTTTTCTATTTTTGTCCGCCGTTACTTCTCCAAAAGCTTCCAAGGCCAAAGCTAGTGATTCAAGATCAATCACAGTGCACGTTTTTCTAGCAAATCATCATGCACTGAGGTGGTGTGGGTGACAATAGCACTGCAATCCAACTGTCAGTGAGAGCTGTCTTTATGCTTTTCTACATGGCTAAGTATATGTGTGTGTATGTGTGTAATGCAGTATGTGTGTGGGTGGCTGTCTGCTGTCCTTGCCTCAGTTTCACAGACCTGTCTCACACAGTGACTTCACCTGGCAGAGAAAACCTGCCAAAGCTGCCAGTTTCCATCCTCCTGCCTCATCATGATCCTCTCTGTGCTTTTGCTTGTGATCTTAATTACACATTGTCCATCAACTAATGCATGTTGAGCTGGCCTGCTGCGGATTTCAACCTATGGATTAGCTGGCTTCCACAATAGCTATTTTCAGCAATAGCCAGTGCATGCATGTCACAAAATGTGCACTACATTGTGTAGTACATTGGATCAGACATTGCTGCTTGTCTCTTTCACTGATTCTGAGATTAACTGATTCTGAGGATAGCTGCAATTGCAGAGATTGCAAGCTGCTATTCCTCTGTGAGGCAGTCAGGTGGTCAGTCCGCCACCACTTGGCCCAGACCAAGTCTCAGCAAATCTGAAGTGGATTGCCATGGAATTTTTAGGCATTCATATTCTCCATAGGATGAATCAAACCGACTCTGGATCCTCTCGCTTGGGCTCGTTTGGATAAGAGTTGGTGTATTTGCATAAGATTTTGTGCCCAGAGGATGAGCACACTCTGTTTTTCATTCATCATGGCTTGAAAATACCACATTTAAAAAAAAAAAAACTGTTTTTTATGGTGAAGTTGAGGCCATGGCAAATAACTGAAACTACAAATTAAGTTTGAATTTAAATTACCAATGATTCATTATGAATACTTCTGACAAGCCATGGAGAGAAAGCACACAGCCACTACATTCAATACAGTTTCCTGTTATAATACTGTGGCTGAGTGGTGAAAATTTCACTTTTGTGCATGAAAATCTTGTTTTTTTTAAAGATCAAAGTCTGTAAGTCTGTAGTCGGTGTCACGGACATTCATATGTATGGCAATTCATTGATGATATTTAATCATAATTAATTCACAGACAAGATAAAGTCCAATATAGGACACTGACAAGGATAGTGCCATCCAGTAATTAATGAGAAAAGTTATTAGCATTGGTGTTTTGATTAATAAACCCAACTTAAGATAGATAACAATACATTCAAATCAGGAAATAGATTAAATAAAGGAGTAACACTATGTCCAATGATACCTATCTATCTTGGTTCAGGGATGCCACACCCTGAAAAGTGAATTACACTGATAAAGAAGACAGGAAGACTTCACAACCACTCCATGAATACATTAAGATGAGTGGAGAGTGCCTATGACAGACGTCTTGATGGATGACAGCAGGATAGTTGTACTGTCTGTCTGCAGGTGGCCTCCTGTTACCCAGGCAGGGCTCCATTATGTCATTCAGCTGAGGGCATGTGACCTGGCGGTAGGCCACCAACAGCTGAGTGATCAGCATTCAGGCAGGTGGCAGGTCTTCAGGCAAGCAGGCAGTACATGTTGTGCTTGTTGATCCCTTATCGGTCATGCCGTGGCAGTTTAGGTCAGTTGCCCGGGAAACCACAGCATGAGAAGGGCTGAGCTCTCTCCTGTGTGAAACAGTGAAAAAAGTCAGAGTCTCTGCTGATATGAAGGTTAGTATTGGCAGCCTGCTTTGATTGGCCAGATGCACCCATCGTCCAACAGGGAAGACTGGCAAAGTTACAGCAAATGTTTGTGGTTTCATGTGGTCGATCTGAGGACAAGATGAGAGGAAGAGAAAAGCAGCAGAGGGAAGACAGTGGATAAACTTACTGTTTGGTTTGAAGGGATTTCCTCATGAAATCCAAAGTTGATGTTGAAGCCAAAGTCATAATGGAAAAGTGACCACCCAGGAGTGTGTCTGTGTTTTTTTTTTTTTTTTTTTAATCAGATGTCAAAATGTCGTCATTAGGATTAGATTTTCAATTTAAAACAGTAGAATAACCACCTTAAAATTCAAAAATAACCATTAGTGAAAGCAGGAAGTCGATTATCTAGCATCCAGTTGCTTACACAAAACACTAACACTAATTAGAGGCAGAAAAAAACAGTTGTATTGTTAGTATGAATAACTTAAATGAACAGCTGGGAGCAAAGACACCAAGGTCAGTAAAGCTTGTGATTTATTAACCATGTTGCTTTCACTTGTAGTCGAGGTTGATAAGACCCAATGAAGGAATGGCCAGGCCATCCACTGTACGTCATCATCTCCGAAGGTGTCAGTTGTCTCCCATGGTGTGGTGTGGATGTAGCTTCAGTGTGAAAGGGAAATGAGATATGTTGTTTGGGAGACATGGGGAGAAGCAGGCCATATCCACTGGGCATGTCCACAGTCTCCCAGAGCCATTAATTAGAATGGCTAAATGTTTTCATTCTGGTTATTGTCAGTGTTTCAGTAGTAAAAAAGGAGACGGACTTGCTTTGTGAGTTGCTGCTGGGTAAAAGTTAGCATCATGGAGAGTACAGTCTCTACTATGTCTGAGCTTAAGCTGAGCTTAGGTATCTGACTGCATCCATTCTTTACAGAGTTAACAGTTTCTTCTTGTGCCATCATAGTTTATCTGCCCCCCCCCCCCCCCCCCCCCGTGTCTGGTTCATGGCCTCACTGCATTATGACTCGAGCAGTCAATTAGAGAGTGTGCTAATAAAGAGGACTATGATTATGGATCTAGAAAGTTCTTCAATTAATATTCAGTTCTCTGGCAGAGCTCTCTCTCTCTCTCACACACACATACACACACTTTCTGTTGCTTTCAGATATGTGGTGTAAATATTTTAGTATCATGTTTAATTTATCAAGAGTTAATTCACATGAACGCACCCCTGCAGCCCTATCAGTAAATTAGAGTAGGCATGGAGAATAATCCCATATGCTGCTATACACAACGTACAATATGATCAGTATGTGTTACTGTGAAGTTGCTTATGTTGGCAGCGTACCTTAGTTGTGTTGAGTTCACCATTACACTGTCACATGTAATGGGCAATAAATGTCAGAATCGTATTTTTAGTCCATGTTGCAATTAATTCCATCAGCCTTGGTGTGTTTGGCTCTTGACCTTGGACACATTTCATTCAACCTGCTTTCTTTCTCTTCACTTGCTTCTGAATTTTGAATCTTTGTTTAACGTCTGTCGAAAGATCCTTTATTGACATGACAATGAGCAGGTTACCAGCCAGCAGCCGACAACAAATCTGACACATGATAATCACACTAAAGGCTTGAAGCTGAAGCATTGGTTTATGGATACTGGTAAAATCATCAGTATTACAGAAAATGATAATTATTTTTTATCAAAAAACAAATTGTCATCTTTAACAGGGAACATTACGGGATATACATTGAAAGGGGTATTCAGTATGATGCACTGCCTGTGTTTGGGTTATTTTTGGTGTGTTACACCAGTGGTTCTCAAAGTGAGGTCCTTGAATGTGTTTCTTGGAGGGGAATCACTTCGCAACACAACGATGGGATGTAAGACTGTTTTGGTGCTTTTCAAAACAGAGCAGTTGTTGTAATAAAACAATGAGCAGCGGTATCATCAGATAGGGTTGTATGATCTAATTAGTCTCAGTTTCATGAACCAAAACAATAATTCCAGGTTTTGGCTCACGTAGCCACTAAATAAAGAGTAAGAATCAATGGAAAGGCCACATGGACTGACCTCCTTCACGCACGAATAGTCACATATTCAGTCAGAAAAGGTCATGAAGTTATAGTTGTTGTAGTCTGACTTTTATTATTTCTGAACAAAAGTTTATATTGCACTGTGAGAAGATCAAGTTGTTGTCACAGAACTTATGTGTTTCATAGTCCAGACATCTGACTTCTCCAGAAGAGGTCTAGTTGAGTGGCATTTTGACTTATCAGAGGAGCCGTGTTTACCCACTATCATAACAGTGATGACTGTTCCATTCTGCTGAAAAGGTTTCTGTAAGATGTGACAGTGAGGCTGCAGGAGCTGATTCAGGACTGAAACTGAAGCAGTCAAACAAATTCAGTCATCACTCATGTTGTTATTTGCCTGCTTTTCATACACAGAAAAGTCAGATGTCTCCTGTGAACAAGGCCTGTGAACTCTCATACTGACAGTGTGACGGGGCTGTCTCCACCCAGTTAACCTGAGACCTGTGCTAGCCTAGCCTATAGCACCTTAAACAAGCCCCTCTACCACAAAGCTCCAGAGCAATGCCCACAACACAAGATGACAATTGCTCATCCATACAAACCTGAAAATGCAATGTGCAGGGCCAGTTGATAAATGACAAGCTACATGCTAACATGCTAGCTGGCTCCAGGAGCTTTTCACTTTTTAAATCTCTGTGTTTTCAATTTGTTTCCTCTCTGGCATTTTCTCACCATGGTATGTCATTTATTTCCACAAAAATGTGATTGAAATAAACTCAGAGCAACAAGCCTGCTAATTAACCTCTGCTCAGTCAGTCACAGTCACAACAATTTCACACTAAAACTCTGAAACTGGTTTAAACTCTGGACCAAGTGGTTGCTGTTATTGAAACTTTTTTCAGAAGGGCTGGTCACACCAGGATTCTAAATACTCATTAAAAATTGGAGGCACAAAAGGTCTGAATGGGTACTGATGGGAAACCATTGGAAAATGATGCGTAATAAGTTGAAGTGTATTAGAGGACAGGGACAAAGTGGCCTCTCCACAGCAGCCAGTGTAAACTCCATGGAGAGAGACTCAGTAAAACCAGTGGAGCTGCTGTGTGGACTGTGGAGACATGTGACAATCTGCTCTCTGATTTCTGGACACTGGCCAGGTTTACATACAGACTTTTTTTTTTTTTTTCATTCTGATTAAAATCATTCCGCATGAAGATTTCATGTCAGCTGCATGTAAGGAGAAGGCGTGAAGAAGATGATCTTTTTGTTGGCAATTTGCAATGTTTCTTTGACAGTTCTCCACCGTAGACCAGTTCTGCACCTTTGCAAGTTACAAGCACAACAGCAAACCTGCCATGTCACTTCTTTTAACCTACCTCATTCTTTGTTTTATGTTGAGTAGTGTTTCCTGTTTTATGATGTGGAATGATTATACATGTGTGTATGTTGGAATACCACTGTGATGGGCAGTGCAGTTTCAATTATTTTAAAAGCAGTGACAATAAAGGCATTTAATTTTATTTTATCTTAATATTTGGCTCCATTTAAACCCAGCTACGGATGTCCATGCTTTTTCACATTCACCTCTCCCTTACTTGGTTCTGTCTATAGTCATAGGAACGACCTAGTGCAGGTTTAAGGAAGTGGATTTGCATTGATTAACTTTAGTGCCAGATGAGAGGAACTTTATCTTAAACAGTATTTTATCTCTGTCTTCACTTCTTTGTTTCTCCCCTGCTACAAGTTAATCGTTCTCTTGCTTCCTCTGTCTCAGCTGTGGTCTCAATCAGTGTCTCTTGCCCTTACATTTAAATTCACTCTTTTCTCCCTCCCTTTATTCCACAGGGGTCTCCAAAAGCTTCAGCCCGATTAAGAAAAAAAGCCTTCATGTTTACATCAAGAATTAAAACTGTCCCAATTCTGTCATTGTCTCTGAAAGAGCTGAATTCTCCACCTGTTTCTCAGATGACTCCCTGACTCAGAGTGCTGTCTGAGGTAAATGTGTTCTTTATTCAGAGCCCATTTTCTTAATTCACTTTTTTCCCTCGTGTAATAAATCATTATTCAAGAATGTCACCCTGGAAACTGGTGATGTCAAAAAGACAGAGGATAGAAGAGAGACAGGAGAGTATGTGTGATATGTGTCACTGTGAATATGAAGCAGCATGTGTTTCAGTGCATGTAATTACATTTTCAAATGTATAAAATATTCCTGTGTGTGTGTGTGTGTGTGTGTGTTTATTTATGATTGCTTATATGTGTGTATGTGTGTCTGTGTGTGTGAAGGCAGTGACTTGTATTTCTTCAGAGGCGGGCTGCCAGCACTCAGAGGGTTGCTGGCTGAGTTCCTAGAGACCCTGAGGGAAAGGCACCTATTGATAGATGAAGAACTCCCACAGTGCTTTGCTTCCTGTGTGCACAAAACCCACTGAGTCTGCAACCTCTATGAGCCCACACACTGGTTTGGAAACAGTGTTGTCTCTCTTCTCTTTATTCAGCTCCCATGACTTTATCTGTCTTGAAGTTTAAAATAGTGTCTTTCGCCTCACTTAATACCTTCAGCTCACATCTATCTATCTATCTATCTATCTATCTATCTATCTATCTATCTATCTATCTATCTATCTATCTATCTATCCATCCATCCATCCATCCATCCATCCATCCATCCATCCTCTAGTTATATGAATACTTTTTTCATTAGTTAGTATATGTGTCCTATGTATGTTTTAGCTGGTATTTTGCTGATGCTTTTAATGAATACAATTTAATTATGTTTTTTTCTTTTGATTTCAGTTATTTGTTGTGGAAAACTTTGTGACTGAGTCTGTGGAAAGAAGTTTACAATAAACTTGCTTGCTTGTTTGTTTGAGGATTATCAGACCAGTCCCTAGCAGACTTGTTAGCTTGTCTGCTGACTCTGTAAAAGTAAGGAGGTAATCAATGACATAATGTAGCTGTGTTGCATATTTAATCCTACTGTCATATTTAAATCAGATAGTTTGAATGAACTAACCAACAGCTGCTATGGCAACGCACATCCAATAGTTGGCAGTGACATGGTAGCAGATTAGCTGCACCACATCTGATAGTCCCTTTCTTTGCTGGCCCTGTTTTTTGGGCCTTTTTAATTGGAGAGTCATATAATATTTCAGGCTTGTTGTTCTAATTAAACCTATGTTTATTGCTATTAGGTCAGAAAAAAAACAGCCCAATGGTCAAATTGGCTTTTTTGCGAGAAAGAAAAAAAAAAAAAATCACGTCTCAGCAAATATCAAATAAGCAAACTGATGAAAGTAGGGGGACTGCAGGACTACAGGGCTACAGCATCACAGAGACGCTAGCATGGCTTATCTCTCTTTGCTTCTTATTGTACCCAGTAACATCACAGTGCTGCATGCTGACCAGCAGCAACTCCAGTTTTTTTTCTACTACAATATCTTGCTGTAATGTAATTGGAATTTGCCCATGACCTTTTTCTCACACCCGGCAACAACTGCGGGAGAAGACCACCATAATCTCAACAAACTCAACAAAGGTCATATTGGTAAGGCTGGTCCTTGGTATCACCAACATCAGGATCTTTAATTCCACAGTGAAGCCTGTATTACTTTACAGAGCAGAGACCTGGAGCACAACAGTCACCACCATGAAGAGAATCCAGTCATTTACCAACCCTTACCCTTAGATTCAGCAACTCAGCTCTGTGGCAGCAGACAGGACAGCAGCCTGTAGAGGTAGAGATGCTCCAAAGACGCTGGGGTTGGGTTGGCCTTACACTTCGCAAAACCTGCATCGAACATCACAAAATATGACCTCTTCTGGAATCCTGGAAAAGGAAAAGAGGCAGACCATGAAACACCTGGCGCAGTGACCTGGATGAGGATGTGAAAAAGGTCTGGCCATACATCAGGGACAGTTGTAGAAACTGGCCCAGGACTGGGACGCCTGGAGAGCTCTTGTTTGTGGCCTATGCCCAACGTTGGGCTGTAGGTGAGAGTAATGTAATTTGATTTCAAATATATGACGACTCATTGCTAGATGCTCCTGAAGTACTCCCAGTTGTCCCAGCCATGGAAGACACCATGTCCTCAAACGCCACCGTCACTTTGCTGATGGGAGGGTGAGCGGGAGTGAGCAAGTGAGCAAGTGAGCGCTGCAATCTAGAATCTGAACATTAGATATCAGCCCCCCCCCCATTTTACACACTGCACCTTTAATGACAGAGACACTGAAAAGCTACTGAAAATAAATTATTCTAAGCAAAAGTTTGCTTGGTAAAAAAAAAAAAAAAAGAAAGAAAGAAAACTTTTCCATAGCTGTAAATCAAACCCCTAAATAAAGAAGCATTTTTTTGTTTGTTTTCCATCAGTCCTCTCTTGAAATTTGCTCCTGGGGAATCTGCTGATGTGAGTAGTGAAGAGCAAATGACAGAGAGGTCGATGACAAATCCATGGATTCATGAATAGATGGAGTAGGAGTGGAGAGTACATCTGTGCGAAGGTGAGAAATGTATTTATAGTCTGAGAGACACTGGGAAAGATATTTGGAGTGATTCCTATATTTGGCTGCTGTGAGAGGGCGAGAGGCTGATTGCATATTCAGCTGTGAGCGGATACAGGAAATCGCTCCTTAAGATGCAACATGAATGGCTCATATTATCCTGTGTGTATCCACATATTTCATGTTAGCAAATCAATGATGAGGAAGAACTCGACCCCCCCCATCCCTGTTTCCTGCCTGCCTGCATGTGCCGCTGTGTACATCAGCAAAAAGAATTATTATTGCAGTGTCAAATGGTTTTTCAACCAATTGTCCTTCACTTCTTAATTCCTGCTCTGATGTGGCGGCAGCACTTTGATGTGACGAATGTGTTTTAAACTAATATGGACATCAGAGGAGCCGGCAGCTGTCAACCTAATTGCTTTTTTTAAATACCGAATTGAAAACGTGTATTTTGGACAATGACACATCATGTTTTAAATGAGCCTCATTATCAAGTTTTCACTCAGGAGAGAGCAACGGAGTGATCACCATGGGAACAGAAAGGGCCGCTCATAGCACAATCTGTGTGTGTGTGTGTGCATGTATTCTGGTTGGCAACTGGCAGCAGTTTTTAAACATCCTAGAATTGAAGCTTTTTTAGTGGCTTCAGGGTGAGAGAAATATTCATATAGGAAGACATATAATTGCGTGCTTCAGTCTTTTTTTGTTTTTTTTTGTGTGTGTGTGTGTGTGTGTGTGTGTGTGCGTGCGCGCACACACACATGTTCCACAGATGAGGGACTGCCGAAGCACGTGCACTTTACCACTCCAGTGCTGCTATCCATCTTTTTAAGCTCTTTCCTCTCATTTATCTTACTCTCTGACCAGCAGCTGTCACCCTCTGTGTCCCTTCATTTGTCACTGTCTGTCCTCACTCTTTATTTATTTAACTCTTGCCAAAGTTTTAGCCTTAAATTTTTAACTCTCAGAGCGGAATGAAATGATGCTCGTGCAGTTACGAAATGGAGGTTTGGTGATATTTGAGCTACTATAATATTCATGAGCTGCGTGAATCGCAGATGAACCACCTTTGGCCGCTCTGTGAACTCAGCCACTGTGTAGTGATGCAGTTTGACACTGCTTCTATCAGATGTCCTTTTCCTCCACGGTCTCTTTCATACTCACTTGACCCACTGTGTCAAATAGTGTGCTTTTCTGTCCACATATTACTGGTATAACAGTGTTGGCATGGGCAAAGTAACAATATGATGATTACATGTGGGATATTACACACCAGTGGCCAGTCTGATGATTAGGACTGTCTACAGACAGGGTCAAAAGCTGTACACATGGTAAGTATTAAAATCTGTCAACATGCTGTAACTGGGGCGTCATGTGGTGTAGTGGGTAGAGCAGTCCTTGCTGCAGTCGGCCCCGGTTTGAATCCCGCATCGGGCGGCCCTTTACTGCATGTCATTCCCCTCTCTCTGCCTCCCCATTTCCTGTCTCTCTCATACTGTACTATCAAATAAAGGCAAAAAGCCCAAAAATATACTAAAAAACCATACTGTAATTGTACAGTACAGTTTCCCACCTGTGGTGTTGCTGCAGAAAAACCAGTGCAGAGATTGACAGGTGTGTGACAGTATGAGGCTACAGCTCAAAGTCCCAAGAGACTGCTCCACTGGTCAAATGTTTGTTACCTGCTTTCCTGTGATATGAAAACTCATGTGTAGCTGTGTGTGTAGGTCTAGAATCTAGAATATGGACCCAGTGTTGCTCGAGCCTCTGTGCAAATGTCCGAGTGTCTGTTTTATCGACGTGTTTTCATGTTCTGTTTTTGTTTTGTTGTTTTCTTGCTTACCAAAAGTAAATACAGGAACAAAGGGAAATAGTGTCTGGTCCTGAGACAACTGAGCTGAGATGTGGGTAAACTGTATTAATGTCCAGACAGAGACTCCAGCATGCCACCACTCAGTGCCTCCTGTCTGAATCCTCAGCCATGAGAAGACACAATCTTGGTGGTTGATTCAAGGATGATACATCATGTTATTATCTGATCATATTTGAAACTCTGTGAAGCTGTACAGTACGGTAGTTGTCACATTTATGTCATCAAGTTAAGTACAGTGCCAAAGGTCTGTAAATTTCGTCATCTCCCCATGCAAAGTCTGTAAGGGACTGGGGGAACCCCACACACACTCACACTGACTGTCCACTGTCAGCACCTCAAGCATATGCACCGGACATGCACTGGAAAAGTAAACTGGATGCTTGATGTGCACTGCACGTGCTGCAGTCCACATCACTGGACCTACCTGTTTTACTTTATACTGTAGCACCTGCTGTCCATCTGCGAGTCTATAGTTTTTTGCCATTAACTTGAGGCATCACAGTTGTAATGATGCAGTATCACTGCAGAGATACATCAAGTGGCATGGATATGTAAAAAAGTCAGTTACAGTATAGAATTCACAGACACAATGCTTAACTATCTGGTATTTTTGTCTCCTCCTCATTGGTAACACGTTTACATTACACATAGAATAGTGTTCATAAACATGGGTGCAGGCTGCACACATCTATCTCCAGCAACACATCATCAAGAAACCTTGCCCTGTCACTCCGTCATCATATTATGATGGGCGCACACATCGGATCTCATCAAGCTATTATACAGTCCTCTAAATCATATTTACACAGTTCTACTAAGAGAAAACAATCTGTTTCCACATAAAGAACTGTATATACTCAAGTCCTTGCTTTTATCTTTCATGTTTATTTCATTCAGTTCTTCCAGTTTCAGCTTTCATCTCGTCTCCTTCATCTTTACTTCATTTTCACCACTGCAGTTGGTTATTATATAGAGGATAATCCCGTCATTATGATTCAGTCAGTTTATGTGTAATGTTTTGTCAGTCTGTGCTGTGAAGCACTTTGTCACTTTGCATTCTTGTTGTAATATTGTTGTTTGTGGAGCACATTTAGAGACAATCACTCACTGTGTCATTGTATTCACTGGCATTTGTGGCGCTCTCCAGGGGGTTCGCTGCATCGAAACCACGTCAAGAAAATGCATCATGCACTTAGCCTAGCTGCCAGGAACTGTCAGTACGATGGCCTCGGGTCTGTGTGTGTGTGTGTCTGTGTTAGCATGCACCACACAGAGTGTTAGAGAACATTTATTGAGATAAGAGTGAAGGATGATTCAGCCAATAGTGTGACCTTTTCACACCAAAGTCTCAGGTCTTTGCTCCTTCCTCACCAACATACATTTAAGGTGTAGACAGAGATTTCTGTACTTGACTGGAGAGTTTAGTATCTCACTTTATAAAGTTGTGTTGTTGAATGCACCCCCTGCTAGTGCCTAACAATAGGTTCAACTTTGTATTCAATTAGTTTCATAGCTGCTTTTTGGCTTTTCTTTGCCACATTAAGTCATTCCACAACTCTTATTGTGTCCAGGGAGGGAAAATAGATAAAGGGGCTTCAATGAAACTTTCTTATACAATAGATGATTGGCAAGTTTATTCTCCTCTTTACTGTGACAACAATGAAAACAGCTCCTTTCTTCTCTGATTGGACCAAATTGTATCTGAAGGCAGCAAACTCTTGTGAGAGAAGCGTTGCAGTCAGATAAGAGCCTCTGAAGATCTATTAAAATGGAAACACTGCAAAATACCATAGCTCAATATCTCAGCCACAATGACTGCACATTACACTAACAAAACTGTTAACCCATTCATTGCCCAGATCATTTTTTTTAAGTCCAAGATGCCAAACATTGTTTGTTGATTCCAGACAACTATGATGAACTAAGTCTGTAATCCCATCTCCATTCACACTAGTGGGTGTAAATTGGTTTTTAAATATACTAATGAAAAACAACACTCAGGTTTGCCCAGTTGGGACCTTCACACACACACCCACCCACACACACACACACACACACACACACACACACACGTAAGCATACACGCACACATGCAGGCACGCACACGGGTAAGGAGCAATGTCATCACATGCACAGGACACACACAGAAGAAGTGGGACTGTAAATCATCATGCAAACACACCTGTTTCATCTCATCCCTGGTTTGTTGTCCCTTTAAGTATCCAATGAGCCCATTTAATGTATGATTATGTTTTTAAAACTTATCTTGAAGCTGCATTCACTCTCTCATCTTTGAGTGCAGAGCAGACATGGTGTTTCTGGTTAAACGGCACCTCAGCAGATAAGAGAAAAAGAGTAAGAGTCAATAAATAGCTGTGTATACCACAGAGTGACTTGACTCAGGTGTGAAACCCTTTCCCATTGAAGGCAAAAGCTGGGTGTTAGCTGGTTTTTGACCAATGGAAAAAAAAAGTCTTAAAAGGCTTAAATATCCTCTGACAAATGATTGATAATCAATTCATCCATGAAAATAATTGGTGGATTAATTAAGACAATCCTTGGCTGCAGCCCTAGAGATAATAGTCAAAACACAATCCAGGTAACTGTGTTCTGTGTTGTGGCGTCCTGCTGGTGTGTGTAGAAAGTGTATGCAGGGTGTGTCCAGATCAATGTAGGGATTTTAACAGCTTAGAAAACAGTGACAGGTGCTCAGGCTCAAGAGAGTTCTGTGTGGTCTCTTGATTTATCATGGGTGTGTTTTGTGTGTAACGTGCAATTAACATTTTTTATTGATTAGTTGAAAACATATTGTAAATGGATTGATTGCATGCAAAACCTCTGTTTCTTTGTTGCACTTGTTCCCTGTTCTGTTTCATTACAATATGTATTAATGCTTTTCTTTGACATCTCCTCCTCCCTGTGCCAGCAGCAGTGGGACACCTACACGCAATAAACAGTGTAGTCAGAGGTGCCCTGGTCAGTGTGTTTACAGCTCAGAACATTGTGCACCTTCCTATGTGGAGCCGAGCTGTTAGCTGTTAGTGGATTTACAATAAACTGACAGAGAGGGAGGGAGAGACCGGCTCTTAAAGCGGGGGTGGTAGGAGTGGCAGTCATGGAAGATTAATGTAAGGCGTGTCTGAAAATCTTGGTGGGGGATAAGCACACACACACACTCACAAATCACAACGCTGCTTCAAGATGGCAGTGCACCTGGCCACACCCACAGGTGTTTCAGAATAAAAGAATAAAAGCTTTGTCACATGGATGTGAAGCATAAACAGTAAGTTCACTGCCTAACTCTAACACTGCTGTAGGGACTATAGTCAGTAGGAAGTACATGCACTGTAGCAGTTTGATGGTAGCTGTAGTTCTTGTTACTGAGTTATGGTCTGACAAAGATTAGCGTTCTTAATATTCAAAGTTCAGCACAGCGTGCTTAAGAGCACCTCATAGTTCAACCTCCAGTGAATACATCTTTATTTCAGTTCAACCGCACAGTGAAGCAGGAGCCTATAGCCTATCAGAAAACTCCTGAGGAGTTTTTCCAGGATGCAAATACTGCAGATCCAGGGTCCCAGGATGTAAACAGCACCAAAAATGTAGAGTAAAACAATTTGTGTCTGAGCCTGAAATTTAGCCGGTAAAAACACTAATAAGTGACCCCTGATGTGATTAATAAAACAGCGTAGTGAATCTCTCTAACACCGCAGTTAAATCCTGTTATCCGCCTAGTGTGCTCCAGTGTGCTCCAGTCAGCTCCAGGGGACGGGTGCTCTGGGAGCTGTGCTGTTTGATGGTGGATTTACAGAGTGGAAGATAAAGTTGGGAATAATCCAGTTCTGTTGAACAGGTGAACTATGAACAACAGACTCTGGCTCATCGCCAGGGGTTGGCACGCTGAGCAGCTGTCACTCCGTGCAGACTCAAGCTCCTCTGCTGGTGAACCATAATTACTCTGAAGCCCCAGCATAGTGATTCCTCCGGCTGCAATGGGAAAACTGTCTGCTGTGTGTGCATGTGTGTGTGTGTGTCTGTGTGTACACTGGAACGACAGCCCGTGTTGGGATGGTGGACTTCAGTGAAAACTACTAGATAAAGAGGTAATTACTGAATTACACTGTGGTTCAGCAGTTAGAGCTGTCGCCTCACAGCGAGAGGTGACATGGGTTCGATCTGGGCTCTCCAGCTTCCTCCCACAGTCAGGGACAAGTACATTAGGTTGATTGGTGTCTCTAAAGTGACTGTAGGTGTTAAAGTGAGTGAGATTGCTTGTTGGTCTCTATATGTCAGCCCTGTGATGGACTGTTGACCTTTCCAGTGTCAGCTGGGGTTGTTCCCAGCCTCCACAGGGCTGTATAATCATTAGCACTATGGATGATGTTGGGCTTTTTCCCCCTTGTGTTTTTTTTCCCCCTGTCCTTATGTATCTTTTTTCCCTGTGTGTGTGTGTGTGTGTCTGTCTGTGCGTGTGTGTGCAGACTGGGTGTGGCTGTTCTCCTGTTCATCCCCACCTGATCTCCTGACACACCTGCAGCTCATCAGCTCTGATTGCCACTCCCACCACCTGCAGCTTAACGAGCCCTTCCTCAGTCCACTTTCTGCCAGTTCATCGTAGATCCCATCCATCAGGCATGGGGAACCTGTTCCACCGAGGGCCGCTGTGGCTGCAGGTTTTTGTTCCAACCAACCAAGAGCACACAGTTTGACCAGTCAGCTGTCTGAAGACTGAGATCAGTTGGTTGAATGAGTCAGGTCTGGTGTGCTGCTGCTTGGTTGGAAAGAAAACCTGCAGCCACACCGCCCTCTGTGGAATAGGTTCCCCATGCCTGCCATAAATACATTAGAAGACTAGATGACTTAGCTGACACTGCTGCCTGATGAACGCGCCACACAGCCGCCACCTTGTGCCAGTCTGCCTCCTCCCTCAGAGCATTACGCCTATGGTGCATGTTCTATTACAATAACCAGAACCCGCTCAGTTTGACCGATTTTCAAACCGTTTGGTTTGTTATGAACATCAGGAATGTAGTTAAAATAATTATGAATCATTTTAATCATGTACTTTTCTATGAATGTAACATTATACTAACACTATGCAAATTGTTGAAGTAATAGCTATATACAGAGAAACTTCCACAGAGTTATGATCAGTTTTTTCGTGCAGATGACTGGATCGCCCATTTCACTGCAGCCAGAGTCAGTGCAAGTAGACTGAGCCAATATGGCCGCCTGTGAGTTACATCTGTACGTAGTCCAATCCGCTCCCTTGGGTTCTGGTACTTCAGGTTTGCTAAGATTGGTCAATGTGTTTGTAAAAGTTGAAATTATACCACCGCCTGCTGGCGTGGTATGCAACACATAGCGTTTTTATTGCATTTTTGCATTTACATGCTGACAGAGATATGCTGTTGTGGATGTGAATTTTTTCAGTTTCTCCATTTTCAAAAGTAGCCACGTATGTGTGGACTAGGCCTTACTAACTTTCTCCTCATGTCTGCGTGTCTCATTTGTGCCCTGCCATCACCTCCAGTCCTGTTTTCCTTTCCCAGCCTGCTTCACTATCCTCCCATGGTTTTCCTCCATGTTTGTTGCCTGTAGCTCCAATTATTATTTATTTATTACCTGTTCTGGTCCTGTCCAGCTCCACTTTCCCTTTCAAGTTATAGTTTTTTTTTTTGGTAATAAAACTTTCTTAACCTGCATGTAGGCTGGGTGTCCCAAGACTGGCCTGATTTCTTAAATATCCAAAACAGTCTGGTTTCAGCTGAACATATATTTACCATGTCACTGTGACATCTGTGCAAGCTTTCATGACTTGACTGTGCCACTAGATTGAATGTGTTAATTGACCCAATCAAATGTAATCCAAGATATGTAACAGCTTCAACAAAAGATTTATTTTATTGATAAAGAAATATATACATACGATTTCTGTCATACATGTATAAAGTCTCATTAGTTAAATCAGTATGAGAACAACATCAACGTGAGTGAGAAACTGTTACATTCTGTAGAAGCATTTAAGAATTAAACTAGAGTCACCTTTTTGTGGATGTTTCACTCCAACAACCAGCCAAGCTGTAGGAAACATGGTCACAGTGTCTCCTTTCTGTTTTATATCAGTGAGTAATGGTCAGACGTGTTGTTGCCGAACATTATGATGTCACAGTGATGCTGACCTGTGACCATCCGGATATAAAATGCAATCACTTCATTCTGTCCTCGATGGCATTTCAGTTAAATTATGTCAAAATTACTGAGTGAATTTGTGAGTTATGTTCAGAAATGTGTTGAGCGAGGCCACACTGACCTTTAACCTTTGTCCACCAGATTTTGATCAGCACAGCCTTGAGTCCAAATTAATGTTTGTGCAAAATGTAATGAAATTCTCTGTGAGTGTCCTGTATACTGTATTCACAAGAGTATAAGATCACTTTAATTCTGAACCTTTACCACTCTCTTCTTCTTTTAGTCCAAGTCTAAATCATCTCCTTTCCTGACTACCTCCATGGAAAATGTGAACACTGCACAACCAACATTTTTTTTAAGCCTAACTTTATTAAGAAATGGAAGACAAGATTTCCTAACCACAAGCCAGAAATGGTTGAAGTGTTGAAATGAAATGACATAAAAAGAAAGAAACAAGTAGAAAGAGAAAAGAGATTTTTCATCATAAGTAGGGAACTGAGGAGAGGCCAGAATGAATTGTGTTCAGACATTATATAAAGATTCTGAACTCTTTAAGGCTCAAGGGACAGTTTAATTATAAAGCACATTCATAAACAACCTCGGTTGACTAAAGTGATGTACAGTTATAAAAATACAATATATCTAATCATGCACAATTACTTTATTTTGTTCTCGATGGCATTTGAGTTAAATTATGTCATAATTACTGAGTGAATTTGTGAGTTATGGCCAGAAATGTGTTGACCGAGATCACATTGACCTTTGACTAACAGATTTTAATCAGCACATCCTTGAATTTGAAAAAAAACTTGCTGAGAATAGTTGGACTGTTGCAGTTCTGCTCTGTGTGGCCTCTGTACATGTGAACATTACGTAGCATTTCAGTTCACTGAATTGAATTACGATGGATAAAACCACTGCACACACATAATGGTCCCCACACACATCTGTGCATATGAGGGTATTTTGTAATGCCTAGCACTCCAAGATCAATAAATCACAAGCACATTAATTTTTAGACATTAGTGTAATTAGTATAAACAAGTGAGAGTAAGACTGCCAGACCCCAGACACTATGCTGGTCTGTGCTGGTTTTCATTCAGTGCTGCTGGTAGCAGAGGTGCTGCAAAGTTCCTGTGGCACCAAAAGAGACAACGTCTGTAAAAAATAATAAAATAAAAGTAACTGTTCAAGTGAAAATCTAATAATAAAGAGATGGCAGTTGGATGCCAACATCCAGGGTTCATTCAGTTAGGCCACTACTTTGGTCCAGACTGAAATATCTCAGCAGTCACCAGCTGAATTACTATAAAGGTCTGTGATGACCCTCTGACTTTTCCTTTAGTGCCATTATCAGGTGGGATTTCTGAGCCAGCAGCTGTTCCAGTGCTCATGAAATGTCTCATCACTTATTTATTCACACTTCCCTGATTAACTATGCACAGGACTTTGACAATTGCTAATTGACAAATGCTGGCATGCTAACATATTGAAGGTGACCATACAATACAATAGATTTCCCAAACATCAACATAGAGATGGCACTGTCATTGTGTGAATGTGGTCATTTTGTGGATGTTAGCATTTAGTTCAAAGCACCATTCTGTCTGAGAACAGCCTCACAGAGCAGAGAGCATGGCTTTAGACCTGTGATTCCCAACCAGGAGCACATTGCAGGGGGTATGTGGAAACCTTTATTAACTAAGATGATAAGTAAATATTCCCAGTCATTTCATATAAGCCCATAACTCAACTGATACATGAGTGCCACAGCTAGTTTCCCCTGGGAGACAATGCCCAGGCCAAACATTGATAAATGGCTCAAATGTTACTGTTGCTCTGTCTGAATGCTATAAGAGTTTAATAGAACAGAGGCAGATTGAGTTTTATCTATTTTTATTGAGTATTTATTTTATTTGAAGGCAGACAGACAGATTTGAGTTCAAGGATAATTATTATTAAAATACAATACAAAGTAAGGGTAAAATGTAAGAAATTGAAATAATTATCATTCCATAATCACTTTTGGAGAATCATCAACACGTCCTCTTGTATGAGTGAGGGGGTACTCATGGTATGACAAGAAGGCAGTTGGGAACCACTGCTTTAGAATATTAAAGATGGCACAGGCTGGAATTTCAAAGAAAAATTATAGCAAATTCCACAAAAGATTCAGTTCAACTGGTCTGAGAGGACACTGGATGACTGCACCTCCTCTGGGTTCAGTGTAGCTACAGTCTGTGAAGGGAGACAGGCCTTTTAAACAAGAGTGGTCCTACTGGCTGAATGTGCCTGTGCCTTTAAGTGCACATGTGAACCTGCTGTATTTCTGCAGGACAGGTAACAGGCTGCTGACTTCACTTTCCTGGTGGAGTTGTTGATTTGTGCAGGGAGATTTACTGTGGGTGATGAGCGGCTATGTTCAACGTTGCTAATAGTTTAGCCCACCGCTAACTGCAGCCAGAGGCTCACAGCATTGTGCATATGCCCGCGAGGGGGAGAGCAGCAGGAGGGCGGCTGTATTTTTCAGATTTCTGCCGAGACCAGCTTTATTCACGGTTTCCAGATGTAATAATTCATGGCAGGTTTCACTGCAACAGGAGAGGCGAGGAGCCCAGATCTGTCCCTGCAGGGGCTCTGCAGACACTTTTGAGTCAGTCAGATATTGCTGTAGTGGAGTGGCTGCCTGCAGGGCTGCTCCAGCCTGTGTGATTGACTGACCCACACGTTCAGCATGGAACTGACCAGTTTATTTGTCACAGCTGATTTCCCTACATGCACTGTTGGATCTCGGCCTGTCTGTTTGTGGAAGCATTTGTTCAGCTAATATGCATGTGGCTCTCTTTTTGTGTGTGTTGTGTGTGATATGTGATCAATCTTGTTGCAGCGTCAGCAGCTGATTTGTCTGTCAGACTGATGAGTGACACAGAGGATCATCTGAGATTTAAAGTAGAGAACCATTTCAAATGTCTAACCCTGTGAGACTGAATGTAGTCATAATTGTTACATCCTTTGGAACAATGTGTCAGAACCTGGGCGTCATTTTTGACTTTGGCTATGTTCTTAAGATGATAGAATCCTACTGTTGTTGTATTTTTTATATGATAGTTATTAGCAAGCTCACAATCCATCCGTTTGTCTCCAGTTGTTTAGATTATTGTAATGCACTGCTTTCTGGTCTTCCCAAAAACACCATATCCAACCTTCAACTACTTCAAAATTCAGCCGCACATGTGTACATTATACTGTTTTTAAAATCACTGCATTGTCTTCCCATGCATTTCAGCATCAATTTTTAAAGTTCTTTTATTTGTTTTTAAGTGTCTTAATGGTTTTGGTCCTTCTTATCCATCTGACTTTTACATTACAAACCTTCGTGGACCCTAAGGTCCTCTGGCACCAGCCTTTTAATCATTCCAAGTGTTAGTAATAAAAGGATGCCTCACTGTGGGTTTTTTCTCTGCCCACATCTGTGGAATAGCCTGCCGCAGAATCTCAGGGCTGCTGAGACTGTTGATACTTTCAAAAGCAGGCTCAAGACTCACCTTTTTAATTTGGCTTTTAACTGATTTCTTTGAGTCTTTCTTATAAATCCTTTTTAATGAGCTATTTACTGTGTGTTGTTCATATAGGCTTGGGCTGTTTTTGTCTTTTCCGCTCTTAACCAAATTTAAGGAATATTATCTTCAGCCTTTTTTAAAAGTTCTGTTTTAGCTACTTTAAGTGTTGATTTTTATCCTTCTTTTTGTAGCTTCTAGTTCCAGTGTTTTCCTCATGTGGGGCCCTCAGCACCAGAGTTGAGTCAGGATTGCTACAGGGGTGTCACCCTGGGGTTGTCCCATCTTGGATGTTGCACTGCATGTGGCTTTACAGCTATGGACTCCTCCATCTGTCCTGGTCAGGGTCCCTGTGGTGGCAGCGGTCAGCTATGATTCCTGTTGACGTCATGAATGCCTCGGACCTCAGTTCCCAGCCATATCTGCGGCCTGTGTGTGGCGGTGTGAGTGGCAGTCGTGGTGCGAGGTGAGTGTGAGTGTGGGGGAGGGGTCAGTTTTTACATATAAAGCACTTTGTGCTGCATGTCTAAGTCTGAAAAGTGCTATATAAATAAAGTTTGACTTCATTTGAAAATGAGAGAGAAGTTCAAATCTCCACAGCTGTTCATTTGATGTGTGACTATCAGAGTGGTTGCTTCAGTCGGGCACATGTTGTCAGGGAAATCCTATGGACAGTTGTGTGATAATCATTTCTTCTGCAACACACTGAGCCCGATCTTCTCAGTGAAACTGCTCTGTCTTCTCTCCTGCTGTGGTGGAGTGAGCTCCCCGCTGTTAATTTAACAAGGTGATGCAAACAATAAGTAGCTAACTCTAAATAACATACAGACCTATTACACCGACAAACACAACCAGCAGCACAGGTGCAACTATGGCATCTATCCTCTTTATGCAGTACAGCAGCACCTCTTATTTCTATTCATCATTGGAGCAAATACAACAGTTATTAAACACCACTAGATTTGAAATGTGTGACACTTGAATAAACCGGCTCCGTGTGTGCGTGTGTGTGTTCCACCTGTATTTGAATGCGTGCACATACAGACATCTACATGCATTGTGTTTCATGAATCTGTTTATATGACAGTGTGATTTGTCATTGGAATAAATACAGGGCTATTTGCATATTAAGTGATTTGTCAGAGAAGTCTGGCTGCGTGATAAAGTAAGTATTAGAATCCTGTTGGCTTTCATATTCATCTGGATTTGTCATTGTTTCCTCCTCTCCTCCACCTCAGTGTCATTTTTCCTCTCCTCTGCAGCTTATCCACTTTTAGAGCCACATTTCTGTCGTTCCTCTCTTCTGCTTTCTCTATCACAAAACATTTTCTCTCCTCACCGCCAGTCTCTTCCTTCCTTTCTCTAACCAATTGTTCACTGGCAGCTCTTCCTGTCCTTTATTACACAATAAATCACTGTATTACATCTGTTAAGTTATAATTGTGCATTATGGCTTACTGCAGTACACCTCTATTCTACACCACAGTGCAGCAGCATGCAGCTGCAGTGAGCAGCTCATTCCCCTGTGGCCTGAGGCTTGTATGGCTGGCACCATCAACATTCAGCTTGACCAGTGATAATATAACAAGCAGCAGCTGAAGGACCTCTTGCATCACCTCACCCACCCGCTGAACTGCAGTATATGTTCACACCACTGCCTCTGCCAGCACCATGTCTATACATTAAGTTTTCCATTGATAGCACAAGTGCCGTCAATGATCACAATTAATGTACCAGGCTAGTGTACTTTTTTTTCTGAATCATCAGTAACTTGAAACTTAACCTGTAGTCTCACTTATTTTCCACAGCTTCATGGCTTGACTGTCAAAAACATAAAAACCAATCACCTGCTTGAATATTATGGCTGATCAGTTTATGATCATATGGGAGGGGACATGAGCCAGATTTAAAAAATACCAAAGATACTGGATTCATGAATAAATTACCATATATAAATTAACCCAGAGCTGGGGCTGGGGTTTGAGCCTTGGTTCTTCAGGAGCTGGAGGAGGTTTCTCCAGGGCATTGATGGAGTGGACTGATCCAGGTTTCTGGGAGCTGGACCTAGGTGAAGGTCTGGATCCACTGACTGAAGCATACTGAACTGGAACTGGACATGGATGACCTGAAGACAGAGCAGTGTTAACCAGAGGGAAAGTAACTAGGCTAAAGTTAAAATTCAAAAGCTGAGCTACTCAGAAAATCTTTCAAAAAACAAACATACAACTGGACAGGAAGCACACACGTAGACACTAAGCACAAGAGGTGAATTGAAATCAATTCTTTGGGAAAATAAATGAGTAAGGACAAACAGACTGAAAATGACACACCTGATCCTGGCTGACAGCACCCTACAGTGTGTGAAAAACACTGGCTTGCTGCAGCATTAATATGAATGCACATCAATCCTCTACCTCACGTGTTGCTGTCTGAGCTTAAACATAACAGTACAGATGAGCAGGTCAAACCTCTATCATTTATATAACACATTGCCCTAATTAAATGCTGTTATCCATGACTGCTGCTTATTAACCTACATTAACCACTGACACTACATGACATTAGTGCTGTCTCTCAAACTTTTTTTATTCTGAATGTAGAAGTCAAATGGCCTCCATCTGTCAGCTTTGAGGCATGATTCCACAGAAACGGTACTAATGTGTTGGTAAACAGCTGTCTACTGTTCACACATCCAGACACTGCACAAGGTCTGGCCTCCAACAACTCCTGAGAAAAATATCCTACTGTTTAGCAGCTAAACAATCACCTGCTTGTCACTAACTTACTAACTTTGCCTGTTTGCCAGCTGTTGCTTGTAGTGTGCAGTGTCTTTATCAGTTTTATTGTTGAAAGCAGCTGCTGTCTGCCTCTGGGAAACACATTGATGAGGAGGTTGAGGAAGTGAGACTGAACCAAAACTGTGCCTTGAAGGAGAACACGAGGAGGCCACTGCTGCAGCCTGACTGTTTACTACTATGGAAGAATGACTAGTTTACTGTACCTGTGATGCATCAATGAATTAATATGTTTTTGTTGTATTTCAGGCTCATTCTGCTCATACTGAACGTAAACAGTTTGTAGTTTAATGGATTAAGAGGACATTTGTTAAACATAGATACACATTTTCCAGTTTATTCCTATACAGCACAAACCTGTCATATTCCCTGCCCAGTGCTCTTCTTCTGTGGTGTTTTATGGTAGTGGAATTAGGGATGCACTGATCCAGCTTTTTCAGTCCCAGTGCCAATACCAATACCTGGGCTTAGTGTATCGGCTGATACCCAATACCACTTTTTAATTGATAAACTGTCCAACTTGCCATGTGGAAGACAGTGGAGGCATCAGCAGTCTTGACTTTAACATTACTTTCCTAACTTTGTGAAACACTGTCACTCTGTTTTTGTTGTCTACCTGTGCTGTTGACACAAACACAGAATTGAAGTGAATAGATGGGTGACCCAATCTAGCTGTTTAGTCAATATCTGGGCCAATATCTGATCTCAATATTGGATCAGTGCATCCCTAGTTAATCCAGCATGTTGCATAACTACTAGTTACTGATCAGGAAAGAAAAGGACAACTAGCATGACTAGAAATTCATGTATATTAAGTAATCTGTATCACTGTCTCCATGTTCTGTAAGTCCTGTCAATGTAATTGTCTGCCAGTGCTATCTTCTGTAATTGTGTTATCACTTCCACTTTCCCCTGTTCAAATTCCCTGCATGACATAAAGATAGGTTCCGCTGTCTGAGCCTGATGATCACAAAGTTGGATGTTTTCCTCTGATGCAGACTAAGGTAGGTGAACTTAAGGCCTCACTGTGCTGTGTATTGATGAAACCATGGTGCTGTCCATGGTGCTGAAGTGACACAGACTCATCTGATATTTGTCTCTAAAGCAAATATCAAAAGCTCTTGGACCATTTTAAGAGACAGTTTTTCAATGTCCGCAATGCCCTCGGTTTCTTGAAGAAGTTAATTAACCATCATTAGAGTTAAAAGTTGCTGAATGATCTTTCATTTTTATCACCACAGGTCAGATCAGGTTTGAATGTGTATAAAGAACTGTAGCCTTAACAAGTATCAGCCAATAGGATTTTTAAGCACTAACTACACACTGAACGACCATCCATCACTTCGCAGTGCCTCAGTGTGCAGACTTCCCTCTCTCTCACTACTGTACATCTATGTGTTGTGACTGGCCCCAGCCTGGTTTCACTATCACTGCACAGCTGCAATAGTCTATGGATGGCTGGATGCCTCAGCAGTGTTTACCTGCTGGTGTGAATTGGAGATCAGTCTGAAAGTTTTTTGATGTGAGAGCCATTTACTCCCTCCAGGTTGAAATGTGGTCAGATGCCCGAATTTGTCACAGTGTCACACATGAGTACCTGACTGTGCTCTCCTACCAGTATCATAAGGGCAGTCAGGCAGGTGCCCGAACGGCTCCATCCATCCATCACAGTCATCGGTCACAAGGCATGATGTGCTCCGTCCAAACCTCAGACGAGGGCTACAGAAACACTTCTGGGAGAGACACAAACAGTGGCAGAGACAATCAAATGTCTTGGAGGGGAAACTGGATTCCAGTTGCTGTGATGCAGCCAAGCAAATGTCCAGTGGCACTGGGCAGATTTTCACTCACATATTGGACCGGTGACAGTCTAGGAGACTCCAAATCTGGCTGTAGGACACGTGTCCTTATTTCTCTCCTCCACAACCAAACATCTTGTCTCTCTCTACAAACACTATTGTCAATCTTCTCTTTAAAAGCATTTTTGTAGATATTGTCCTACACACACACACTCACCCTCTCACACACATACACTCTAGACCCTATGGAGGAAGATAAAAGCAGGCATCCGGGCTTTGCATCAAAGCTGTTCTCGTTTGGGATGTGAGTGAACAGCTAGCCTGAGGTGTGGCTCTTTTCTCAGTGGGATTTTGTGTGTGTGTGTGTGTTTGTGTTTGTGTGTGTGTGTGTTTACATCAGCTATGGCTAGTTAGGGAAAGCAAAGGAAATCTCTTTTTACATTGCACATTCCACGCCATGTGAAAGCACATTGTGCTTCAGTGAGTGTGCAACCAGGGAAATTGCACCCACAGAAACAAACAAACAAATAAAATGCGTGTTGTAAACCAAAGAAGTTAAATGAACAACAAGGAGAGGCTAAACAGACACTAATATCACCAGTGATAAGATGTTCCAGCTAAAAGCAGCATCACCACCAGACAGTCTGTTCCAGAGGACCTTTGGGCTCTGACTGACTCACAGTCAACACAGTATTGTGGAGTGAGACCACGTAGAGCCTCAAAAATGAGAATTGAAACATTAAAATCAATAAAATCTGCAGGCCAGTGTAACTACATGAGCACAGGTGTGATGTGGTCATATTTCTTTTCTTTTTTTTTTCCTATTAAAGACTCTGAAGAAAGAACTGAATTTTCAAGTAGCAACCAGTTTTGTATTCCTGTGAACGGAGCAGTGTAGCAGTCTAGATGACTGGAAATAAAAGCATGGAGTCAAACTTCAGAAGACATCCTCTATGTAAAAATCTTTGAGAAAATGCCAAAAAGACGTGTTATTTAGGTTTAGGGGAAGATGTAGCTGCGTGTCATCAACATAACTATGGTAATAGAAATAAAAACTGTCCCACATGTTCCAGCCCATCTCAAAATTAGTGTCAAATGCCACACTTCAATCCAATAACACTAAAATAATAATGTCACTGTTTGTCCCTCAGGCATTGGAAGGTGTTATGTATTTTGCTGGTTGCCAGGCAACCACTTAAAATGTTATGTCGCAGATAGTGAAAATGAATAACTTGAGAGGAGACAGGCTTCTTCAAAAGTGTTCAGAATTAGCCATTTCTAAATTTTGCTTTTGCTACATGGCTAACTAAGTTTCAGTTCTAGTCAATGTTTGTGCTTCCACCGGCTGTGGCTGTGCTGCGTCCCGGCTCCGACACAGCTCCGGTGCTCCGGAGCCCTCCGCAGCAGATACACAGAACTTCTATTTTTGCCAGAGAACGCCGCAGCAGTTCAGCACAGAGCCGATCGTGCAGGACAGGAAGTCGTGCACAGATGCAAAATTAAACATCTGTTTAATTTTCAAAATAAAATACACCATGTTTATGGTGGATGATATTTCCCTGCACTACACCTTGAAATTGTTGTGATGGGCAGAGGCAGACCTGAAGTCAACAGGTCAGAGGGTTTCAGACATCATTTCACCCTGTTGACACCATGGACGAGGAGAGGCTGATTGTGGAGGTCCAAAATCACAAATAGGCAGATCAACAGGTCAGCACCGAGTTGATTTGCTACTACTCCTCTGGATTAAATAAACTGTTTTTCTCATGGGTCCCCATGATTTCCGGTGTCTGGCAGAGCTGCAACGCTGAGAGTCACAAATGGAGTTGGTGGGTGTTGACGGACGGCGGAGCATGGAGCAGACACGCAGCCGCCGTTCCACAATGGACACGCATCTGTCCTTTTTATCACATCTTTTTTTCTGCAGAAGTTAGCATTCTCACCTGCTAGCCCTGCCTTGTCTTGTCAATTTCTGATAGCAACTCACAGTAACCTGTAATCAGCCCTGAAGTCATAGAGCTGTTCAAAGGGAGTAATTTAACCTCTTGTTTTGTAAATGCAATGATGACTGAGGCTCTTGTCGAGCCACAATCAACACCACCCACTCCCTGTGGGAAACCACACTCAGCAGCAGCAAAAATAAATGGTACCGCAGATTTTAGTGAACTAGGAAAAATGTCAGTTGATAAGGACATGCTTGTGTTCGAAACCACCTAATTATATAAACAAACAGTTATGAATGGTTTTCAAAGTGACAAGAATTTAGATGTTAAACCACTACCCCAAGATCATAAACACTGACCTTTTTCTTTTTTTTGGCATTTTCCCCTTTATTGGATAGTGTAGACAGAGACAGGAAATGGGGAGCCAGAGAGAGGGGGATGACATGCAGTAAAGGGCGCCCAATGCGGGATTTGAACCAGGACTGACTGCAGTGAGGACTATAGCATATGGGGCACCCACTTAACCCACTGCACCACACAGCACCCCATAAACACTGACCTTTAATGTTTGTTCATGTATTAGTGAATTGAGAGGGAGGAGGGGCAAGAGGTGAAAGGTCTTTCACAACATCATCCTATTGTGAAAGGAGGTTTGAATTTCTGAAGTTGTTCCTTTTAATTCATAATACATTGAGTGTGTTATTGTTTTGCTAATTAGTATTTCTTTGGTAAATATCAAGATGATCTTGAAGCTCAATTTTACACCATTTACACACTACCCTACTGCAATCCTCCCTTTTTCCTTCCTCATTAGTTGATCAATAAAACATGGGCTTTTACCTTTGTCCTGATGTTGTCAGGGGCAATATGATCCAAAACTGGTTGAGTACACTCATAAAAGGCAGTCACAGTGGACAACATATGGGACATTACTAGAGACTAGCAGCAAAAATATCAAATATTAGCTGACTTAGCAGGAAGGTTCTGTTTGTGGAGTTTTACCAGAGTTGACTCTTAAAGCACCAAGAGTGATTTAAAATGAAATGCAGTCTGATAAAACAACATCAATTGCTGGGAATGGGGGGATGTTAACTGCTTTGGATGCAATTAAATCTCAGTCCCAGTTTATTTGAGGGTACCAGTGCCACCTATCCTCCTAAACCATTACAGACATTGAAAATAAGGGACAGGGTTTGTGTTGAGCAGTCTGGTGCCTCTGTGCTCCAGTAAAAAGGCCTTTCTGCACTTAAATAACCCCAATTAGCAATATTAACTCAGTTCCAACGGCAGTACAAACACTGGGCACTGGGAGACCAGCACAGTTCCCATTTCATATTTACACTTAAGCTTTTAAAGCCTTTGTTGGATGTGTTTAGATGATAATTAACCCCAAATTCAATGTAAAAGGATTCCCTTCATTTTATTTCAATCCATCTCAATATAATAGAGTCTCGACCGAGTGTGGCTGTGCATATTAGAATAATAGAATGGGCTGGTGTTTTTGTTAATGTGTTTTCATCTTTTGTTATATGAAGTTTTCCCTTCAACACTGAATGCATCTGATGTGCCACTTTTACAAGATGTCACAGTGTGCACAAACCAAAGACAAACACAAAACTAATTTTCAGCACTGAATAAATGAATTCACTCAGTATGAAATGCCATCACATTGTTGGTTCTTATGCATACATTTCAGTTCATTTTATATATCAGTTAAATTGCATCATCATTTAGTGCATGAATTGGTGAGTTGTGGCCAAAAAAGTATTTTGTTTAAAGCCACAATGACCTTTGACCTTTTCCCATATTTGCTGAGATATTGTCTTCACGAGAATGGGACAGACAATGTGAAAACATACAAAGGCCTCGGTCATCTTACTTTTTGTCCCTGGCTTCAACACTATTTCTAGAAAACACTGCCTGCAACCTGAAACCATTAGGCAGTATATACTAGATTAATTTTGCCCCTCAAAACCAAGTCAAGCATACACGTGTGCATGAATGTGAAAAGCAGTCCTGAAACATGCTGCTATTCCCTGGTTATTCATGGCATTTGGTGGCATTTTCCCTCATTAACAAGCCATAAAAGTCATTAAAACTTGAATAGCATGATTCAGCAGCCAGTCTGTAATATTTATACAGCTGACAGCATTACAATGTCATTTCAAGCACAACAAGAATGTTAATGCCAACACTGCTCTTATTAAAAGCCATGGATATAAACACACACACACACACACACACAGTAAAACAGGTTTCTCGGGGAAAAAAAAGATACAAATAAAAAAGAATAGTCTTTACACCACTTAATTAATTGGATATTTAACAGCTGTAATAAAATGCTCTGAACACTGTGAGTCTACAAACAAAAAAAGGTCATTATGGAAACCTCATCAACATGAACACCCACACTCATTAATGGGCAGGCAGTCTGTTAGAACACCAGTGCAATAATCAACACAGACAAAGGAGCTGAAAATCAGAGGTGGACATAAAAACCTGACAGTGGTGACAGTCTCTGTAAACTGACAGGCAGCACCAATAAAAAAAAAAAAAGGAAAGAAAGAAATTACAATTTCAAAAGAGAAAGTGACAGTCGATTAGGATTGACAGAGATCAACGGCGCACAGTGCTGTCATTTTGCCCCAATGGCTGCTGTTTGGTGCAGTGAAATAGGAGCACCTCTGTATCCAGATGTAAAGTGAAGTGCTGTGTCAGCAGCTTCATAAAATCCCAGATGAATGAGCAACACAACGTTGCTTTTTCCCTTTGAGGCAGGAGACGGCCTTTGAGACGGTGTGTCCACAGAGGAAGCTTAACATCCACAAGCATTGATGTTTTGCAGTTTTGTGTCATTCGGGTCTGTACTGCTGAGATAAAGTGACACGGCCTCATAATCATACTGTCAATCATCTTAAATGTGGAAAAAAAAATAATTAAACCACACAGTAATAGTGGTTCCTCTCCTGTCTACAGTTGTAGCGCACACAATCCAAGACATGATATGCAGGGGTGGACGTGACTATTAGGCAACATATACTCTGTCAGCCATAAAAGAAGCACTTTGCAAAGTGCCCACCACTACTGTTCAATTATTGGACAAGCCACAATAACTGCTGCACTACACCTACATCAATGAAATGCAGCTAAAACACTAAGGTACAAATGGTAAAACTGAGTTTTATTACAGTGAGGATAAAAGCAAGATGGACTTTAATAATAATTGTAAAACTCCTCTCTTCTGAAACAACAAGTTGACAGTCTGGAAGGTGTAGCTTCTTGAACGCCGTGATAAAGGCGAAAGTAAAAAATTCAGTTGGAAAACAAAACAAAACATTGTATTCTTAAAGTATAAATGTATCAGCCATGGGATTAAAACAGGTGACTGTTTTTGTTGTTGTGGCTGATATTTGTACTTTACTGGAATAAAACAGATCAGAAGACTTAAAGCAGGCCATAGACATACAGTATGAGTTCCACCTCTAATGATTGGAGTTATACCTCTGCCAATACCATATCTATTGAAGAAAAAAAATACATAAAGCACAACAGACAGCTTATTTCGGAATTTGCCATGCCCCCAAAATCAAAAAATCCAAGCTGAGTATATAACTATAGGCTGAAAACTGTAGGAGCTGTAGATGTGGGAACATACTCTACACCTTCCCCTGAATTCTCCTTTGACAGCAGAGTAAATAATTCAAGGGAAGAATCAAAGAGCAATAGTGAAGTGTTTTCACAGGGAGGAGGAAGTGATTAGAAATGTTTTGGCCTTTCTATTGCTGCAGGGGAATATATGAGAACATCCACTGTCTGTAGTTCTGTAAGTGTGTGTGCCCATCTCTGTTCTGGTCAGTGTACACAATTTTATTTCATATTTGTCAAAAATGCATACATATTGCGCATGCCAGTTGTGCCTTCTATATTGTATGTGCACATCAGTGATTCTGTGCGATGAGCTGTTGTTGGCCCTTCCACTTGAACACCAGGCTGCATGGATGAGCAAACAGTCATCTGAAGATTGACATGTTCTTGTGATTGTGCATCAGACATACAAGAAGCAGTTTGCTGCTCACTGGATGGTTCTGGTTTTTCACACCATGCTGAATCCCAGGAGGTCAGCGGTTTCACAAACACTCACACCTGTCTGTCTGGCACAAACAATCACACCACAGTCAAAGTCACTGAGATTGCACTTTCTTTCCAATGTGTCATTGTTTCACTGCTGCCACATGATTGGCTGATAACTCCATGAAGACACAAGCGTTCCTGATAAAGTTCTTGATGAGTGTGCAACTTTCTTTGGCTTTCATGCAAGAATTCCCACAATCCTTCCATTCAGTTTATAGCTAACTAATCACAACATTACTTTAAAGGAGCTGCATGTAGTTTTGCTAATGCTAATGCTACACAGGCCCAATTAACATTAGTATTAACACCAGTTAATTTACTAGACTAATAGAATTGTAAGAAGTTAGGGGTTAGGGTTAGCCTACAGCAGTGGTTAACTCTAACTCTAACAAGCTAGCTCCATCTAGGTTAGCCCAAGTACGCCTATATTGTAACATTTTGAAAATACAACAATGGCTTATGGATGGGTCTGGACGCAACGGACCACAGAACGCTCCAGCGACCTACAGTTCATTGGATAGACGTACTGTGAGTTGGGTGTAGCTTGATTTTTGCTCTGCTGATTTCAACATGGCAGCCGGGTCACATACGATCTCAATTTACAGCTAAACAATATACTAAAATTTCTGAAAACATTTCACACATAAAATGGGCAGTGCAGTAACAGAAGTTTGATAGTTTGGAGTTTCACGATCCAGCCACATGGTGTTGGACGGACCTCATTTGCATAAAGTAGAGGTTGAGTCGTGATTATGCAAATTCACATACGGTGACTGGTCTGTCAAATCAACGTGCCGTATCTGGATCTCCCGCTCTCCATAGAAAATAAATGGATCCATCAACTTGACATCTGTCACCAGATTTGGTGTGTCTGTACCTTTAAGGTTTTAGCATTAACCGCTGATAGCTTAACAGTCTTGCCAACATTACCTATGTAGCAGTAGCAGAGCTTATAAATGATAACCTGTGTAAAGAGTTTCAGTAGGCCACATAAAGCATGACTAGCTTGACTAATTATTAACCATGACCAGTGTTACTGAAAATTAGTAGAGCATAGGTTGCAACAAGTTATTATAACAGTGGCTAAGCTAAGAAGCCATACCAAAACAGTCCAGTAACACTTTTAGTTGAAAATAACCAAAACATGCAGCTCATTTAGTCTCATTGCACAACAGTTGCAACAATAGATGTTCATGTTTCAATTTGGAAATGTCATAACATTTTTCAATATCTTGCAAAGCTCTAACCTGCCAAGTGCAGACTGTAGATGTTTTAAAACATTGGTGTTACTGCAATTCCATCAACTTTTCTATTTAGGAACAAAAAAAACACATAGTGATAAGCATTAGAAAGCAAACTGTCTGTTTGCAAAGGAGAAAACCAGTTCTCATCCATTCTGTCCAAACTTAAAAGCCAACATCCAGCTGCTCGACACATTGTGGACATCAAAGCACAATGCAAACCTTTCAGAGTGACACCATGACATTTCCCAAACATAAGCGAAGCACATGATGGACTTGCTCTTGCATCATCATAGTGATCATTCAACCATGTAATCCTCTTTGCACCAACTGCTCTCAGCAACCAAAGCTGGATCTTATTTTTTTATTTTATTTATTTTTTTCTCTGCTCCCAATACAGAAACTGGTGCTGCTTTCTTTTGCTGAGTGGTGCATCTTTTGTGGTATTTAATAGTCCCTGCATGATCTGCAAAATAACCCCATGCTGCCCTCGCAGGACTTCACTTCAAAAACACCCATCTTTTGAAGAATCCATTCCTAAAGCACACAACTGTGAGTTTTATCAAATTATAAAAATACACACAGAGGCCGGTGGTTTTCACAAAGGTCCTCCAAGGTAATGTGGCGATTCAGTGAAATTTAAGTTACGGTAAATTTAAAATGTGCTTTAACATCTGAACCTGCTTCACTAGATTACATTGAAGCAGCAAACAGCTATGGATATTAGGTGTCCAGCTGGGACCAAGGCAATCCTTGAAGTCTTTCTTCTGTCAGAGAAGCTATCTATTTACACAAAAAACCCTCACATTACATTTCCCAGAAACTCCATTCAGTTCTGTGATTGAAAGCCCATCCTGTTAAAATTCAACCTTGAACTTTTTCAGTAGAGGAAGAGGTCTGACCCTGTTTAAGTGAAGATCCACTATGTTGTTCATGCTACTTTCCAGGCAGAAGTTACCAGAGCTTTTCTTTGGTCCCTTTACAAACATCACATGTGCATTTGAATGACAGCAGCGATTGAAGGAAACTACACTTTAAACGTCAGCATTATTGCTCTCTTCCCACACAGGAGAGGAAGAGTGCAGAGGGAGATGATGCTCTCTACAGAGTGCCGGTGCATGCTGTCACTGCTGGAATAGGATTTCTGGTTGCTCTCCAAGATAAAGTGACACATGGTACCGTGTACACAAAAGTGCGTGTGCGTGCGTATGCACACGCACGCACATAGACACACGCACACAGCAGGCTGTCACTCCTACATCAGCGCACACAGCAGCTACTTCTCATTCAGCACTAAGGTATTTCCAACCTTCTGGACACTCTGCTGTTTTTTCCCCTGTATTACAGGCTTTTAGCCATAATCACATGTCTTAACCAGATATGTATTGTTCTCAGAATAACAGAGAGTTACTGTCAAAAACAGAGCAGGGAAGTGGGGGAACTTAAGGAGCTCCATCTGCCAGCATTTCCCCAAAAGCCCCAAATCTGTTAGGCTTATATTATAACCTCATCTTAGTGTCAGCTCCCCTCAGTCTCTCTGACTGGACTGGCAAATCTATAGGGCTCTCAAACTGGGACCTGCTCACTGGCCTTTGGGTGTGGCCCAAAACACATGATGATATCGTTGCTGGCACATGCTGGTCAACAACTGATTAGAAAATTAGTGCATAATACAGATAGACAGACATACAGACAGACAGACAGATAGACAGACAGACAGACAGACAGATAGATAGACAGAAAAAAAGACATTAACACACACATAGGAAGGGGAGGGGGGCTGTGTCTGTATATGTGGAAGGTTGTTAAGTACAGAGATTGCAGAGGGGACGAAGCTCTTACTGAATCGAGCCTTTCTCCACCACAGAGTTCTGTATTTGTGTCCTGACGGCAGCAGTGTGAAATGTGGGTTGAGGGGGTGATCCGGGTCATTTGTTATTGTCCGTGCAAGGCGTGTGGCAGCTCTGTGGTTGAGTTCTGGAAGGACTGGTGTGGGATGGTTGGTGATCTTGGATGCAATGTGTGTTATTTTTGTGAGTTTGTTTTTGTTAGTGGTAGACAGTATGTTGAAGAAGCATGGGGAACAGTACAGCAGGATGGGTTGAATGATGCTAGTGTGCAGTATTGTGACAGGAGGCAGGGGGCAACAGAGAGGGCACAGAGCCTCCGGATGACATCGAGTCTTTGCTTGGGATCTTTTGTGAATGTCAGTGATGTGTTGGTCAGTTTATTGTCAATGGTGAGTCTGAGGTATTTGAAATGGCTGACCTGTTCAGCTGTTTGGTTGTGATGGTGATGGATAGCCCTCTTCTCCTTCTCGTCCTCTATCACCACTCTATCTCCCAAATCCATCAGTGACTGCACTCACGCCTATCGACCTCTAAATCCATAATTTTATTTATGTAAAGTGTCTTTGAGCACCTGTAAAAGCACTTAACAAAATGTACTTGTATCATCATCATCATCATCAAGTTATCCTGGGGGGGGGGGGGTGTCTTGAATGTTCACAGAGTCTGGCTTGGGTTACATGTCATGTTATTGGATGTATTGTGACTATTTTTCTCCTGTGTCTCTTGCAGGATCTGCAGTGATGAGGTGGAAGGATATGCCTGAAAGAAGAGCTCACACATCACCCACAAGACAGGTCATCAACTCTGTGGTCAGACCCCCTCCCCCTGCATTGGTACCCGAAGTCAAGATACATTTGTTTTAGATGAGTTTTATGAATAAGCCCACTTTGATCGGTGCAGAAACACTGACTTGTGTGAAACTGCTCAACATTATGGTATCACTGTCTGCAGCACCCCAGGAGGTCAGCTTCTACATTCTGAAAAGTTCCCTTTAAAGTCAGCAAAGCAGCAGACTGGAAAAGACTCTGTCTCAGAAGACAGGAGGGATATAAGCAGCAGAAAAAATATAAAGTGTGATATCCGGTAACATGATACCTCCACCCTCAGTGCAGTGTTACAGCCAGGGCCTGCTCATGGCATTAACGTGCGTCTGAAGTGATCCAATTACAAGTGGTCAGCTCTGAGCACATCAATTCACACATTCAGGCATTAAAATGCCTCTCCACATGCACCTCAAGAGACCACTTGTGATCGGATCTCACTCCCCTGCTCAATATGCAAATAAACACGTATGCCTTGTTATTTTTAGCCCGTCCGACAGATGGGTCCTTAGTCAATATGTTTGTGTGCGTGTGTGTGTGAGAGAGAAAGAGAGGAGGAGAGAGACAATGGGGCAAAGAGAGGTGATGAGAGTCACCTGCACAGCTCTGAAATGAAACAAGGATTTACTCATTTGAAAAAGTGAAGTACTTTGGTTCTGTATGAAAATGGATGGCAGGTGTGAACAGGGCTGGAGGGAGCTGATGACTGCTGTCATGGTCAAAATTATTAACTTGTGATCATTTCAGTCCTGTCAACAACAGCAAAGAAAACATCACAGAGCTGAGTAACATCTGACTTGTGGACACAGCAGCTCCTGGTGTTCCTACATTACCAGACTCACCTCAGCCTCTCTGGTTCATCCTTGTCTCCTCAGCAGATCGTTCTCTGCTTCAGTGGTGGTGACTCTCTGGACCTCCTGCTGTTTACTGCAGTTATCTCCTGTCTTTTCCCTCGTGTTCTTTGCTGAACTGGTTTTCCTCCTTGAAGTCAGCGCAGAGCTCCAGCTCATGCTGCCTCCACATCTGCCGGACTGCAACCTCAGACCTATGTCTTTTGCTGAGGTTGAAGATAATAGTAGCTTTCCAGGGTCTATGATTATGCCAGCGTGATCAGATCACATGACGATTTCAAAGTGCCAGAACAAAAAAAAAAAAAAAAAATACACTGTATAAGACTTTAGTATTAGATGTGTGGTCAGAGGCTTATCAAGTTGTAAATACACACAAAATTGCATCAGCTAGCGTTAGCTCGGTGGGTAAAGGTAAGCTGCGGATAGTCAGACACCACACTGTATCGGCAGTAATTAAATTCAGACAGCTAAATTAACGCAATACTGGCTTCTTTATATTTGTACAGTACGGTGCACGCACGTAACCATGGTTGCAGACCATGGTAGTCCCTCTTCTTCCACTATGAACCCTAGATGGCGATCATTGACAGTGATAAGTGTCCAGCATTCCACACTCAACTTTTTGACCATAATGAGTGCACCACGGAGGTACTTACAGTACACTGCATTTTACCATACTTGTCAGCGTGAATGCACTTACATACTCAAAACAGTAAGTGTAAGTATGGAAGTGTTCAAAATGCGACACAGCACAAGCCTCTGTGTGGGTGCTCTCTGCAAGGCCACTGTCTCTGTATGTTTTTTTAAAACTTATTTTAGGGCTGTGCTCACAGCTCACTGTCAGCCCTCAAATAACAATGGCTGGATATGAAATGTTTTGTCAGTTGATGAGTCTTAACCATCATAAATGAAAGATTGCGGGTTACGAAGCGCGTTTGTGTCGCAGGGCGCAGAGACGAGAGCTGGGAGACCAGGGCAGAGGCAGTGAGTGAAACAGCGACCAACTATCTTCTCCTCTGGATATGTCTCTTAGTTACAAATTTCCGAAATCATGGTATAAAACAATAAATGCCCCCTAGTGTAATCATGTTGCTGTTTCAATGTCCATTTGTTAGTTTAAATTTAAATACATCAGTGCTTTTCACACATCAGTGCAACAGTGGACAATCTTTCACACACATTCACAGAAATAATCATGTCTTTCTAAAAATAAACATCACTCTTTCTCTCAAGTGCTATATATGCTAACACCACTGTACACTTAAGGGGGAAGCAGTCTTTGTAAATTTCACCAGGTTCCAATCTGGAAAACAGAATCACAGAGTCAGTGAGTGAAAGAGCAAACCGCCATCTTCTCCTGTGGATCTCTGTCTGAGGGAAGAAGGAGGGTTCTCTCACCTTAGGCAACGCAGTGCAACAATACCTATACTTTGGTTCCGCCTTTATTTTTTTCTTTCCTCCTACATTAGCATTGTCTTTCACAATAAAATGTTGAAATTATATTAAACATGGAGCTGGTTATTGCCGGCATCAATAAAGTAATGTGTAAAATGATACACTCATGTAATAGATTTGGACCAGGAATAAACAAAAAGTGACTAATTATTCTCACATAACAACAACAATGACATAAACTAGTCAAGGAATCATATTAAGGGCATGGGACCGAATGAAGGGAAAGGTTACAGAACCTACAAGAACAACAGCAAAGATGGAAACGGTAAACAAATAGATAAAGGCATAAAATAGATCAATAAATAAAAACAACAAATACAAGAGATAAATCAAACAGGAGCAGTATTGATGAGCAGCACTGCTTCTGTTGGACAGTGTGTTTGATTCACCAGTGTATGATTCAGGGCAGGGCCGGTGAAGAGCATGAATGAATGTACTGTACATGTGTGGCTACAGTTATAGTTTTCCCCAGTGACTTGGTGTTGAAATCGTCAAGGTGTTTTGAGAGTGGGGAAATATCCACAGGGTGGGTGTCCAGCAGGAAGTGGTGCAGAGACTATTTTGGGATTTGTTTGTCACCCATGCTTTTGTGTTGTACGCGCACTGAAGTCCTTGAATTAACAGTCCTTGAATGCTTCATTATCTTTGACTGCGATGATGAGTCTGTCCACCTGGTCTAGTTGTAGCACATGCAGGTGTCTCAGTGTGATGTGGTTACTAGCAGTTACTTGCAGTTGGTGTTGTGTTGTGTTCAGTGAGAGGGCTCCAACAACACTCTTCTTTGTGACCACACTGCCGTTTTGTTTGCTTTGTCACAGTTCTGTTGCAATACCCACATCTTTTGAATATCTAAATCATGTCCTGGCCTTTTGAAATAAACTTATTTTTTACCAGAGCACATTTGCCTCAGGTGTTTGAATTGCCCAGCTGGTAAATTGTCTTTACAGCTTTTAGGGGAGTACGCAGAGGCCAGGGGAGCCTGAGACTTGATTCGTATCCCCTGAATACTGATGTGAAAAGACTGTTTTCTGTTTACTCTTTAGAATATACAAGAATATGATCCTGTCCAATGACTCAGACATGGTGAATTTGAGATTATGGTTCCAGCTGTGAGTAAAGATTGGAGAGCCCACCTTCTGAAAGAATATCTGAAATACAAACTGATCTCAGTGTTTAAGACACAGTTGCCCTCAAAATGTGCTACATAATGAGCAGCAGTTGTGATTCTAGCCACCTTGCTAATTTGTGTTTTCTATTGTGTAGTCTATTTTGGCCATTTTAAATACATTTTTCTTCTCTTTTCTCTTTTTTTTAATGTGTTACTTAAAGGTAAAATCAAGAGTTTACCCATGTTTGGCATCTATTCTTTTTTTTTTTCTTTTCCCAGTACAACTTCACCTACATATATATATATATATATATATATATATATATATATATAATGATGATTTTATAACACATAGGACAATGAAAATGTCATCCACTCCTGTAGTTTAAATTGCAGATCTTATAGCAAGCTATGCAGCTTTTATATATATATATATATTATTATATATAATATATATATATATAAACGCTGCATAGCTTGCTATAAGATCTGCAATTTAAACTACAGGAGTGGATGACATTTTCATTGTCCTATGTGTGATAAAATCATCATTAGGAGGACAGACATGGAGAGACACCTGGAGGCTTGCCAAGGTGCAACAATATCAACCTCAGCTGCTGCCCCATACAAGCAGAATCTGCTACATCCTCTCCCCTTCTTCCCCCATCCACTATTCCACCCGTGTTCTCCATTTCAGAACTGTTTGCTCCTCCTCCCCAACAAGATGTTAAGGTGCTTGCTGCTGACTCTAAACAGGTGACAAAACCTTCTGCCAGCCCTTCCTCTGGAGATACACGTGTGACATGTACTGCCCAAGAGACTACAACTGAGAGATTTTTCCAGAATAAAGGCCCTTACACATGGGACATATTTTTCAAGTGAGTAACTTACACATTAGTCTTTTTTTTTAAACTGTGGTTTTAATCGTCCTTTCACACAGACCCGATTTCGCCTTTGCGAATGAACACATCACCCAGTCATGTTGCATGTAAAGCAGGTACGTCAAAACCCTACACAACACCATGAAAACGATGTCAACACCCTGTGTCTCTCACCACTTGTTTGACAAGTACTGTATATGAACATTACAAAGATAACAAAATTAAGGGCAGTGTGTGGTGAAACATCGGCAAACAGCTCAGCTGTCAGAACAGTGATCAGACAGTGAACTAATGTGTTGGAGGTAGTAGAGTTGGTAATGAGAGGACAGTGGCACAGCAGGTTTGGCTAATGAAAACAAACCACTGTTGAATATGTGAGGGATAACCAGCAAGTATGTGTGTTGTAGGGGCACGGCGTGGAGGCAAAGAACCACCTGACGTAAAGTGAAACTCTGGTTTATAATTGTCGTGGCTGTCACGTATTTGCATCACCGCCGGCATGAATGGAATATTTTGCAGTTTTCATGTTTTATTTGTCACCTGTGTTATACATGAGGCTATGAAAAAAAGTTTAGATTAATTAAGTGATTGACGGTTTCAAGTAATTACTCCTGCCCTCTGCGTGTGCTGAGGTTCCTGCAGTATGTATAAGCCTCTGAACAGATGCATTAACTTGTTCAGTCATGAAATACATTTTCCATTAGGTTCAGATCTTTGCCCTAAATTACTGTTAAATATTCAGTGGTAAATATTGTGTGTTAGTTTTTTGAAGAGACTGAAAGAGAGGCCTCAGCTGTCCAATCAATGTTTTAATGTTAACTTATGTCACTAAACTATATGGATGCAGTTTATACCCATTTTGACAGTTTATGTGATGAAATATGTTGCTGTTGACTTACAATGCAGCATATAAAGAACAGGCAAAATCAACATGTATTCTACAACAGAAATGAATGATTTTCATGTTAGTGTTGATTAATTAAATATAAATCAACAACAGAGAAACTTCTTCCAAAAGTGTGCACACAATTTTATTTTGAAATTTCCTGCATGTAATTCCTGTTCTGAGAGTCCTGACATGGAGCTGCAATTTACCCTAAAATGCATCTGATCCAGACACAAGTATAAAAGTTGAACATATCTAATGTCATAGACAGTTTTTGCTCACTATCCTCCTTCCTGTTATCTGTTTACCATTCTTCTGATATGGTCAGCCAGTGCTACGATGTCTTAAAATTACCTGTTGTGGGTTGCTGCTTCACTCAGCTCTTTCTACCCCTGCATAAACCTACCACTATTGCTGGCCCCGTCGAGGTGAAGGAGGGCTTAATTTAGCTCCACAGTTTGACTGGGGTGCATGTGTATGTGCTCAGGAAATGTTTTTATGAAGAAGAAAAAAAAACCCTCCATATTCACTTTGTTTTTGCCACCAAAAGACTTTAAAATAGTGAATGTGCTGCAGGCCTGATCCATAGTTCATGCTTTCTTTCCTCCTTTTCCTGCCAATGATTCATCTCATAAAAAAAGTATATAATAATGATGATAATAATGATAATAATAATAAACCCCACAAAACCGATCTGTACTTTAAAGGGCTTGCAGTCTATCTGCATGTATTCCAGACTGCTCTCAGCTCAGTCCAACCAGCTGTGAGGAGAGTGCAGAGGGTGAATGATCAACTGTTAACCACCGCTGTTACCACACTGATTGCACTGCCAGGCCCTCCATCTGTCTAACTGACCCCCCTCCACCATCATCTTCCCAAAATGCACAGAAAAATCTCTCCTTATTTGTCAGCATCCCTCACTCAGCCCACCCAGTCCTGCGTTCGCTCTCTCCCTGACCTACAAATCCCATCACACGCACCGTGTCTCTCTCTCTCTCTGAGAAATGTTTATGATTGCTACTTCTCCCACTCTGCTGCTTTATTTCTATGTGTGCCTGCAGAAAGGGAAAGTGAAGGAAAAGAAAAGAAAAATGCATCGGGAGGCTTTGCCCAGAAGGCTGTTGTAAGTTCTATTACAGTTTAGGAGATTGAGAAATTCAACACAGTGCTCCACATCTATTCATCTACTCCACCAGACAGCCCTCATCACACACGAGGACTTTTTTCCTGCCAGAATTGACCTGCACTCATTGATTTGTCTCCTGTTGCAGCAGTCATGGTTGTTGTTGCTGGGAGGAAGGGAGGGTGGTTGTTCTCTGACAGGATGTCATTGTCCCATGTCAAGCTCTTCTTGGTAATTGGTTCGTTTCTATTTAGGCACTGAATAGAGGGACGTGTAGCAAGACAAGTCTTGAGTGGCTGGATTAAAGGCGAGGGTTGGGTGGTGGGGGTGGGGAGTGAGTTTGACTGTTGGGAGGAAAGCTGAGTGCATAAAACTTAAAGTTGACATGCTCATTGAAGTGACTGGAGTTTTAGTGGGATGTGTTTGATGTGGTAGACTGTCAGCCAGAGTTCAGTGCGTCACACTGAGGCTTATGTTCATGCTAAGTCAGTACTCCATGGTCACAGGTTGAAGTTTCACAGTGACAATCTCACATAAGAGTAAAAATTAAACTGATCTTAAAATTAAACAGGTCTTACAGATCCCATAATTCCAATTTGTAGGTCCTGTGTTCTATTGAAAATTCCCATCAATAAGAGGTGTTTGTAATATTAATAACAAACCTCAGTGTTTTTGATAACTTCTTGGCAGACCAATCTAAAGGCCCAGAGCGCAACACTCGGTTATGTGACAGCAAAGTAGTCCCTGCCCTCAGACAGACAATCAGGACAAAGTTACAGAAGTCCTAACAGCTTGTTTTTAGACTCAGTTGCTGAATACATGCATTTCTCTTAAGATGAAGGCTTTGTGTCAAGGGCGGGGTTTTCAGTAGGACACAGTGGAGGGGGACAAACAAGCTGTAACTTTGATAGCTGTTAAATGCAAAACATTTAAAAATAGATGAAAAACCTGTGAGCAGCCCAACAGGGGAAATCGAAAGGCAGCAGGAAAATAAGGGGAATTAACTTAGAAAACTAACACAGAACTACAACAGTGAAGCAGCTATCACAGGGGGTGCTCACATAAGCAAACAGAGCAGTGGGGAAACACTGAGGTTATACAGCAGGGAGAAACAAGAGCCAGGTGGAGCAATCACACACAGGTGAGACACATGAGGCAATCGCAAGAGAGCACGCACAGGAGGACGCAGCGAATTTCACAATAAACACTATATAAAGTGGAAACACAAAAGACACTTTCACTGGAATGGAGGGCCTAGATCTGCACTATAGAAATAAAGAAATAAAACTACCATTGATAAATTCTGTGAAAAGATTAAAGGCATGTTACATCAGCAGTGTGACCTAAACTTCATGTAAAGTATCTCATTCTCATCGACATTTTCTATAGGAATCTTAAAGGGATATTCCGGCGCAAATGTATCCCATGGTCTATCGCACCATGACACCGAGTAGAACACCCCCTCAAGATGAAGTTTGCTGAATGCAACCTTCTCTAGTTGTAACGGCTTCAGCAAAGCCAGCACGATAGCAAAATACTGCTGTCTGGGGGGCCAGAAGCTAAACACGGCCAAAAAAGTATGGTGTTGTTCTGAGCATTATCTGTGGCTCTAAGTGGCTTTTGAGCTTCAGCCCCGCCCCTGCCCCCAGACAGCAGTATTTTGCCATTGTGCGGTCTTTGCTGGGCACTTGGACAGCGGAGAAGAGAGGAGCGTTGCCGTTAATATAGCTGTTTTTAAAATGCACCGTGCTTGCGTCTTAGCTCTGTGTAGCTCTGTTATTCAGGTCCAAACGCTCTGGACGATGCCTGCTCTGCACTGCCTGTCAAGTGCTCGCACGCTGTTCGTATCCATACTTTTGGAAATGTATCCAGAGACGATGTTTTAGCGTTAATATATTTGACAACCCTACAGAATTGTGTCACAGGTTACTGCCTTCCAGGGGGAACTCGTTGTGGCCCCCACATACCATTTTAGTAATGGGCTTATGAAATGATCTTGGAAATAAATGAACAAATGTTTCCATGTACCCCCTGCCATGTGCTTGTGTAACCCGGGTTGAGAATCACTGCGCTAAACCATCCATCCTGACCTACTCTCCTTGATTTCTGCAACGCAGCTTTCACCACTTTTGTTGCTCTTTACTATTGTAAGCTAGTGAGTTAAGAACATTGTAGAGATAAGAAACGTACACTTCTCTCCAAGAGTTTAAGTGACTTCAGACTAGACAACACAACTTTTTCCTCATGCATTTTTCTCTCCTTGGTTCTTCTCCTGAGGGACGTTGGAGCTGAGGGAAATATAACATAGCAACCCCATGGGCAAATTCTCATTTTGCATCACAAAACATCTCTCAGAAAAGGCTCAACCTGATCATGTGTCACACTGTGAATAGTATAGGAGAAAAGGCTCTCTTTTGAATTGAAAGGAGACAGTTGACTCAGTTCAGACATCTAATAAGGATCCTCCTGGGCACCTTCCATTGGAGGTTTTCCAGGCACATCCAGCTGCTGGAATGCCCCGGGGCACGGAGATTATGCATCCCATCTGCCCTGGAACGCCTCAGGATTCCCCACGAGGAACTGGAAAACCATGGACATCTGGAATACCTTCCTTAACATGCCGCCACATGACCTGACCCACAGATAAGTGGCAGATAATGGATGGATGGATGGATGGATGATGGATGGTGTAAATCAGTTTTCAATGCATTTTGTAAGAGATGGTTAGAAGCCTTGGTCAGATTTTCATTCCAGCTCATCAGGGATCAAGACAAAACAGTACAAAAAGATTTGAAAATATGGAAAAACTCACACACTGCCACCAAATCCAGAAACCAGAGAAAACACTATATTTAGTTTGGTCTGAGAGGAAAAGCTGAACGGACAGAAGCTTGCGCGCGCGCGCACACACACACACAAACGCACGCACAGCCATGCTGAAAAGGACTCAGAGCAGACACAGTGCACCACGTTTACACTCAAACAGACAGCAGACAGAGTGTGTGGACACTGGATGCAGCAGTGACTGGCTGCCAGCAGGTTCCTGCTGTCTCAGCTCACAGAGCAGCAGAGGCTGTACGGCTGTCATGCGAGACAATGCTGCTGTCAGCAACATGAAAATGGGGATAGATTGGTTTTGATTTTGGATTTGAGGACTTCTACAGAATTCTTCCTCCCTAATCACCACAGGGAGCTGATTCCAGAGATGAGCGAGGACAGAAAAAGTGAGGACGGGACAGTTTCTTAGTGTGTTGCTTTGATGTGCAGATTACTGCTGATGAGAGAGGTGTATTGTTACAAAAACCTCTAACACGTGCAACTTGCATCATCGTTATTTGGTTTGTATATATATTACAATAAAAAGCGGATTAAGCAACACTTTGTAAAAGTGCTTTCACCCAAAAACCTTTCTGGAGAGAGGGAGAGAGAGAGGAAAAAAAACATGAAGAGTGCATCATCTCTATAGACAATCATTTCTCCAGACACCATGAGGTTTCATGTGTCATGTCATCGGTTCAAAGACTCAGAGCTGAAATTGGCCTTTAAACTAAATATGCTTGGGCTAAACCCGAGCCAAGAGGCAAAAAATCTAAGAGAGATATTTGTCTTTAAAAATAAAACATAATGACTAATACATAATTTTAAAATGTATTCTGTGTCAAAGAAAAAAAAAAAAACAGCTTTTCTTTAATCATTTAAAAAATATTTCTGGAGTGAGGCCATTTCTCTCTCTGAGCAGCACGGACAGACTCATGTATGCTTTTATAACCAGCAGCCTGGACTACAGGAATGCTCTTCTTTCATGTTTACCCAAGAACACAATCACCTGCAACTGATTCAAAATTCTGCAGCACGGGTTCTGACTCAGACCAGAAGGAGAGCACACATTAGGCCTATTTTAAAATCTTTACACTGGCTGCCTGTTAGTTTCCGTATTCACTTTAAGGTCTATTTATTAGTTAAAGGTAGGGTTGGAGATCTTATTCTGGAGCATTTTTTTACTAAATTGCTTGAAATCCTTTTCACTCTCTGATTGCTTTTTCACAAAAATGAAAAAAGTCCTTCACCTGTGGAATGGACGGTCCTGGAAAAACGCCATCCAATCATCTCGAATGCCACATTCAAGTCAATTGGATCGTGATGTGTCGATCAAGCTGCCATCTCTGTGCCTCCCTCCCCTGCGCGTACCGCTCTTTGTGCACTAATCGCATGCATGCTCAGGGTTTTCAACAGGTTACGACCGCTGAAAAGACAAGGCCAGTAATCCAGTGTACCACACTGAAGTCCGGGAGGTGGTAATGTATCTCTAGACTGGATGCTGGATGATTTATCATGATGTTAGGTGTTTTCTTTGACGTGAATGAGCCATGAGAACAAGTTAGCGATGTCGGCAGTGACACGCGACAGTATCGCAGAAAGCTGCATCACTCACATTGGGATTACATTGGGTCGCACCACGAGGGTGATGCCTTCATGGCTTCACCTAGATGTGAACCCAATGCTGAACAAGCATTGCATGTTCCTGCATTCTGGAGGCGTGGCTACAGAGAGAAGTCTGAGGAAAGGGGCTTGGACTTTTGAATGTGTATTTTCAAAATGTGGCCAGGATGGCACTGCATGGCCTTGCGCCAGACTACATTTCAGAGATGTTTTTTGTTTATGAACCAGGAAGGCCCCTCAGATTCTCCGGCTTATCTCAGAATAAAAAATGTCCAGCGATGCCTGTTTTCAGCCGCTATGCTCAAAAACTCTGGAACAACCTGCCGGAGGATCTTATTCCTGCTGTTTTTTTTTTTTTTTTTTTTCTATTGTCATTTTATTGACTTTTTCTGTTTTTTTTTTTCTTCATGTTATATTTTAATTACTCGTATTCCATGGTTCAGTGTGCATTGGTCATTGCATTAAATTTCTTGGAAAGGTGCTATATAAATATACATGATATCTCTCTATCTATCCATAAACAAAAACCTAATTCTGTCAGAATAGATACTACACAGTTACATGATGACTCCAACATACTGGCCTTGAAATACATCTTAGTTTTTCCTGTAAAGTGTTAATTGTTGCAGCTGAGTTTATTATTTTGGCTAAAGATCAACATCTTGTTTCTCTCATTCCTTTAAGATTTCTCTGTCAAACTCACAGATTCCTTTTGCTATTCTTTCTGTCCGCTTGACTCCTCTGCTGTCCTATGAACTGTAGTTCTTTAAAGAGGAAATCTTGAAGATTTTCATTGAAATAAGTGTCTTTGAAGTCTGTCCCCGAATGAGGCAATGCAATGACCCACTGATGAAATTATATAGAGGTTCTTGCATTTTATAGTTACATTAACTGGGTGTCTGGTCATTTGGCACTTCCTGGTGAAGGTGAAAAACACACACTATAGCACTCACACACACAGAATGTTACTGATGCCTGTGCTGTGGATAATCATCTTTAATTTAGCAGATTGAAACATAATATGCTTCCAGTTTCTTATTTTGTGTGTGTATGTGTGTGTGTGTGGCACACCTGGTTTCCCAGTGCTCTACTGATTCCGTCCTGATTACATTTTTGCACACAACTGCCGTTCAATCCACCTGTTATTCATCACCAATCAAGCCGTCCTCTATTGATTGATTGATTTTACTTTTGTCAATCGATACAGCAGCAGTACAAAGCAACATAATGAAACACCTCTTGTATATTTAACCAAAGAGGTGTAGGCTGAAGCTATAAGCCTTGGCGCCTACCCTTCTCACTTATTGTACAACTAACAGATCACCCATTTCCTCTTCCAGTGTTTTTTGCAGCAGTAACAATACCACCAAATACAACACCATCCAACAATTATACCAGCAAACTGACCAACACCTACAGTACCAGAAATCAATCATTGTTTATTTTATATTTATCGTGTTATCTTGTTTTAGAGGGGACCTTTAAAACTCTGAAGAGTCTCACATAATTCCATTCATTCCACGCATTCCAGAACATGCGCTTCAACTGGGATCAGCAAAGTCTGGTAGCTCTGAGTTTTTACTCAACCTTTGCTTTATTTTGTTGTGTTTTTGTATGTTTTTGTCGTATTTTGTCAACTACTGATGGACACTTCTGTGGGAGAGGAGATTCTTCAGGAGAGGAGCTTCTGTCATTGAAAATGGAGCAGGTCTGGAGGATGACACCCTGTTCCAGCTGGATGAGGAGGTGCTTTTGTGGTTGCTGTGCTGGTGGTGCAGAGGTTAAGGCTTGGAAGTGGAGATGTACTGTAGGTCCTTTCTGTCGTCAGTCATCATGCAAAATATCAACTCTCTGCTCAACAAGAGTGATGAGGAGCTGGAGATATAGATGAAGACTCAGGAAGTAGACTTTTTTCAAATCAAAACAATACTTGTGTACATCCCACCAACGGCTACTGCTGAAGTTCCTGTGAAGGTCTCCATGAAGTCGTTGCTAGGACACAGACTAAACATCCTGAGGCATTTGACTTCAGAGAGATCAGAGATACACGCTAGTGGAGGCCGTTCTGAACAACTCAGATCATCCTCTTATAACACCTTGATGACCAAGAAAGAGCGGTGGTGGACAGCTCCTCTCTCTTCACTGCAGGACGGAGAAATATAGAAGATCCTTTGTACCTCAGCCATCAGGCTTCTTCATTCTTCTGCAAATGGTTGATAAGCTGACAGACAAATGATTTCCCTTTGGGGATCAATAAAGTAATTCGTATTCGTATTCGTATTCGTATAATTTCATTCATTCTCAAGATTGTTCCATATATGCACCCCTTTTACAGAGATGGATGTTCATTTAAAATTAGTGTGAGCTTTTAATTTTTTAAACATATAAATTCATTTAAGTTCATATTTGTAATCTCTCTTTTCAAACATACAGCTTTGCCCAGCAACAAGTTGTTTTACATGGTCAATATACATTTTTCAGTTTATTTTACTGATTTTATGATCTAAAATTCCTACTGAAATTTCCTTTCTGTCTATGGCTGTGGCTAATTCATCCACTAATTTCATTAACACACGACCAGTAGAATGGTTTGGTCTGAAACCATATTGATGGTCACTAAAATATTATGTTTATCAATAAAACTATCTGATCTTTTCACAAAAAGTTTTGAGTTTGAAAAAGTAGTGAGACTGGCCTGTAATTCGATATTTCATTTTCATCACCTGTTTTAAACATTAAACATTTAATCATATTACTTTGGCCACCTTCATTTGGTCTGGAAATATCCCTGTTTCAAAGGAGGTATTGCAAATATGTGTCAGAGTTTAACCACCACCTGCCACAGGGACCTGGTGGTTGAGGCAGCTGCCAAGTCCTGGTGGTAGATGCCTCTATGTAAACTTTAGATGTACTCACTGTTCTTCTTCACCAGTTGGACTTCACTGTCAGTGTGTCATCAAACCCAACCTTTGTCTTTTCACTCCATACTGTTGTACCACAGACTCCTAAACCACCACTACCTGGTGACTGGTTTCTCCTTCCCCAGCTTAAATTCTCCTCACTAACACTCTTGTTGTGCCTTCGGACTCGGACTTACAAAAAAAAAAAAAAAATCTCTTCATGTTGTTAACTCAAAACTTAAATGATACCTCCCCACAACTCCTCTTATGGTTTTCACTCTGCCCTCCAGGACTGCTCTCCAGACCAGTGGTAAACACCATACATCATACATCATACCAACTCATACCAACTACTTCTCTAGTATTAAATAGCTTCTAATGTATTTTCCTTTGTTTTACCACTTTTAAGTATGTCTCTATTTACAGCTGGCAAGAAACTTTTTATAACCCAACTGTTTTATATCTTTCACTCCTGTAGTATTTGTTGTGTTTCCTGGTGGGTTAACTGAGGAGACTAATCCTACAACGTTGACCTTTTTGTCAAGAAGAGCTATTTCAGCCATCTCAGTGACATTTCCACAACAAGCCAACAGTCTGTCCTCCCCCTGCAGCTCTGTGCAACAGTGCTTGACCCTCCCTTCACTGTTTTTGTTTGTTTGTTTGTTTTTTTTTTTCAATTTCTGAGTGTGTAAGAAATGGCTAACAAGGTTGCAACCTGAGATATTTGAAGCCCAGCCTCATTATGCTTGTTTTATGGTACCATGGCAACAGCCGCTTGACACAGCTTGCCAGCTATGTCCTGTTGCCAATGTCATTTTTCAAAGGCTGCGCTCTGATTGCAACCTGTGTGTAGATGTTCACACACAACAGTGTGACATTTTCATGTTTTTTCCATGTGTGTGTACGTGTGTGTGTGTGTGTGTGTGTGTGTGTGTGATCCCAACAGAAGGATCTCAGATGATTCCAGCCTAGAGAATCTCATTAGGACTGATGTGCACAGACATTTGCACATACCCCCAATACAGTGTACATGCAAGGTGCAGATGTTGATATTTGCATGTCTCCTGGAACACATTCATACACTCACCCAGCACATTATTAGTAACATGCACCCACTTATCCATGCAGTTTTCCTGCAGGTACATGTCTGGTCAGGTTCACATCAAACATCGAAATGAAGTGACTTGCTGGTTGTTGGTATCAGATGGGCTGGTTTGAGTATTTCCAAGACTTTCACAAAACATTCCCTGGTGAGCAGCAGCTCTGTGGACAGATGAGACAGGTCAGAGGAGAATAGACAGACAATGGACTGCAGCTCATAGAAAGGTAACATGAGGACATTAAGAAATACAAACAAGTCAATTTAGAACAGAAACTAGATAAACAGGATAAATCAAAACAGTAAATGGATAACAAGGACAACCAAAGTGCAGTGGTGAATAAAAGCATTCAGTGTAGAATAAAAACAAACAAACAAACAAAAAAAAAAAAACCTTTGGTATCAAAGGTATCAAATATTGAGCAAGTTCATATTGCACACTTTTAGCCATTACCAATGACTGAAAAGTGTGTGCATGTGTGTAACCTTGACAACAGAAGAGCACCACCTTTGGGTCCTCCTGTCAGCCCAGAAATCTGTTGCTGCAGTGCATCTAGCCTGTTTTGGAGACTATCCAGTAATTGGCGTTTCTTGGGCCCAAAGGTCTTGACCAGTTTAAGTTGGAGGTTGAGCTCTTCCCCCAGGTGAAGGTTCAGTTCACCATACTACAATAGGTGCTTCTTAAGTATGGTTTAATTAATATATACCACAGGCTGTGCTCAGGTTCTTAAACCACTCTTATCCCTTGGCAGCTAGAAGGCTTTAAACTAACTGGTTTCCTTAATCACAACATTAATCTTGTCATCTTTTCTACTTGACATGTCCTCTCACCTACGGTATGCATTGGTGATGTTTGAAATAAATGCAGTCCTCTGGAGATTATATTAATTTAAACATAACTCACACTTTTCTGACCTGCCAGAATGTTTTGTAAAGGGTGGAAGGTGTGGACTTTGTTTTGTATCTAACACTGCATGTGTCTCTCAGCAACAGTCCTCAGTCCAGACTCCTGTCAATCACAGTCCCAGCTTTTCTAACCAGCTTGTCCACTCTCCTTGTGCTCAGGTCAGACCTGCTGCTGCTCCAGCAGACTGCAGCATAAAAGGGTTCACCAGCCACCACTGACTGATAAGACATGTGCAGCATTTCTCTGCAGATGGGAAAGAGTCTGAGCCTCCTGAGGACCTACTTTGTACCTCTGGCAGATTGTACCTGTGTCCACGTGGACACCCAACTATTTATAAGATTGCACCACCCTGTCCATGTCAACTGGCTGAAGGGTGGGCCAAGATCGCAGAAGTTCTTGACCATGGCCAAGCAGATTGTCTAGTGAATGATAGTGCAAATACGTAAATAGATGACTTCACCCGAATACTCATAAAAGACCCCCATTGGTTTTATTCCAGTCTTTGGATTGTCTGAATGGAAATAAGGTAAAGTTGACTGAACGAATGGATTCCACTACAGCTGCTACAGTACACCATGTTCCTGAGTGACCTGTCCTTGTTGGATTTGAACCAGCTCTAACTTGCAACTGCTGTATTTAAGATGGAGTTTTTAACATTTGTAGACGGATGCAGAAGTCCAATTTTAACTTCTGATCTAGGATTCATTAAAAAATTAAAAATTTCCATGCGGTATAAAGGTCTACTTCCACATGTTTTTTGAATATAGAGCAATTCACAGTTGTATTTTATCACTGTGAAAGTATGAAAGTCCTTAGTAAAAATGCATACAGACTGTATGAAAATGAGCCGTCAGGACTTCCTTAACTCTGTAATATCACAACAAAGCAGTCACTTAGCTCCAAGCCCCACCCACCTGGACCCGCCATCCAACCTTGCAGGATTTGCATTCCCAGTGTTCACCTGAAATAAGTTATATTTTCTATTATCAATCCGGAACAGTCAGCCAATCAGAGAAGAGGCTCAGGGCCTCCCTTCTGGTTAGGTGGCTGGCTGGCTGACTGGCCAGTTATTAGAGCTCCTGAGAGATGGAAAGCTATGTTGATCTGATTTTTATTAAGATATTGTTGTCATGTTTTCAGGTTCTGCATCCACCTGTCTGTCACGGTCCTGTCATTTGAACACTAAGACTGAAGGTCAAAGGTCACATTCTAACCTCACAAAACAAGTTTCTGCGATAACTCATAGATTCAGTTATGAAAGAATTTAACTCAATTGCCAATCAGGATTAAATTAAGTGATGACATTCTATATAGAAATAACCAAAGGTCAACTTCACATGATGTACAAAAACACCTTGGGCCATTACTCATTGCGGTAACTCAGGAAGGAGAGAGTGTTAGTGTATTTCCTGCAAGTTGACTGGCTGGTGGAGGCCAACAACCACAAGACGGTGATGCTACTTGACACTTATCTTCAAGTCTTCTTATGCATATTAACTCTTGAACATGTACAATGAAAACACTTGAGAAGAAAAATCACTACTTTACTATCTAGCTTCACAATGTTACTCACTCCACTACAGGCTGCAGATTTACAGAGATACAGTCTCATTTGTTCCTTCAAGGTATTTTCCCCCAAGCACGGAAAGAAAATGTGGAGTAGCTGTTTGGGCCTAATTAGTATTCTGATCCTCACAAAACATACAGCTGACAGGTGGGGGAGAGGGAGGCAAACATGAAAAAGCTAAGAGATACATCCAAGAGGTAGACTGCAGATTAAACTCAATGGAGTGTACAACAGAGTAAACAAATCAAAGCGGTTATGTGTCAGTGAGAGATGGGAACAATGCAGAGTCCCCCCATGTGGAGGAACCGGCAAGAGCTCGCTGTAAAGCATCAAAGGCACCAACAGTAAGGGACATAAAGCAAGCTTTGGTTGACTTGGCCTCGACTGGAGCAGCTTTCAATTGTTGGGAGTGTTGTCCTGGCTTTTAACCTGCCTGAGACACCCCACAGTCCACAGAAGAACACAAGGCCTCTTACTGCTCAAGAGCCAAGACTCCCTTGTGGGTATATTGATACATTGCCTTTGTCTGCATCATTAACAACTGTGTTATCTCTGGTTGTGGCAATGTGCAATCTGTATAATGAAGCCAAGTGAGACACATGTGTGATATGACACACTCCATGCATCATAAGCTTTGAATTTCATTAGATGCTCAAAGGTAAAAATAAATAAATAATAAATAATAATAGTAATAAAAAGAAGGAAATGTTGACAAACTCATGAGTGGGTGAGCATGTTCAGAAGGAATATATAACGCATGCAAACCTATAAAGTAGTCATTTGAAGTTGAGAAGAAAGGCAAGTCTCAGAGTTCTGAGGTTGGGCGCTCTGCTACATGCAAACAGAACAACACAGATACTGTGATCAAAACTGCACAACTGGAGCCGAAATGAATCCGCTTTGTATGAATCGTATCATGTGGTTGGTAAAGAAAGAAAAAAGAAACGGCTTCAGTATCGCAGCGCACACCACAGATGGTCAGACCAACAACACTGTCCATTATTCATTTCATTATTTTCTGCTCCAGGTAGAAAAAAAACATTGTGTAATGTAATTTAACATGTTTATGAACGACAACACTACTTGTAGTACGTTCACTGAATGTAGAGCAAAGTGAATGAAAGTGTAGTGAGTTGTTATCAGAGATGTGATTTATTATTGTGTATGCTCTCTGTCCAAATCGCCAGAAAAGGTTTGACTCGGCCGCTGCTAACACAGAACAAAACACAAAGAAGTTATCTTTCTCAGAACATGAGGGTAACCCCTCTTTATAGCATAGAATGTGTCAAGACAGCAGCTCCCAAACTCTTTAGGCCGTGCCCCCTTCTGCTTCCCCAACCGAATGGTGCACCCTCAATCCACAACACATTAAAAAGAAGGCATATTTATATTATATTATATTTTCATATTTTTTTAGCTCTATTTAACACTAGAACCACCAACAGTCTATCCCCCTTTAAGCACCACAGTGGTCCCCCTGACCATCATATATAATTACATCGTTTCAAGTCACAAACAGTTCTATAAGTGAAAAAAAAAGAAGTAGTGTTAGTCTTTCCTCATTATGTTGTGCTGGGGTCAGGACTGGATGGACATGAGGGGGTAGATTGAGTGAAGTGACAGCACCACCCGGATTATTATTTTTGCCAGCCTTTAGTTTATTATCAACTACAGGTCTTTTATACTTGTTACAACTGTTCTACCATGAGATGATGTAGTCTACATATCTGTATATTCCTTGTGTTTTTCCTCTCTCCATGTCGAACTGGCTCCTCTCAACATGAAATCTGGTGCACGCCCGTGTCTTTTCTCACTCTCTCTCTTTTCTTTTCTCTCTTGCCTGCTTGCTCCTGATGCATATACAGAAATAAATGATATATGAAAACAATAGCTAGTGAGGAAAAGAAATCAGACGCAACAAAATGGAAATATAATAACATAATAATTGTGGAAACGTTATAATCCCTGCGACCACAGCTGACCACAGTGGTCTATAACAGCTGTTTATTCCTTGGACCACCATAGCATAAAGGCCTAAATTCTTAAGTGTTTCATTTTATGATACGATACGATACAAATTACTTTATTAATCCCAAAGGGAAATTCATTTGTCTGTCAGCTCATCAACCATTTGCAGAAGAATGAAGAAGCCTGATGGCTGAAGGTACAAAGGATTTTCTATATTTCTCCGTCCTGCAGTGAAGAGAGAGGAGCCGTCCACCACCACTCTTTTCTTGGTCCATCAAGGTGTTATGAAGAGGATGATCTGAGTTGTTCAGAATGGCCTACACCAGCGTGTATCTCTCCACCACATCCTCAGTGAGTCCATCAGGGAGACATGACTGAAGTCAAGTGCCTCAGGATGTTTAATCTGTATCCTAGACTTCATGGAGACCTTCACATGGAACTTCAGCAGTAGCCGTTGGTGGGATGTACACAAGTATTGTTTTGATTTGAAAAAATGTCTACTTCCTGAGTCTTCATCTATATCTCCAGCTCCTCATCACTCTTGTTGGGCAGAGAGTTGATATTTTGCATGATGACTGACAGCAGAAAGGACCTACAGTACATCTCCACCTCCAAGCCTTTAACCTCTGCACCACCAGCACAGCAACCACGAAAGCACCTCCTCATCCAGCTGGAACAGGGTGGCATCCTCCAGACCTGCTCCATTTTCAGTGACAGAAGCTCCTCTCCTGAAGAATCTCCTCTCCCCACAGAAGTGTCCATCAGTAGTTGACAAAATATGACAAAAACATACAAAAACACAACAAATAATAAGAAAGTAAAACTTTCTTTTTAATAAGAAAGTAAACAGTATGCCAGCCTACAGGCTTATGATCATAACACAGTTGTCATTAATTGGAAATGTTTTAGTAATTTAATGACATGTGATATCCCTTTAAAGTTTACAAATGACTTTCTTCAGTTTTACTATTTACACTGTGAAAACCCCGTTTGAAATGATGTATGAGTTATTCACTTCACACCATAGCGCCGCCATTACCCTCTTCATGTCATGCAACCCCTAGCAGCAGCTTGCACACCACCACCAGGGGTGCACAGCGCAGTTTGTGAATCCCTGATGAAAGGTATAATAATTCCAACACACTCACTACACAGTGGGCTGAGAGAGCAGCGAGTGATTTCAGACACCCTCAGTCTCTCTGTGTCTCCACAGACATCTTAGTTTATTCATCAAGTTTAGTACTTAGTCACCTTCCTCTCTCACGCACACTGCACTGCTGACTTTTCTGATTACTGTAGCCCATGCTGTATAGATTTTAATTTAGCATTTCAATTTGCTTATAATGTATTAGCCATGGTGTGTCTTCCCTTGATGTGACCACTGGAGCCTGGGCATATCAGTACACACCCACATGTCGAACTGCATTGTACACGTCCACAATTACAAGGGCTGAGTGTAATGCAGTGGCTTCACTCACTATTCACACCTATTCACTTTTTCCCCCACACGTTAAATTAGAATGAGTTGACATTATCATAATCTGAACCCAATAAACCATAATTACAAAGCAAAAACATGTTTTTAGAAACTAATGCAACAGCAAATATTGAAATCTCATTTGAACTACTAGCCTGTTTCATGTGGTCCTGCAAATTGTGGTCAGGTGCATCCTGTTTGCTTCATTATCCAGAAGATGTGTTTAGTATAGAGCTTGACTGATTTCAGCAGTGGCTAATTGACTTGATTGGACCTGGTTTAAAAAGGCGCACACCTGACCTGTGTAGCCTACTACCACACAAAGAAGTCTCTGTAGATCCCTGCAATAAACCTGTTTCAGGGTATAGATTACTAAAGCCTTGAGTGTTTTCAGGGGTACAGTCACCGCAATAACAGTGAAACTACACTTTATCTGGAGCTGGTCAAAACAGCCAAACAAGAGCAATCATATAAGAAGGACTTTGGCAAGGGAGCTGACCACAAAGCAGCCATGCTAACAGAGCTTCAGAAGTTCTTTGCAGAGATGAGAGAACCTGAGGGACAAGCCTCCCAGCAGCACTCCATCAATAAAATCTTTATGGTCGAGTGGCTAGATAGACAGAAGCTACTGTCACTAAAAGCTGTGTAACAGCCTCCTGTGTGCCAAACAGCATTTGAAGGACTCTGGGAGCATGAGAACGAAGAATCTTTGGCTCGAGTACAGAGTTTGCTGAACCCGACTTTGTCTAACATGCTCTAGTTTTGACACCACAAACACATTTTATACCAAAGAGTTCTGCAGAGAATTGTGTTTTCTTGTTTTGTTTTCTTTTTTTAATAACAAACCAGAGTGTGACTGTTTGAACCAGCTCTAATTAACCCTGTCAAACCCGACCATAGACTTTTTTTCAGATGTTGTTGTAGGAGGCCTGTGGGGCTAGAAATAAAGTTAACATTTAATAAAGTAAATAAGTAAATGTTGCATCTCCTGTATTTGTACTCCATTGTCTGAACAACAATACAGAGCTAAGAAAATTCCAAGGCACTCTGTTTTGCAAACATTAAAAATCCTTTGATAAACTTGCTTATTGCCTACATGTTTCAAGTGCCTTGGAATTTTCTTAGTTATGACTTAGAGAGCAATAAGCTGAATGCAAGTCTCACACCATTTTTCTTGATTTTAGAATGTGCCCTTGTATCCAGTGAGCACCTGTTTTTGATACTTCAACCTGTAAAGCAGCACCTCTCAGCAACCTTTTGGCATTCACTCTTTAGAGATTGGAATCTGTTGCATAATACCACATAAGCAACAGCAGGCGTGCTGTGTGTCTTTCTTCCAACACATATTGGTTCCAGCCATTTGTCCAAGGTCGAGCCTGAGACACATGCCTGACACTTTCCTTTGGATTACTGTTTTGTAGAGCCTCCATTTGTTCAAATGCTGTATTCATTCATATTTGTTGTCAGAGTTTGAATCATGTCTTCGGACACAAACTTTTGAAAGTATTCCAGTTGTGCAGGTTACCTGCACAAGGAGTTAGGTAATAGCTATTGTGGCAGTTTCCTCACGTTTGGGTCATTCAATGAACTGTCGCAGTTTTCAAGCTGTTTGAAGTGCCATTAGGCATGCTGTATGTTTCTCCTCCAGCGCCTCCCTCTTCAGTACCTTGCTGCTCAGATCTGGGACTGAGGGAAATGGAGAGGGGAGGGGAGAGCACAGGAGGAGATGAACGTGTTATGCACTGGTGGGCACAAGTGCAACCTTTGAAACAGAGAACCCTATTTGAAGAAAAGTAGATAATAGTGAGGCACAGGCAAATCAAATATTAGTATTTTTATTTTTTGGTTTTTAGTTGTTTGATAGCCAGTTGTTACTGTTAAGTTTTGTTTGTTTAGAAATAGTTACTACTTATTGCCTCACTTTGCTCTGCAGTGGATTAGAAATAGACCACAATATATTTCCGTTTGATCTAGATGTTTTTTTCTCTCGGTTTATTACTGTTTGAGAGGTACGCATTTGTTTTATTTTCCAAATGGCTCATGAGAAATGGCTTTGAATCAGATTGGCCCATGTTCACATTAGGTTGTCCTGCATGTGGCCAGTGTCAGCCACATCCGTGGCATCATGCTCCATTCTATGGTGTTTTACAGTGTTGTGCAACATGCAGCAGACAACTATGGTTGTAGAGAAGTGCTCCTTTAATACGATTCAAACAATGGAACTGACTTTTTAGGACACCAAAGGTCTTTCTTGTCTGGATGTGGGCCACATTGTAGTGGTGTTAACCTGGAGTGGTCTGGTTGAGCACAGGAGTCAAGAGGAAGGGGTGAAGGGGTTATGCACAGGATACAAACCGCTATCACATATTTGTAAAAGTCATTCTTCACACTAATGACAAAGCAAAAATGATATCATTAACTCACCCAAAAGCCAGCCATCTCCATATTCACCATCTTTAACTTTGAAAAAAGAACACTGTTCATTAGGATTAATGAGTCATGCACTGACCCTGGGTATTTTGCCAAAGTTTGTAATGGCTCCTTTGAGTTGCACACAACTTTTAAGTGTGTGTGTGTGTGTGTGTGTGTGTGCGCGTGCGTGCGCGTGCGTGCGTGTGTATGTGTATGTTTACAGTTTCTGTACTCCCTATCTGAGTGGGGGACAAGTTACACATGAAGGCAGTCTATTGTTCCAATAATTTTTGGGAATCCAGCAACTACATAAAAGCCACGTTTTAGCTTCTTCCTAAAGCTTATATTACTTGCTGAAACAAAACATGTGGCAGTTCATTCCATTCCACTGTTGCTTTGTAATGCAGTGTCTTCTGTTTTAAGTTGTTTTTGATGAAGACAAATTAATGAATACCGCCCCCTTCATTCTACATCCAAGCTAGGTCATCAGTCATTATACTTTCACTTGTTTTTTTTGTGGCATTGGAGGACTACAGAAGCTGCTTTATTCTGAGCTACCTGTAGCCTAGTGAGATTACTTCTGGTTGCACTGTGCCAAATCACCAAGCAGTGACCTAAGTATGACAACACTAGTGCCTGTACCACTTGTTTAATCAAAGGGAGGAGTGGGCATCACAGTTGTAAAGTTCTTTGCTTCTTTGCTTCAGTCCACCTTAAATTATAACCTTGTTCTTTATTCCTGAAAAACTTTTGAATATTTCCAGGGGATAAGTTGTTTTTGGCCTTGAACAATATTGGCGCTGTTTGATATTTCAGCCGATCTGTACATTTTAATACTTTTAACTGAGAGAATAATTAATTGGTGTGATCCTGATACCTGCATTATGGATAATCCTTTAGAATAGATAAAAATAAACCATCACTAAACTTAAACAATATATTCATCAATATTCAATCAAACTATATTTTCAATTTGGTTTAATTTCTTTACTCAAATCTTCCAATAGTTGTTTAAATTCTCCACAGTGCAAAATGTGTTTGTATCATCTACAAACAATACCAACTTTTGTTTACATCTTGGTTTAGTTTAGATGATTCCTGCGTAATGATTAGAGCCTCTTTATTTCCAAAGTAAAGGAGTCTCAGGGAGCTCTGGGTATTGCCCAAAACATTCATAATGGATTGCAGACTTGTTTACCAGACACAAAGAAAAAGAACATATGTTTATATATAGTTGTGTCTGCCTTAAAGTGAATGTTAACAGTTCACTTGGAAAGTAACATCTGTTACAAGGAAGAGGCCTGTCTGAAAGATATCAGAGACTGGCACTCTCTCTCAAATGAAAGGTACAAGTTGCATTTATTATGGCGAGGAGAAAAAAAGAAGGACATATTTCAGCATATGAGTGTATAGAAGACAATGATAGTGAAACTGATGCACACAAGTGAGGTTAGGAGCAATCAGTGCAGATAAGATGCAACTGTGAATAGTCAACAAGCAGCTGCTCTCAACAGAACACTGAATGACAGCCCATAAAGGTAAACAGCTGAGGGATGGGACAGTGGAATTTCTATCCTATATTATATACAAACTGCACTAAGCATGCTGCAGTCATATTAAAAAGGTAATGAAACCAAGTAAGAGATCACAGATCACTGCATTTCCTTTGTGACTGTTGGTTCTGCATTTTGTTTAATTGAAAAGGCTTTATCTGGATAAATAGGCCTCTTGGTGGTAGTTGTGATATTCTGTTTGAGAAACTCAGCGCCATGTGAAGTCTGACTGTATCACATGGCGCTGTAGAAACAGGCATAGCCTAGTATCTGTGTCCAGTATGGACCAGTTTACCAATGGGGCCAGTGCAGCGGAAATGCCTCAGTGCAGACACTTGACTCTGCCCTGTACCTATCTGTGTAGAGCTTTGTCTGTGAACATCAGCCTCTGACTCTGAGCTCATATTCTTTGGGTCTGGTTCTATTTCCTGTGATGCAGGTGCTCTGTTCTTCAGCACTCAGCCTCTGAGGTCATTCAGTATGAGATCTATAGCTGGTGTTAGCCATATCTGCCATGTGTTCTTATGTGTGTTAAGGTCCACTGTGAATTCAGCCTTGTAGTGCAGTCCACATCTAAGAAGCTGTTATGGAGAGCAACTTTGATTATCTTCAGTATAATACAAGCAACTGTATACATGCGCATATGCTTGAATGTTATTCTTCTTGCTGTCACACTCAGTGCTATCTGTTCCAATAATGGTGACCTTATCCCTTATAACACACTCCTCCAAACTTCAGGAAATTGACTAGTGTGAATGCTTTGGCAAAAACATCCTTCCTCTGTTTCACACCCCTCTCAAATATATATTGTATAATGGGGTGACTGAAGTGGTATGGTTCATGTCTTGAGGCCCCTGTTCTTTGACAACACCTGCAATCCAAGGAGATATTTAATTATCGCATTGTTTAGCTTAATTGGTGCACAAAGCTTTGTGCTTTGTGGAATCCAACTTGGTCATATAATCAGATTAAAAATAATAACCATTTAGAAACCTTGTTATTTATTCATGTTATTTAACATGTTAACTGTGACATCCTTAAATATCCATTTTATTTTGTTTACTTCCCTGCCTGTATGTTAAACTTAACTTAAATTCATTCATAAATCATAAGAGTTTTGTATCCTTTGACTTATGCAAAAATAATTAACTGGAAAATAAGCCAAGCAGAAATAAGAGGGTTATGGATTGGTTAGGTGATCAGCACATATTGGACTGTCTTTATATATACCACATTATATATACCACCCTTCACTCTCAATGCTTATGTTCCTTATGAATGCAGCCTGTTAGTAATTACACTCTACAGTTGTACTGAAGAGAGCTCCTCCTTCTGGACTTCATTAAATTTCTAACTACAGTTAAATGAAGTTGCAAGTAACATTTGACACAAGGTGCTCATGGATTCTTATTGTGTGAAGTGTTTTCCTCTTCCTGAGCTTCATTTAAATACTCCAACTGAATGAACCTTCTTATGCTGATTTAACCCCATGTGACACATGAAAAAAAAAAAAAAAAAAACACCACCAAAGAGCTTATTAGAATGAAAGCGACCAATTGAGGTGTTTTTAATTGTTAAATTGGAAGACCTTTGACACCTTTTAGAGAAGGTCTGACCTTATAGCTGGCTTATAGAAAATGGGGGTGAGCAATAATTGAATATTTCAACAGCACACTGAATAATAGCAGCTATTGAGCACTAACAATCAGAAAGTGGAGGTTGGACAAAAAATGTGAATACCTCTTTATACTTGGTAATGACATATAGAAATACTTCTCTCCCAGTATATTTTCATCACTGCATAATTTCCTCTCTGCATCGTTCCCTACAGACTGGTCCTGTTGTCTAATAGAGCTGATTAAATAAGAGCAGAATTAGAGGCAAAAGTAATTGATTTTGTACCCAACCATTACAATCTGTCAACCATATAGATTATGTTCTGTAGCCCTCTGATTAACAGGTGACAGAGTCATGTAGTTTATGTTGAACGGTCCAATTTACATGTTAAAAAAGGTTGAAACACTTTAGTCAGATCATTTTAAGCTGTCAGCAGTGCAGCAGCTGTTCTTCCTGAGGTCCACATACAACAAAATATACAGAAAATACAACATACAAAATATGAATTAAATACGCCAAACATATTTGAAATAAGACATGAATGTAAAATGAGTATCACTACATAGTATGCTGCCATAAATTAGTGTCAAGCTAAATAACTTTAAATCACAACAACTTGTAGTCAGTCTTTATTATTTGCTTAGATTCATTAATGTTAGTGCTATTGTTCATGTGTGTGTGTGTGTGTGTGTGTGCCTGTGAGTGTGTGTGTGCGTGTGTGTTTTCTTCTAAAACCTGCTCTTCCTGGATGCTTCATCTAGCTGTTAAGTTAAACCACATTTTAATGGCTCAATACATTACATACATGAGTCTTTCCAGAAATAACTGACTCCTTGCAGCTGGGTACTGTGTGGTCTGTCGCACTGTTTATTACAAGGACAGACAATCTGGTTGTTTTCCAAAGCAGATTTTCTTGAAGAAATTCATAAGGCTGCATGCCAAGCTGGAGAGCCTGGCCTGCACACTCACTGTAGTCAGCCTCACACCGCTGGACACACACCAGTGCAAGTCTTGCAGCTTTATTCAGAGCTAAATGGAGCTTAGACAGATCTCTCTGGCTGCACCCAACCAGACTGGTGAGCAGTAATCAAAGTGAGCTGAAACAAATGCCTGGGTCTCCAGCATTCTCATAGGAGGGGGAAACGTTTTCTAATACATGCTATTCCATTACACATTTTCTTAACTGTATCATCAGTAAGTTTCTACCATGTTAGCTGCTCATCCAATCATCCAACCAAGCAAATGTTCTTATATCATACAATACTTGAAGACATCTAACCCTTTGTGGCCAGGTTTACATGCAGACTTTTTTTTTTCCTTAAATCACTGATTGAAATAATTCCAAATGAAGATTTCATGTCAGCTGTTTACGTATGATGTGATCTATTCCGATCTGGTGTTTACATGTGTCGCTGCATTCATTCAGAAAGGACGTCTTACAGCCATGTGACCTGCACAGATTAATCAAACCATGACATATCATATTTGTCCAACGCTCCGGCCTGTCCCGGCTTCATTGAGTTTTTCATGGATTTTTTTTTTAAACACTTCACCATTTCTTGTTTTGTGACCATCTAAGTAGGCAATCATGTTCAGTTCTTTGGGACTGTAGGAGACCAGTTCCTTATGCTGTGCTTGGAAGGTGCCATATTTGCAAGTGAAGAAAAGTCACGACATGTTGATGTCGAGACAGAGCATGTGCAGAAAGGACTTGACCAGACAATGTTTCATTTCACTGTTTCACCATTTCACTTTTGATCGGTTGGGAAAGGGAATATTCTACCCCTCTGAAACCAAATGAAATTCCATTTGGTTTGGGTTAGGGTGTTTATTCTGACTGAGGTGTTTATATGGAGAATTTTCATTTTTTCGTGGTTTGGACATCTGTACCAATTCTAATTGGAATATCTGGCTCCACGTAAACCCAGCTAGTGATAGGCTAAGCTGATCGTGGCCGTTAGTAGCATGTCTGGCCCTGAACAGACCACTACATACTGTGCAGTGAGGAGGGTTTTAGGTTTTGGGTGTCACTTGGTAACAGATGGACCTACAGCCAGTGTTTCCATGCCTGTAGACTCAGAACAAGAGGCCTCCTCTCTACTTGTGAACCACCATCTGTGCTTCACATCTGTGTCTCATCCATAGAGTATAGTGTAAATCCACTCACACACCTAACATTAGCTGTACATGTGTATACAGAAAACACATATGCCTTCTAAATTTACATAAGTGAGGACAAAATATATGAAACACCACTCGGTATAGTGAAATGTAGTCATACTTAACACCAGGGCTCTACATTAACTTTTTTGTTCACCAGCCAATGTGGTTGATGTTCCTACCATGAAATGGTTCGCACATGTGTTTTTATTTCAAGTATGTTCGGCAATCCTGACCACACAGAATGTTGTTTTCTTGGTCAAACACAAACCACTCATGACACTGATGTCATTTTGGATTGAATTTTAATTTTTTCATCCTGAACAACACGGATCATCCACTTCATGACACCTTGATGGATCAAAGAAGCAGCGGAGGTGGACGCTCCTCTCTCTTCGTTGCAGGATGGAGAGATACAGAAGATTTTATACCCACAGCCATCAGACTCTTTAATTCTTCTGCAAATGGCAGATGTGCTGACAGACTAAGGATTTCCATTTTGGATTAATAAAGTTATGCGTATTTGTATTCGTATTCGTATATACTCCTCTCCAGACCCCGTCTTTTCTCTTCTCGCCACATGTTTTAAGTTCTTCTTTCTTTTCTTTTCTTTGAAACTTGTTCTGCTTGGCTTGTGTCTTCATCACAGTACTCCTCATCTACCCAGGCAAACACCGCAGGCCACAGTGTGAAATAAGTCCGCAGCCAACGAGCATATGATACGTCATAGCACGGTGTTCATGGGAAATGTAGTTGACACAGAGACTGACCAGGAACAGAGCTACAGGGAGAACACAGAGACTGACCAGGAACAGAGCTACAGGGAGAACAGCTCTGAATGATAGGCTACACAGTTACCTCATTCATAAGTTTTTATTTATACCCACCAAAGTGAATTTTAACCACTAACACTAATAAATGTCCACCCTCTGTTGAGATTCTGTTTGAAATGTGGTTATTACAAGCCCAAAACAAGCCAACATTTAAACATTTATTTAACATTATAAAACTGATGGGATTCAAACATTTTACTGTTGTCAATATGTTTTTATTCATTTTTTTTCAATGCTAGCATGTTGATTAGCATGGTGTGCATGTATTTCATTCTTACACACTCTGCAGAGAGCTTTGGTATCATCCTCCCACCCAGGGTTGAAGCCATTCATTCATTCCATTAGCTTTCTCCCAGTCTTTGTCCCATTTTTTGCCCTATTTTGCCCACTTTGTCCCTGGCATTGTTCCTCAAAAAAACACTCTGTTTTTTCTAATCATGTAGAGGAACATCAGCCCACTGTCACACACAATTTGGGATGAAATTGCATGGATTCATGCATATCATCTCCATTTGTCCCGGCTTTATTTGTGCATTCATTTCATCAGGATGTGCCAAAATATCTGTTAATTTACCCACGTTGTCATATTTATTTCAAAGACAAATCCATTTCATATGTGAGAGACACTTGCTGCCATGAGTAAAGAGATTATAGATTTGGATTTTAGCTTTAGATAATTAGTACTTGATGCACTTTGGATACAGTGAAACTATCTATCAGTGGCAGGGAGGGGAAACAACCGATCCAATGGTTTAATGATGTTGCATCTGAACCGTACAGGCTATTTAATCGCTGTTTAATATTGTTATAAAAATCATCTGTTTCTAATGGCCACATTTGTACTGTGTAAACAAATGTGCATGCCAGTGATTCAGCTGTTTGTTTTGAGACAACAGTTTGGCTCCATTCATCTGCATCAACCCAGACTAATAGAATTATGCAGACCAATGAAAGATCAGGCAGTGTGTGTGCGTGCATGCTTTTATAGGAGTGGGTGTATGCATGCATGCATGTCAAGGGTGGCCAGCTGTGTCTGTAAATCCTCGCTTGCCAGGATGAGTTTGGACCTCGCTGTTAAATCTGATGCTTTAACATTTAGTCATGGAGTAAACATTGATCCATCTCTGTTTCGTTACCAGCTTTGGTGGGTGGTGCCTCTAAGTTTACTCACTCAAATGTCAACCCTGTACCACTTTTCCCTCAGTGCATCAAAGCAAGGCGACAACCTTGGCTGCACCCTGTACTCCTTGTGACCTGGTTTATAATGGCGTATCTGATGATTGTGAAGATGGCAGCGATGATACACCCTCACACTTGAGCGACTGGTACATATTGAGCTGTAAAAAAGGCCACTGGGCTTGTCCTTGGTTCAAGACACTGGCCCACACAATTTAATGGCACATATATATCCTTCCTGGGTTTTCTGTGTGTTGTGTGAGTGAAAATGTGTGTGCGCGCGTCTGTGTTTTAGTGACGCCTATAACTTGTAAGGAAAGGAGCACAGAAGAGGTGAGTGCAGGGAGGTGAAGGGTGCAGTCAGTGTGAAAGGTTCACTCTCAGAGGTCACGAGGTTCTTTATTCCAACAGTGAGTCAAACATCAGACACATGCGTAATTAACTGACATTATGCTTTGCTCTAGAAACTCCAAGTTAAAACCATCTCATATCTCCATTTTTTTGTATTAATATTTTATATGAATCTGAGAAGAATGATCAAACTTTTTTAAAGATAATTTTGGGGCATTTTGGCCTTTAATTGACAGGATAGCAGAGAGAGACAGGAAAGTAGGGAGAAAGACCGGGGGAATGACAAGCCACACACATCAGCACAGTTGGGAATCAAACCAGCGATCACTGCATTAGGCATTGCCCAGGGACATGCGCTTAACCACTTGAACGCCAAGCATCACTAGAATGATCAAACTGAAAGGGTACGATCATAGAACATAGTGTGTCCAAAGGTGGCAACAAGTTAATAACAATTGAGAGTAAATGATGAATCAGGATGAATAGGTTGTGTTTTTCTTTTGTCTTTTCTTTTGTCAACAGGTGCCACTGTTTGGACTAGAACTACGTTCTGTCTCTGGAAAATCACATACTCGTTCTGCAGACAGGCTGCAGTTAGATTTTTTACCTGGTATTATTTATCAGAGCTGTTAGGAGCTGTATATTAAATGTCATTCACCTCCACTGTACAGACCATTATAATGGCAGAAAATATGACTTGCCTTGGAAGGGAGGACACATGGGGTAACTAATACTTTAAGTGATTTTGACATTTTGGCCTCTTGTCGTGATAACAGGTGTAAATGACTGTGTTCATGTGCAATAGATAGATACCGCTTCCTGTGTCCATGCTGTCTCTGGCTTATTGGGTTTTTGAGGGAAATTAAACAGGACTATGCTTTTCCTAGAATGACAAAAAGCCACATTTACTGCTTTTCATGTATCTGGTATCTGGAGAACTCCACTCTGATAAGTAAGGAGCTGAATATTTAATGGAAATATCACACTGTAGTAACTCCTATTTAATGAATCTGAGCACAAAAACAGGAACTAATTGAATATGAGCAAACAACAGACACTCTCTGATTATTATTGCCAGCAAACTGCTACAGCTAATATCTGTACTTTTTCAGGAGAGCAAACAAACTAAAAGTCTGGAGTGATCAAATTTAATTCAAAATGTACTGTATGGGACTTTGAGGAGAAATGCCCCAGTCCTGATGCACCTGGGCTCCACCTGCAGAACAAAATGAGAACAGGAAGATATATCTTTGGTGTGAGGACAGATCCAATACCTCATTATTGTTTGGGCTGTGTTAGCTCACAGATACAAAGCATCTCTTGTCTCTGTAATCACTTCTACATGAATGTTTCATTCAGATGTTAGATAGAGCAAAGACAGTGTTACACATAAGTGCATGCACACCTGCTGCCCATAATGAACTGTACTCTCATCGTATATTTTTTGTTCCTCTAAATAAACCACTCTCTGAAGATCTTCATGCTTTCAAAACATTTTATTGCTTGCTGCAGCTTGGGGCCAAGGGTCAGCTTCATCTACAGCAAATGCAGCATTAAAAGTACCTTTCCACATTAAAATGACCAGAAATGACTCAAGCTATATTTCATCTATATATTTTTCTCTAATTAATGTCTATTCAAATACATCAGAGCCGTTTATCTCTATCTTATCTGCTCAACAGATAACACATATCACATGATGTCAAGGCTCATGGCATTCTGAGCTGCAGGGAGGAAGGAGTATCTGTTCAATTAAAAATATTCAGAGTGGCAAACTCTGTTTTTAAAGCATCTGTAAACATGGCTTTAAATAGTAAAATTGCTTATATTATATCAAATTGTCTCGTTAAGCATCCACAAAAGTCTGAGTAAAAATAACTATTCATAACTACTAGAAAACCTGGTTTAAAAACAGCTCATTTTGCTATTCAGACCACTTGTCAGGATGGAGTCAGGTCGAGGCAGAGAACGCTCTGATTGACAGACGGTGACGGCACAAACTGGCAAGATACATAGATAGATAGATAGATAAGCAATACATCACACCAGGCCGTGGTATGCGCTCATTATACCACGCAGCCACTGCCTGGAGTGGTGTATTACTTTTATTGTGTCTTCTTATTCCATATTTTCATTATTAGTAGTCATTTTATAAATCTCAAGTTGTGTTTATTTGAGAGGAAACAATAATTGTACCGTGGGGACAATATGAAACACACAGGGTCTATTCTGTTTGTTGCTGTGGTTTACGTTTGTTGTTGGGCTGGAGTCGCTGTTTTCTCCCAGCCAGTGACAGACCGCAGGTGAAGTTGGTGTGCAGCACGAGTAGGCCCCGCCAGCTGCCACCGCCAGCTGCCACCGCTAGCTGCTACCACTAGGACCACTTGCTAGCACCTTTAAATTCATCACCAGCACCCACTAGCGATGGCGACTGGCATCCTCTGCTAGCGCCGCTAGTTCGTTGTTACATCCATGGTTAGCACCCGTTAGCGGTAGCGGCTAGCATCCGCCACCACTAGCCACTTCGGGCAGCATAGCCCTCCAGGCTCCTATTGCTGGCAATGGCCAGCGCTCCACTCGGACTGTACTTTGCTTTTCTGACAACTACTGCTTCTGTCACAGTTCAGCCCGAGACGAGGGGCCCAGGTTGAACGTTGCGTTTACCAACTGCAACGAACACACCAGCAGACTCTACCTTTACGCCAGGAGTTAGCAGTAGGCTACAGGTACTGTAGACGGGTTGGCTCAGATTCAAAGAGGCAGCGGCCAGCGGGAGCAGAAAGGTTTTGCTCCGCTGCCACTGGGGGGCGGGATGAGACAACTGACATGGATGCTCTGTGATTCGTTATTGCGTTATTGCGACAAATATTTCAAATTTGGATGGAAACTGATTTCTAATTATGTTAATGTTTAATGTTATGTACATAAGACCCTAAATTACATAGAAGACTTTTGTGGATTTGGGTTTACAGAGGCTTTAAAGCAAAGCCTCAGAGTGGAGACAGAAAATCCTCAAACAGCAAAACAGTTGCACTAATAAATATAAATATCTATTGCTTGTTATTATTCGTCACTGTATTGTCATTTGTCCCTGTCAGGATCCCGTAGGAGGGATGAGTCAGTTTTTCCAGTGACCTGATTGGTTAGCAGTTTGGCTGTTGGCAGATTCAGGAGTCCAGAATGTGGTGATTTACCAGCAAAGAAAGTGAGCTGTTACTGTAGAACTGAAAATTCAGAGTTAAACCTGAAGTACCTCAATGACCTCACAGCCTGTTTACAGAGCTCAGCTCTGTTTGTGCTGGAGGAGATGGAGCCAGTAGCTCCTCTCTGAAAAAGGCTAAACCTGTCTGGACAGAAGATGCGAGCAGTGGTGGAGACAATGTCTTTTTGTTATTATTTTGACTGAGAGACCTGAAAGTCCCAGAAAGAAAGAACCAGTTTATGTATGGCAGTGAAACAAATGTTGCCTTTACATCTTTCTTTCCTGTCTTCCATCTCCTCTCCCAGCTCCCTCACCTCCACACTAACTGAGCCTACACTGAGTATATGTCAGCTGTTCACTTCTTAACTAATTTCAGAGACTTCCGATCATTACCGGGGTCCAAGACTCTGGACGTCATTAGCTGTGGAATCTCATTTCCCTCTTAGTGATAGGCAGCAGAGGAGGGGAGAAAATATCTGTTTACAGCAAACCAGCTTCAATGAAGACTTTATTACAATATTTCTCAGCCATTAACAATATAACTATAAATGATGTGTCGAAGTTTTCCATGACCTCAAACTGACTTTTTTTTCTTGCTCCACTCTTGAACATGCCATCCATCTTCTTCTTCTTTCATCATGGCCGTCCTCACTGCCCGTTTTTGTGAATTCCAGACCACTCCTGTCTCCTCTTCGCCTCCTCTATCATTTTCCTTTTTCTAATCTTCTCTGTCTTGTCATGTTTCATTCATCCCAAACTGAATTGATGTAGATGGTTCCTCACCCTTGTGTGACACCAAGCTTTTGCTTGGGGGTGGTCATGTTGAAGCTGATTGGACGAAGAAAAAGTTTCACGTGGTTACATCACGTCTGTCAAACATCAGCTTTCATGAGTGGCTGCGGTCTGGTGGACAAGATATTCTGTGTTTGTGCAGTGATGGACCATTAAATGGATAATGAGGGAGTGCCTGCATAAAATATTGTCCATATTTGTAGTAGTGTCGATATTCTTTACATTTTCTCTCTCTCTCTCTCTCTCTCTCTGAAGGAGAAAACAACAGCAGCCCTGCTGTCACAGCTGGTAATTAAGCCTTGAAAGTTGCCACAAACAGTTCCTACAGGTGCAACAGCTTTTGTTGATCACTCACAAACCCTCTGTGTTTACAAAGGCAATGTTGGAACAAACTGTTACTACTCCCTCCACTGATGCAACATCAGGACAATGTTGTGCTGAAGGACTATAAGACAGTATGTTGCTGTCAGAGTGGTGGGGAAAGGACCAGCGAGGAAGACAGACTGGTTGGTCAGAGGCTCATCCTGCAGCAAGATAATGACCCAAAACATTACGAATGTGTGTGTGTGTGCACACATGCACGTGTTTGTGTGTCATTATGACAAATTGTGGTGTATGAGACGCCTGTAGGAGCTGCCACTGATACACTTCTGACTGCAATGGTCAGTCTGTGTGTGTCTCTGGAAAAATGTTATAGTGTCACAACTGTACAAGATACAGTGATAGAACTATAGAACTTGACAGATGTGTTGTACAAATGAAGGATGAGTGTGAGGATGGGTGTGGTCGAGTAATAATGAATGGGTCAGACTACCAACTTGTTGATCTGACAGCTGAGATAGCAAGAAGATCTCTATAGTTTAACTTCTGCTGCTTCAGTGGATTTAAAACTGGGGTTGGTAATCCTGGAGAGCTAGCAAGAGAGCTAGCAAGATTTGAAAATAGCACCTCCTCTGAGTTCCACCCCCTCCTCCCCCTCCCGTCAGTGTGTACATCCAAGCCACGCCTCCACAAACTGGAACGCGCACCGCACGAAAATGAGAAGCAGCAGGAGGAGTACTACATATATATATGTACTATAATCTATTCAATACTAGTGTCACTGACCCGTTTTAAACCCACAGAGAAGCTAATATTAGCATTAGGCTAATACAAGCTACAAAAGTAGCTACGTTAGCAAAGGTTACACAGTTACACACAACTCAGCTGTATGATAGTTTAGCATGCAAATATGAGGTAATAAGCACTAAGATAGTTAGCATGGTAAACATGATCTGCCATTCTCTATTGATTGAATTGATTTTGTGTTGCTAATAGCATTTGAAGCTCCTGTGTTTGAGGAATTCATCATCATCATCATCATCATCATCATCACCCCCACAGCAGAATCATGCATCTTACTAGAAAACCACAGCATTGCTAGATATAAAGTTTGAACTGAGCAGAACCATGTAGAGTCACTGACGTCTTCGTCATTTTACAGGATTAAACATGGCTAATATGTATCTAAGTACTCACTGATGACAGGTGAAAGCAGCATCAGTGAAAACAAAGCTCCATTAAAAATAAATAGTATTTCTCTTCAGTTCTCCACTGGCTGTACATTAATTGTAATATAATCACAGTAATTAAAAATCAACATTGACAGGATTCCACAATACAAATTAGTGAAGCTGTGATTATTTAGCTAGCTAAGGATTCAGAAGTACTAATAGAAGTAATTGCTCAGTGCGATGATTAGGCAGCTCTCAAAGTGAAGGCAAGGTGTTAATGCCTCATCTCACAAGGACTCACTTATTAAGACAGGAGACAACCGCGTACCCATCTTTGTTATAGATGTACTAAATATGCCTTTATGTATACTTCCCTGCCGCCTTCATTAACGAGGCAATGATTAACGGCGAGCCGTCCTCCGTTTTTAGGTATCTGTGGCTTGCTCACAATGTACTGATTTCCTTATCTGTTAATTGGCCCTGACAGACGTTGTTGAGGGTCACATGCTGCACTGCTGAGGGCTCACATGGTGTGGCACAAGTGCGCGAATGAAAGATAGGGCTGTCTCTAAATGTTTTCAATTAGTCGGAGAACGATCCCAAGTCGTTTCTTCTGTAATGTCTTTGGGTGTTAGAGACACTGCGTCTGTCTCGACACTCGTTAGTGGTGGAGCAACGCTCATTCTTACTTCTTCCTGTTTCTTGGTGCTAAAAGCAGATTACAGCCATGGCTTCCTTAAAAGGTTATCAGTGATATTATTGGATCTGTGGATAAACGGCAACACTGCAGCTCTTTTTTATTCTCTCAATCTCTTACTTTACAAACCACTGTGTATGTTCAATTAGGACACTATTTATCAGGCCGGAGTGACGCTCTCTCTCTCTCTCTCGTTGTTTAGTTCCCATTTCATTATTAAAATTGCGAGACAGAGAAATGAGACAGGGGGCCAAGATGGAGGTGAACTTACACCTGTTAGAAGGCTACCACTGCAGTGACCTTCCAAAACCAGGGCAGCATTTCACGGAAATCTTACTATGCATTCAAACATCTTCCATCACCACGGAGTTCTCGAGGCTGTTGGCAAAATATTGTCAAGATCACACAGTCCAGTATGAAGCTATAGGAGGAAGGACACAAATCAGACAGAGACAAGGTGAACTGGAGCAGTTCAGTAATCCCATCAGAGGACATGGTGATAATAAAACCTCACATGCACACAGACTGGCAGGCAGCAACTAGCTACAAGATATACAGTGAGCTGATTAGAGAATAGGAGTGACGTGCAGAGATGATCTGTGTATGCATGCGTCACTGTTCTTGAATCTAATCAGAAGACTTTTGTTTTCATGAAAGTTTCGGCTTCACTTTTAATTTTAATTTTTTTTTTTTTTTGATTTTGTTTGTATTTTTCTTGCTTTTTATTTTTATGTTCTTTGTTTTGATCCTTTTGTGAAGTACTTGTAACCTTGTTAAGATAATTATATAATTAAATCATTTCATTTTTATTATTTCCCTGGACTCCCAGCTGTACCATCATCTTCCCTCTGGAAATGACCCAACAGTCCATGTTTGTTGAAAAAAAGAAAAGAATTATAAGCAATAATTTTAAATCAGCAACAAAACAGTAGATCTGTGAGCTCTTTGTCATCATCGTCAGATAAACCATCTATTGCTGAAATCCATGCTTCCCTCCAGATCTTCAGTGGTGGAATATCGCCTTCTACATCCTCTCTGTTGTTGTATAGTGTAAAAGCCTGTCAACACACCACAATATGAACACTGCTAAACACCACTCTCATGCTGCTCTCTCCTGCTGTGCAACTCTACCGTGTGTTCTCTGCAGGTATCCACCACTCACCAGTGATGTCTTGCTGTGAGATATCACAGGGTTTGAAATTAATTGGTGAAGTGTTTCACTCTGACCAGCAGAGGCTAGAAAAGGTGTGGCTGTCTAGTTTGATATGACACCAAACATGCTGTTGTGGCACGAGGGAGAAACTCTAGAGTTAAATGTTAAAGAGGAACAATGCAATATTCTTCACTGTAATTAAACAGCTCCAGAGTAAGTGTAATGGTTAAATGACTTGCTACAGGGAGAATGGAGGCTCTGTGCCGTCCACCTAGCATTTCTTGGCCGAAAACCAACTTTGCAAGATCTGCGCCTCCGACCCGGTGTCCCAGCTCTCGTCTTGGCAGCACACCACAACACAACGCGCCCCATAACCTTTAATCTCTTGTGTATGACAGATGAGACAACACAAATAAACACATCGTAAAACATATGATATGTAACATTATCCACTGCTCCATGGATTACCTTCTCTCTGGCTTCGTTGAAAACAAATGAATATGGCTGGCGGGGGGGGGGGGGGGGGGGGGTCAGACATGTTATATGCAAAACACACCTCTGACTTTTGAACAACAACACTAACTGCTGCATTTGTCTGTTGTTGTTGACTCTGGCTCAGAGAGATTACATTCCAAAGCAGTGCACACTTCTCACACAGTTGGTGAGTGACTCAGATTCATTAACTGCTGCTTTTGCGTGTTAGTTTCATGCACGCTCACATTTCGCTGACTGCCTGATTTCCTGCCACCCCCAGTTTGGTCCTCTTGTCCTGCATAAACATGTGATGCTGTGATGGGCTCTGACAGCTATGCTAATCTTTTCTCCCACTTTGTTTTCCATGCTGAAAGGGAAGAGTGTCCCTTTGTCAGTTTGTTCATGTCAGAGTGTGAGAGTGAAAAAAATGTGAGTGTACAGCAGCAGAACAGAACCAGACATGTCTCTGTGATTACTGCAGCCAAGAGAAGAGTACCTGTGAACAAAAGTCCAGTGTAGTGAAAGAAAGAAAAACTTCTTGAAACGGACTGCGCAGAAAAACAAAGCAAAAGAGATGAAGGAGGAAAAAACAAGAAACATGTGGGCAGAGACTTTGTGTTTGTGAAGGTAAAACATCTTGTATAATATATAATAATATATATATATATATATATATGTGTGTGTGTGTGTGTGTGTGTGTGTGGTATATATATATATATATGTGTCCACACATACATTTATCTATTTATACATTTCTAAATGAGTGGTGGGTGCTGGTCTTTCAAAGAAGGGAAGCTCATTTTCAGCCTACATCATCGAACACACATCGAACCTACAAAAACTATATTAAACTCAAACAAGGAAATACTATAATTATATTTACAGTGTATATGTACAATGGAAATGGGCTGCATTGATAAGCAAATACTTCACAAATCTGTAATAGGACTGAGCTCAACAATCGTCTGGTGCTGGTGTGTGTTTTAAAATCACTGTCAAAAATGGATTCAGCCTTTAGACAGATCCTCCAATCACCATGCAGAACCCCAGTGTCCAGGCCCCGCCCACTGCTCCTGTCACTCCCAGAGACGCTGAGCATGTTTTGGAGAAATGGGAGGCCACAAACTTTGGCAACAACAAATTGCAATATGTCCACTGATCAAAGTAAGAACTGAATTGGGACAGAAAACTCTTAGGTTTAGGCTCCTGGTGCTTGGAACAATTTACCAACTGAACTTCAACTTGAAAACGTCATACCCTTGACTGAATTTAAAGCACTAGTGAAAACTCCGGGGTGTAGGGCTGGCAGTGCGCAAGAGTTATATATGAGACAGTTTTGCTTCACTGTAACTAATTTATCTGTTGTCTGATTCTTTTACAGTAACTGTGTCAGTGCTGTCTTGGCCAGGTCTCCACTGTAAAGAGATCCTTGATCTCACTGGGACTAACCTGGTTAAATAAAGGCTGAACGACAAAATAATAGTGTGATGTTTTTTTCTTTAATTTTCAGTCATTTTAACATGTCTATTGTAATAACAACATCCTGTATATTGATAGACTTCAGGATAGATATATAACTAACATATGTGTATGTGTATACATACAGTACATACTAGATATACACCGATCAGACATAACATTATGACCACCTGCCTAATATTGTGTTATCCCACCCAACAGGTGCCATGATGAAGTGTTATTCTCTTCACCTGTCAGTGGTCATAATGTTATGCCTGATTGGTGAATACATACTGATGGGCAGTTGTACCTGTTAAACATCATGCACCACAGAAGTCAGATGCCTCGTGACTGTTTTTTTTTTTTTTTTTTTTTTCCCCTTCTGTGCTGGTTGTCTGCTTTGTCCAGAAAACCAGAGAGAGCAGCTCCACTCCACTCTCAATTACCCTCCTGAAATTCTTTGTGGGTGGAGAGCAATCCCTTTACATTTTTATAGCTCTTCCCTAAATGATAAATCAATTCCCAGACACAGAAAACACTGTAAATCCATAAATTAGGTTCCCTTTATCATTTCTGAGAGGAAGATAATAAAAAATAAGTGAGGCACCACAGAATTGCAATCCATTACCATGTGTAATCGGACTGAACGGGCTCCATCAGGCCTCTTATCTGCTGTTAATTACCATTGTAATGGAGTTGAGGAGAGAATTACGTGACTTCCTCTTTGTCCTCTCTCTCTGCATGTTCTCTGCTCTCTCAGGCGCTGGGGTGTGGAGAGATGCTGATGTACATACATGTGATTGCAGCTCTGTGTCATAATTAGCAGCTCTACATCAAAAGGATCGGACAACACAGAAAAAAAGCACAAAATTGAATGATTAAGTTTAAGTTGAGTTCAGACTGAGACTCACATCCTGGTGGAGTTGTTTCCTGTTTTCCAAATATAACTGCAGCTGACTGTCACTTTACATTATGTGTGGCGTTTTATTGACAAGCCTGGCTTGGCCACTGCCTTCAGTCTCCCAGCCCTACTCCTGATCTCATCCTTTTTCCTTTCTTGTTGTCAAGTGGTGCAGACAGGGTGAAAGTACACAAACAACACACCATCTCTCTCTCTGGCCCATGTACTGGTAATTACATATATATCATACAATTGTTATATTTTCCAAAGTCTCACAGGGCACATAATGTTTTCCATTCATTTTCATCCCAGACTGACAACAAGTTGTAGAGAATTATAATATTATATATAATTATGTAATCTGTCACACTGAACACCAGGTAACCCTACATTTATATGTCAGTAATGGTATAAATATGAATGATCATGAAGCTTTTGTGTGTGTGTGTGTGTGTGGTGTGTGTGTGTATATATATATATATTTATGCTTAACATTTTAGACTTTGCTGAACACCTGAAAAACAAAAAACAAAGAAAAAACAAAAAAAAAACAAAAAACCTTCAGCTACTAGAGATGCAGTTTTAGACATAAGGGGAAATAAGTATTTGTTCCCCTGCTGATTTTATAGGTTTGCCCCCCACACAAAGAAATGAATGGTCCCAAATTTTTAGGGTACGTTAATTGAACAGTGAGAGACAGAATAGCAACAAAAACTTCCAGAAAAAAACATCATATAAAGGTTATAAATTAATTTGCATTTGATCAAGTTAAATAAGTATTTGATCCCAAGCAACCATTGAGAATTCTGGCCCCCACACACAAGTTATGTACCCCACTTTATAAGGTGCACCTATGCAGAGGCTACAGTCCTCACTGTGGTTTGAATCCCTTTGCAGCCCTTTGCTGCATGTCATTCCCCTCTCGCTGCCTCCCCATTTCCTCTCTCTCCCAACGATCCAATCAATAAAAAAAAAAAAAAAAAAAGGCTGGAATGGACTACAAGACCATCAGCAAGAATCAGCAAGAAGGTTGGTGAGACAGAGACCACAACTGGTGCGATTATTCTGAAGTGGAAGAAATAGAAATCGCCCTCACTGTGGAGCTCCATGCAAGGTCTTACTTTGTGGGGTAAAGATAATCATGAGAAAGGTGAGTGAGCAGTGCAGAACTACACAGGAGGAGCTTGTTAATGATCTAAGGGCTGTCGGGACCACAGTCAACAAGAAAACAACTAGTAACACACTTCTCTGTAATTGATTGAGATCCTGCAGTGCCTGCAAGGTCCCACTGCTCAAGAAGGCAAATCTATAGGCCCGTCTGAAGTTTGCCACTGAACATCTGAATGACTCAGAGATGGCTTGGGAGAACACTCTTTGGCATCAGCTTCACTCACCATGTTTGGAGGAAGAGAGATGCTGGCTATGACCCCAAGAACACCGTCCCCACTGTCAAGCACGGAGGGGGAAACATTATGCTTTGGGGCTGTTTCACTGCTAAGGGTACAGGAAGACTTCACTGCATTGAGGGGCCAACGGACAGAGCCATGTACCGTAAAATGTTGGATGAGAACCTGTTTCCCTTAGTCAGAACACTGCAGATGTTGATTGTGGATGGGTCTTCCACAATGACCATGACCCAAACTGTATGGCCAAAGTAACAAAGGAGTGGCTCAAGAAGTAGCATATTAAGGTCATGGGGTGGCTGAGCCAGTCTCCAGACCTTACTCCTATAGAAAATCTGTGGAGGGAGCTGAAACTTTGAGTTGCCAAGCAACAGCCTCGTAACCTTCAGGATTTGGAGAGGATCTGTAATAAAGACTGGACCAAAATCACTCCTGAGAAGTGAACAAACCTGGTGACCAACTACAAGAAATGTCTGACCTCAGCTCTTGGTGGAGAAACCCTTGTTTGCAAGCACAAAGTCATGTTTTGCTTGGGGATCAAATACTTATTTCACTTCAAATGCAAATTAATTTATAACCTTTATATAATGTGTTTTTTCTGGAATCTGTTGTTGCTATTCTGTCTCTCGCTGTTCAGTTAACCTACTACAAAAATTCTTTGGGGGGGGGCAAACCTATAAAATCAGGAGGGGATCAAATACTTATTTTCCCCACTGTAGTATTAGTAGATGTAGTCACACATCATAGTAATAAACAGTACAGCAATGAGTTCATAGACTAATGATGGAGGAGGAACCAAGAAAAAAAAAAAAGATGTAGCTTCTACAGCCATGCTATCAGCTATCTGAGATTGTAGTGGTGCTGTAAGACATCCACTCTATCTACACCCAATCTATTGCATAATAAAATCATATGTGGTTAATTGCTTCGATTAACGATGACATTTGTACTACTAAATGTAAATATAAGCATCTTTTCAAGCTCTGTTTGCTCACTGGTTTTATTTGTCTTCTTTGCAGATCACTATTTTGACATGTGAACACTTTATGACTGTGATTTGGAGAGTTTTCAACAGTTTGTGATGCATTCAAATTGCTCAACAGCTGTCAAATGGAAGTGAGCACGGTGACACATGTCCCAGCAATACATAGGTAATAATGAGGTAACAAGAATGCAAAAACAGGAATGGCAGAAAAGACGGATGAAGGGCAAGATTTTCGGTTTTAGCTGGCGACATCATGGGAAACAAAGGAAAGTGGTAGAAATTACAGACAGTCTTGCATCTAATAGATCTCAATCTGACTAAACATCACTGAAATAGATAATAAATATTGTGCTCTAATGTAACTGGAAGAGTTGTGTTGTACCTCATTTATCCAAGTCAGAATCACAACACTGATTGTTAGTGTCCATATAAACGCAGATCAAAAATAATCTGCTGAGCTCAATGCAGTAAAAAATCCTTCCTTTGTTTCCACCAGCCTGGCTGACAGTCCTACGGCAGCTGAGAATTAATTGAGCAAGTGATTTGCTTCACACCAAAGCACCTTACAACATTTACAGTATTTTACATTTCTGTGTCCAGTTATTGGAAGTTTCTGTTATCTTCACACAGGATCTAGGGCAGGGGTGTCCAACTCATTTCACTTCAGGGGCCACATACAGTGCAATGTGATCTCAAGTGGGCCAGACCAGTAAAATAACAGCATAAAAGCCTATAATATATAATGAGGACTCTAAATCTTTCCCTCTGTTTTAGTGCAAAGAAGCACACGTTCATTATAATGAACTATCCTTTTACAAAACATTATGAACAACCAGAAATTTCTTGAGAAACATATGCATAGTTTGGTAGAAGGTTAATTGAGGTTTAATTTTCACAGTGATATGTTTGGAAGAGACTGATCAATAAAGTTTTGAAAAGATATACACTTTATCAAGAATCAATCATATTGTCACAATTAGCTATTTCATGAGAAAAAAAACATTCCAACTGTATGGGCAACAGTGTGTCATAATATGTAATGTAATGAATCCTGATTTTTTTTCTCTTTTTTTCTTCAAAAGCAATTCTGCACATCCAACAATTTCCCTGATCTGTTAGGGGCTTGAAGATCAATAGGGGAGAGTGGGGTAAGTTGGGCCCCCCCAGAAGAAAAATTTAGCAGGTGACCAAATATTTAGGAGGAAGGCATCATTCTATGGAGTCTGTGAAGGTAAGATCCACATGGGTAAAGTGGTCTGGCATTTATGTCCAAAAAACTACTTTTCTCGAAAGTAAATTTAGTTGAAAAACCAATAAATACAATTTATTAATAACAAAATGTTTCAGTACGGTTGGGAAATACATGGCGGGTTTTTCTGTCATAGTATTTTCTCTGTTTTACTCAATCAAATACTCGATCTCAAATCTTAATCTTAAACCTCAACAAAGAATGAATGTTTTCCAAAACACTGATCCCTTTATTTTTCTAAGCCTTTTGCTAGACTTTCCACCGGATTAGCTATAAAAGGCTAACGATCCTCATATTCCCATTTAAGACACGAAGTCTTATCATTCACACTTGGTGAATCTCTAATCTCACCAACAAGTACAACTGGTAAACTACAAGGCCGCACCGCTTGCAGCATTACAGCTACCGTAGTCAGTAAACACCGGTACTGTGCTTACTCACAGTCCTAGTGGATGCATAGCGCAACCCCAGTCAAACGTTTGACTGCAGTATCTTCTATTCTATGCGCCTTATAATCCGGTGCGCCCTATATATGAAAAAAGTTCTAAAATAGGCCATTCATTGAAGGTGCGCCTTATAATCCGGTGCGCCTTATAGTGCGGAAAATACGTAGGTAATCATAAATTTGTTTTATACATCAGTTGTGGTATCTATGAACTGCAACATGACATGAGGTAGTAAGCCGAGCATGAAAGTGCACCATTTTAACTGTGGGGGTAATAAAGTCAATATGGTAGCTCTGGGGTAAATTAAGCCACCTGCCCCATACACGTAATGAGTGTATTTTGTCTGTATATGTCCTAATTATTAAATCAAGGTTCTAGATGTTTATGATTACAATTAGTAAGTTCCTGAAAAGAGGCAGAGCTGTTTATGGCGAGCCAAGATTACTTTCAAAGGGAAAGTTGAGGGATTCCTCCCAAGATGAAATGTAATCGCAAAACATCCCAAACCTGGCTCAGCGAAAAGATCTCAGCTGTTTGTATCCACCTGCAACCTGGACAGGTAGAATATTGAGTAAAGGGGAGGTGGGTAATGGATGGAAGGGAAGGAGGGGGGTGGCTCAACTTACCCGCTCCTATGCTCAACTTACCCCATATATTGGATAAGTTGTGCCACAAGACAAGTTTTTTGGACATGCTGTCAACACAGTTATGTTCACACTCATTCTGTTTGTTTGTAGGGATGCACAATATCCTGAAATATATGCAGATATATTAGTTAGCAACAAAACTATAATTGTCTTGATGTAGTGGTCCTGAATATGAGAAGTACCTCATCTTACCCCACTCTCCCCTAAATATCTCTAGCAGGCTCTAGGGCTGTTTCCTCAGGAGCTCAGGATCTGTTTTTGGCTTTTCCCTCAGACCCCTCCCTCATCAGACTGTGTGTGTCATATGATGTAATACTGCTTTTAACCATGAGAGAAAGTAGCAGTAATCTACGCCAAATAAAACAAATGAAAAATTTGAATCATTTGTCTCAGTGGGCAGTACACTTTTTTCTCAGTGGGTTACTCACTCGCTCATGTGGATTATGAGGCATTTTGTCAAGAGGAGTCAACCACAGCTGACATCCAGAAGAGGGTCTGAGGCCTCAGCCAGTGGTGAACCACAGAGTGATGTTTTTCAAGTTTGTGAATCAGCAGCTACACTTGGCAAGACAGCCAACCACAGTGAAAGTAGTGAAGCTTCATATTGAGAAAAAACAGCTGTACTGACAGAGTTGTGCTGAAGCTGACTATAGATATGGGATGTCCGAACATTGTGATATGGCATCATTGCTTTACATTACACATATACACAGATGCATCAGCTCAGTGAGATGAACAGGTATCAAAGTAAGAGACAGCAGGTGCAAGTGGGGACTCCAGGAAGTGGCCTCAAGTGGATCCATCAGTCAGTTTCAGGCCGTATCCTGCAGTCCAGCGTTTCAGGCTGTATCCTGCAGTCTGCTTTTCATGTCATCTGTGTGAACATTCACTTGTAAAGATCCCTTCTTGGTGGTTTGAATGAAGGCACTTCATTCCTCCTGGGAGCATGAGAAAACTGCCTCTCACATGTCACCATAACCTGCTGGAGTTTGAAAGCACGAAAACTCAAGGGGATGTGAGTAAAGAGCGAAAAGAGAAAAGTGCCAGTGCAGCAGATATCTAGGAGAGGCCAACACACTGTTGCGATACCGGATGGGTTTGTGTGTTTTCTGTTTCAGTTCTCACTTCCTGCTTTATTTTGTCATGTCCTGTCCTGTGATGACCTCATGTGTCTCACCTGTGTGTGATCTCTCCATCCGTGTTCATCAAGTTCCATTAATAACAACTGACAATGACTTTTTCAAGAAAGCAATGAGTCCAGGCAACTACAATGAGGGTGTAAACAAAGAAATCAGTTTCTGCACTCCTTCCTTGAAAACCACCCACCTCTCTCATTTCTCCCAAAGTGAAACGATAACCAGCATTTCACAGGAAATCACAGAATGCATCATCAAACAGTTGAAGATTGTAAAGATGTGCTGTGATGGCAGACACACTGAACAGCTTGTGGCCTGTGTGCATTTCATTAAACAAGAGGTCGTGAGGGAATGTTCCTTGGGCTGCAGAATCTACAGGGCTTTGATGCAAAGTCAATGGCAGATGCGATTGGGAAATGCAACAGTTGCACCAGCTTCAGAGAGCAGCACTCTGAAGCAGTGTATGAGGACCGCTAAGCACACAAGCTCAACCTTACCCTGTGCTACCCATGCAAACCTATACCTGAATGGAGAATGTGCATGTATGTTTGTGGATTTCCACAAATTTGTTGTGTTAGCTGATGAACAAACAACCTGGATTGAAGACATCTGCTCTGTTGCAGTTCTCTATGAGATGGTTTTACCAGTTGAGGGGTGTCAGTGTTGTCTGGAGCGACCCTCCTGCCATATTGCTATCCATTTCTCACACAACTGTAGATATATTTATTTGCAACCCTATTCTCCCAACTCCTCCTAACTCACAGATGTCAAATAAATAAATAGATGGATAAGTATCGGTGGCACAGCGTTATTTTTACTATACATTAATATTAATGAATGCTGTCTCGGAAAACATTGCCTTCATACTAAGTATTTCAACCATATAAGTAACAGTTGCTTTTCTTTTTCTCCAGGCAGATTTCTATATTGATGTACTCCAACACATCATCAGTTGTCGTCATCACTTTCTGTACCTTATGATTGAAGCTTTTATCCACACACAGCTCCACCCCCTCCTTTTTTGTTCTCCCCATTCAAGCAAAATTACTTTGTATCTGTTCAACTCAAAGTAAAAGCCACTCTCAGAGATACTCTAGCTCTGACATGAATGGCTTCTTGAATTGACTGCAACCGTTTATGGAAACTTTGGAAGTGAATAATTGATTTTATGTTAAACTAAACAAGAGGAGAGATTAATATTGTCAAGGTTGATTTTCTTTTGTGTTCCTGCACAACATTCAGTGTGTTTGAAAGTTGTCACATTCACACTTTTCATGTCGGCCTGTACAGCTGAGTTGTGTGTTTATACACTTGACATCCTTCATCTTCATCTTATTCAGTGTTGTTGGATGGAACAATGATATTACTTTTTTTTTCAATTATTTTATGCAACATAAATCATCATCAGTTCAGTACAGACAGTCACACTCTTCATTCTTAACATACTGACAATAATTCAGGTAACCACCCGTTTTAAAATGAGTCATGTTCAGTTAGACCGTCACCTTGAAAAGCTGTCCTCCCATAAGTTGTTGTCAGTGTTGTTATAGCTGAAAGGTTTTCGGCCTTGTTTCCTCTCCTGCTGCTCCACCCAGACCTGATCAGGGAACAAGATACACCTGGCCTGGGCTTGAAGATAAAATCCCTGCAGCTGGAACCAGAAGTGGGGCAGTGCGTTGGGACTGCTGGGCTTGCCTGCCTCCCAGCGTGGCTTTTGTTTGATTCAGTTTTAGTCTTGTCTTTATGTGTCACGTTTATGTTTATTAAACTATTTTCCTGTTTTATTTAGTGTCTTTGTGTGGGTGTTTGGGGGTCACCAGTGGCCCGTTGTTATGCCCTTAGGGCCAACAAAGCTGGTGCGTAACAGTGTCATTTGACCAGTCCTGCGATCTCACTGATGACCAGCACTACGTTTGGTTTCATGAAAAGGAGATATGCTCTTGGCTTAAATGATTACTATTTCAAAAGTGCAATTTTCCAACGGCTATTTTATTGGTTAATGGGTTTGGTTGATACACTGTTTCACATTTCATTTCCTTTTTTCCCATTTTACTTTACTTGAGAAGGGCAGGCACGTCAACTTAAAAGGCCAAAAATAAAAACCAAAAAAAAAAAAAACAAAAGAACAATTAACTTACATCGTCACTTTTTTTTTCAAAGATGCCATTATTAAAAGTAATTATGCTTATGCTTTACAATAAATCTCAAAATATTGAATTGTGTAAGTGATTGGGACAATCTTGTGGGAGCGGGCGGTTTGAACTTTGCGGTGGGTGGAATGGGCGGCTAAATAAAAATACACTGTGGGAGTACAGGGTGATGGAGTCAAATGAAGAAAAAATAAATAAATAGTAGTGCTATCCCTGACCAGTGCGTCAAAAGACATGCAGGCCAGGGAAACGAAACAAACAACCCTATAATAGTCTATAAAATGACATGTTTTCTCCTGTGGGACAGAAAAAGACACAAAATCAATGCATCTCTATTATTGTGCGGAATAAATTCTCAGAGTTTTGCAGGTGCGGGCGGAAGTGGACATATACATTGCGGGAGCGGGCGAGAGTGTAACACACTGCGGGCAGTAATGGTCAGAAATTCAGCGGGAGTGGGTATAAGCAGGATGAAGAAAACAGTCCCGCACAGGGCTCTACCACATACCACCGCTACTTAAGGACAGTAAATGCTGAGTTCACTTGTTGAAAATGGATAACTGCAGGAGGACAAAAAAATAACATCAATTTCTGGACACCTTTGGATTTTAAATGAAGGTGTGACTGCAAAATGAAAAGATATTTATTCAGACAGGGTTTTGGTTTGTCTGCCTGAATGCCCACTTCATTTTATTGCCATTTATTTGCCCTTTTGGAACTTTTTTTTTTATTGATGTAAGGCATTTTATGATTTTGCATTGTAAAAGGTGCCAATGTCTTACATCAATAAAAAACTTCACTTACTTAGACTTATTGTCTATTTCAAGGGGCATAAAAACATTTCTTGGTGACAGATAGAAAACACTATGGGTTATCTTTTCTTCATTTGTAACACAAAACTCATTCATTCTTCATTCTTGAACAGATACTTGACTTTTTTGTCTAATCGTCAGAGGCAGATCTGAAGTGTTTTAAACACAGAAATGTGACAGTTAAGAACTTGAGTTGAAACTTTGTCAGTCCTGGCATGTATGAGAAAAAAGAAACGCCATGGTCATGCAACTAAATACAAAGAATAAGCACAGACAACAGTAAAATCTTCAAACCTGAGAAGACTGAAGAAACACCTGTGTGAAAAAAGGAACTGTCAGAACTTCAGACTTCAGAATCATTTCAGTGCCGTCTTTGAGAAACATCATGTAATCCTTTGTATCATCATGTGTTGGCCTTGAAGCTCTAAGAATCATTTCATTCCTAGCAGGATGCAAAACGAAACAACTGATTTGGTGTGAACATAGCTGTACTTGTGCACACTCCCCTGTGAAACACTCCCCTGCTCCAAAACATGTTCTATTCAACGCACGTAGAACCAGTAAACATGAAGAAAAACAGCACATACGAACACTGCCACTCGTGTACCATTATCCTCTGTGGGATTACCAAAATATCAGAGTGCACACTGAATGTTTCATCATGGTTGATGTTAGTATAATGTTTGGGGGGGGGGGGGGGGGGGGGGGGGGGCAGCACAGAGGGAACAGGAGAGGATGGCAGCTTCTGGGGTGAAAAGGGTTTAAAGACACTGTAGCAAGTAATCAGTTTAGTAGGATCTGTATTACACATATACATATATAATTTTACAGCTCTAATTAAAAAGGACAGGACCTTACTTTGGCATAGTCATGCTCTGAAATGAATTTTGGAAAACAGGTGAAAGCTCGGCTGAATCTGGAATGAACAAACAAACAGCCTGACAAGCTGTTTGCACAATATGACCAACTAGAAACCCTTTAAACTCAACTTGATCCAAAGCAGGATCTGGTTAAGGCCCCCAGATGATCACTGGAGAAAGGTGGTGACATCATTCATGCTTTGTATGGGCCAGATGTAGGCCATGGAACAAGCCGGTGGCCTGCTTATAAGCTTTTTAGACATTCTTTAGACTAAAGGCAATTCTACATTCAAATGGCCAAATCAACCCAGCTGAGCCATAACCCATATTTTGAATTTCACAATTTCAGCAACATCAAGTCTAGTGCACACAAATAACAAAAAGCAGTAAAGTATGGGAACACTGTAGCTTATGACAGGCAGACCCAATGTCCTGTACAACAGGTTCTCCTTAAAAAAAAAGATGAATGTGTCCCTCCAATGGAATTAGCTCCGAATGATTCCCCTGAAAGCATTAATTATAATTATAAGAGCTCAGCTCAGACTAACACCTGTGTGACATCACTCTTATAAGCTGATTCAATATAAAATTGCATGCAGCTGCATACAGTTTGTACAGCCTGTAGATACCTTCTGTCTGAAGCACCTCTCTCAGTGTGACATGCAGTAAACCTAAATGATTATTGCTCTCACGTAGTTGAAAGGTATTGCAATCTTGACTTAAATTGTTATGGATCTTGAGCCCTTGCGTTAGGTAAGTGTTAGCCATGCTGAATGTTGAGTTGAGTAGTAAGAAAGGTAGATAATTGCCTATTTACGTGCATCGCTGGTGCAGAGAAAAATAAGAAAATGCTCCAATCTTCCAGGAATGAAGAAAAAGAAGAGCCAAGAAATGAGTGCTCACTCAGATGGCGAAGTGATCAAGGTGATGAACGTTTCATGTTTAACCAGCCAGTTAAGTCCCAGATAGAAAACAAATGGTTAGTGTTCAGAAGCTGAAGACAGTATCATGAAAATGGAGAGAAGAGAGAGGAAGAGAAGAACCCTTTTTTCCCGATACCATTTCCCCGATCTAGCAATGAATACCGTTGAGGATTTCATCGTTCTTGTACAGGCTCTGGTGCAGTTTATCTTAGCTCACCACAAAGCTTCCACGCTGCCTGATTCACCTGGGATCCACTCCCCACTTTCTTAGCAGAAGTTGATCAAACATTCTGCCAGTCTGAAATAACAAATTATATGCCCATCACAATGCTAAAACCTAAAAACTTCCACTCTAGAAATGCTGCATGAACATTATCTTATGGGACGTGAGGACACTATCAATACCATCTGCCCTTTGTTAGCCCCGGATTGGGAACACTTTGGTGGTAGCCACTCACGAAGTCTGCCGCTGCACACCCCAGATTGCGACCGAGTCTTTTGACGCCAAAACTATGGTTTCAGCCATAACGGCTCCAGCCTTCCCCACGGACACCACCCCATCTAGACTCCTCATCCCGCACCATAATCTATGCCTTTGGATACTCCTTTGAGAACAGAGGGACCTGCACCACCTGTGCAGCACACTCCTCCTTTTCATTTTGATCTAAATCCTTCTGGGTTTTCATCTATGCCACAGTCGCTATTTCCATCATCCCTCTACTTTTCGAGGATAACCCATGTGCCGAACAACCGATTCCTTTGACCCCTGAAATCAGGGTGATCAACCCCTGCCTCACAATACGCACCTCAGAAACATGTCTTCCAGGATACCCCTATCTACCAAGCACCTCAGCACTAGAACTTCAACAACGGGACAGGGAGCCAAATGACAAAAACTTGATTCAGACACTCTGGACGAGCTTTTACTTTTTGGCACTCCAAGACGAAATTCAAGCCGAGGCGTCTCTGCCCGCTGAGCCTTTGCCGTCAGTCCAACCCCAATTTATGTCTTTATGCCAGCAGCCACTCTTTACCAGTCACCTCACAACGGAAATAAATATTACAACTGGTCACTGCAACCCCATCGACCCGTGATCATCATGGGCGACTCCAATCTAACACGCTTTCCTAGCATTTCAGACAAATAGGCACAAGTAGATAGCTTCCCGGGTGCAAACTGGCACAAGTAGATAGCTTCCCGGGCCAAACTGGCACAGCCTCACACATCCTGTGCACCAAAACACCAAAATCCAACATCTGGTAACATCTGCAATCCTATCCTTGGGATTAATGACAAAGAAAACTTCCGACCCATCACTCCTCCATAAAGCCCTTAGGATCAGTATACACCGCTGCAAAAATGGCTTTCCAAACGCACCTATCAAATGTAAATCAAATCATTCTGCACATTTTGATGATCCCTCTCTCTGCCTGACAAATAAATTTCTCATGTCTCTAACTATTCCTTGATGTTGAGGAGGGCAAACAGTTGTATGTAATGCCGTTTCATGGAGCTATTACAAACTGATGTTTGTATAATCACAATGTACTTTCAATGATCATTTATTGCATATTACTTTGTTTCCCTAATATGATGAATATAGGTAAACATGTGTAGTACCAGGACCTGAAGTTAACTCCTTTTGCCACCAGCTACTGTGGCAAGTGGATTTTGAAATCCAACTGCAACAGTGCCTTTTTACGAGCCAAAATGTTTTGGTGGTGAAAAAACACAGAAATGCATGGTTCTTGAACTTGTTCAGAATACACATTAAAGTACTGTGGAGTTATCAAACAATTAATCTCATTAAAAGACTGTTACGTCCCTGTAGTCTAGGGGTGACGGGAGCAACATAAAATGAAAGAAACCCAGGCAAAAAAGAGCGCAAGACCAGAGACTGGCCAAATTAGTGAAGTATTTTATTTAGGCAATGCCAGATTAGACTATAGAATACACAGGCAAAATGGAGAATCCAGAGTCCAAACGGAGGGGTCTGGTAGAAAAGTACCAAAGACAAGCTGATACAGTCAACATCATTAGACCAGGACTACTATGTCAGAATACAGTGAACATAATCAGTGGAACTAGCATCCACCATCACTGCCAGTCAGAATGTCATGGCAGTTCAATGACCACCAGCACATTTACATGTTCTCCCTGTTCTGTGTGGGTTCTGTCCAGTGTTGGGTACGTGACTTTTAAAAAGTGATCAGTTATAGTCACTTGTTACTTCCCCAAAAAGTAACTGAGTTCATCACTGAGTTACTAAAATATAAAATTAACTAATTACCAGGAACTATTACATTACTTTTTTATAAAATGTTCAAATATGTCAAATTACTTGGACCCAATGGAACTTTTAAATCCAACTGTATGACTGCGACTTGTGGCTTGTGCCACAGGGTGTAAACATAATGTTGACAAAGTGACGATTTTACAATTGGGAATGTGTGTGTTGTGTTGGATTTTGAAATTACTGGATGCCTATGCATTTTACTTCCTGTTTGGGGCACTGTATTTGGAATGACGTGTGCTAGGAGCAGGTTCTACTCAAAATAGACCTGGCGTGTATCAAGAGTGGAGCAGAGTGGCCCTTCTGGCAGGTGCTGGAGACAAACACAGAGCGTGCTGTGGAATTGCAAAGATTGACTAGAATGGGAGCAATTTCCTCGAGGAAAAAGTACTCATGGGTCTGAATGGAGTGTGTGACATTGGTTATCTTTGTGTGTCAGTGTGTACCCACCCTTGCCTTATGTCAGCTGGAATTGACTCTGGCTCCTCAGACACCCTGTAATAAGCAGTAAAGATAATGGAGGGAAGGATTTTTTTTTTTTAATTATCTCTATGATATGTGTTTCTCTTTTGTTGTGGCCACTTGACCCAGAGTCATGATGATTGCCAACTATGAATTTGAGCAGGATTAACACATCATAGTTGTAACACAGACCAGTGGGAATTCAGGCAATACATTTCATGAACTTCTTATCAGGAAGAACAAAAAAGATAAAAAAAAAAAAAATAATAACAAACAAAACAAAACCTGAAAAATCCTCAAGCAGAGATGATGACACTGAAACACTGCAGGTTACCTAAGGTTTAACCAAGTGCTTCCAGGTGTATTCACTGTTGCTTGAGAAGAGCTTCAGCTGTCATTGTGTTTACAAGACAAGAGGTTATAGCATGTCCTCCGACTGGTGCTGCGTCTTCAGGGCAAACAGGAAGCTACAAAAAGTGACAAAGTAAAACAAGGATAGAAGGTAAGCATTAACTTCAGAGAAGCCTGATGCTTTACAATCCATATACTGTATCGTTCTAATGCTCCATGTGATGAACTGTTCCTGGAGGGATGAAGCACCTGAAACCAGCTGGTGAGTTGATGTTGAAGTTGAAGTAAAGGGAGCCCTGAGAAGCAGAGACCTTTCTCTCATTCACAGTCCCACAGGTTGGCTCCATTGGGGGTGTTCCAGCATGATCCAGGGTGCAGGGACATTGTTGTTTTCAGTCCAGTTCTACTACCTGTTTTGGTCTTCTTAGTTTTCTTTTTGTATGTAGAATATTTTTGTGTGTCCCTGAGTCCCTGAGTTCAATGGCTGTCTCAGTGGCCTCTCCTTCCATCTGCTATACACTTATCCTGGGAACAGAACCCAGAACCTTCTTGCCAAGAGGCAGTAGTGCTCACACCAGCTATTCTTCCTTTTATCTTAGGTCATGTCAACTTGTGTTTCTTTAATATTTCTCAGAACAGGTTTTTAAGGGGAAGCTGTAACACTGGCAAGTAACCCTTCCACATATCTCCTACATACATGGAATAAGTGGAAGCAGATGGATTGATAGGTAGTTGGAGAGTTTCACACACAGAGAGCAAACAAAAACACCACGAAAATAAACTAATCTGACAGATCATGTACATTCACCTCCTTACACGCCAGCATTATGCCAGTGCATGTGAATGAGTGTACAGAAACTTTAGAACCTGCCAATGTACATGTTTGTGTGTATGTTTGTGTGTGTTGATACAGTTGCTACCAGAGAACAATAATTATCAGCATCTGTGGATGAAGCCTATTGACACTGTCATCTCCATTAGCAACAGCAGGAGCTATTATAGCACACAGCAAAAACATCATGGCAGATGTTGGGATATAAACACTTTTGTTCCCTGACACAGATAACACAATTAACTGTCTTTGCTGCAGACCTCTCTCTCTGCTTAACAGACCGCCGTGTAACATCAAATCTGCAGTTATGAGCTGTGTGTGGTGTTTCTGCTTACTTAGACCATGCACAGTCAGGCACAGTGAGGGGATGGAACAAAGGTATTTCACAATGTTTAAATGACTGAGCTACCACAGCAACCTCCCTCACCCCTCCATTTGAAGGCTCATATATGGCTTGTATACTGGCTAAATGTTAAAGATTAATACACCTTTATGGAGTAATGTGCGATAATGAAATGATTTGAGTTTTCAGTTTCCTGAGGCCGACCAATGACAGCATGTCATCCCAGACAAATAACCAAAAAGATGGACCATTCACTGAGACTACTCACTCACTGAGGGTCATTTATTCACCACAGGTAAAAACAGCCTCCTCAGTGAAGTGCTGAATAGATTTACACCCAACTTAATGGAGGGCACAGGCCAGAGAGGAACCCATTACATATTAGTGATCCAGATGGAGCAGGGACCTCTTTCTTTTTTTATTCTGACAATATTTGCCCTTTGTATCCTTGGATAGGTCTGTGGATGAACGACAGGAAACAGGGAGAGAGAATGGGGGAAACAGACATGCAGTAAATGATCGTCCCGGTCAGGAGTCGGACTGGTGATCTCCTGCACAATGACTGGAGCCCATATTTGGAAATGCTCTCTAACCCTTCACTCACCAGAGCACCCATTGCTTGGGACAGCGTGCCTGAAAAATGGCTTTGGAAATCTAGTTACAGCTACAGTAGCTGGATTGACCCAGACGTGAAGAAATGTAGAAATGAAAGAACTTTTGCCCTGCAGGTATCACCTATCTCACGTCCTGTCGACATGGAGCAGAAACCAATGATATTCCATGTGTTTTGGCCTCATTCACACTAAAACCGAACTTCAAGTGACAGAAAACAAATCTATCTGAAAACTCTGGCCAGAGTGGAGATTCAGAAAAAGTATGTTTTGGCGTTTGCATGTAGACAGAAGGAAACAGAGGTTTAGGCATCAGAACATCACAGTAGGAGACAGAAACTGCATCAGCGTCATGTGTTCGACCTGTGCTTACAAACAAATGAACCTTGTGCCATCTCAGAAGGAAGAGGAGGTAACCTGTGTCATTCACTGTGTTGTGTTTTTTCCAGGTTTCTGATTGTTAGCATGGCTTTATGCTTCATGTTACACTGCCACCACAGGTTTGACATGCTAATAGTAGCTCTTAACAGCATATTTACGTGGGTTCATGTAAATGAAGAGTCTTTTGAAAATGATTTGGTGTGAACAATGTTATTTTTGAAATGTAGACGGGGAAATATCCATCACTGTAAATACCTGGCTATGTGTACACGTGGCTTCATTTTTGTGACTGACTCCAAATCAGCTTTAGTTCATCCAGCAGCTCCAAAATGAAATGGCTGGATAATGTAGCACTGTAGGTATTTACAGATAACGAGGACCAGAGTCGAGGAGGTTACAGATCCAATATGCCGGAGTAGTTTTTTTCTTCTGTCGTCCATATTAACAGAAGTGAGAAAAAGTTTTTATACTCACTCTTTCATTGTGCCTACATCTCCCTCTCGCTGTGATAACAGCAGCCATTGTGTGTAATGCAGGGCTGATTACCACCTCCTTTTCAAACGTTCTAAATTCAGACACAGTCACTGCAATTTACTTCCACATTTAGCAAATCACACTGCATGTGCTAAAAAATCTGTATTTTCTCCTTTAGTATTTTTGTGCCCCTGGGCAGAAACACTATTCATTAAGGCTAAGGTGTTAAATGGACAGCACATGTTGTTTGCTCATTTGAAGAGTGCAATCCTCAGTGCACATCACTAGTAGATCAGCTTGTACATTTATATGTGGGTGATATCAAGTGTGCACACAATTTTATACATGCAAACTGTTAGTTAAAAGGGAACTATGCAAGTTAAGTCGCTTTTCCTCTGTTTTGTGAACCCTTCTCCGGGTCATGTGCATTTGTTTTTAATGAGGCTGGAGAAAAAGCAATCCATGGAGCGCTGGATAACGTTATATATCATATACAATAATAAGACGTTTATATCTGTGTAGTCTTATCTGTCATAAACAAAAGATTATGGGTTACAGAGCTCGTGTCATGGTGCCACAGAGATGAGCTGGGACACTGGGTCGGTGGCCAAGTACTGCATTGATTGGTTGGTTTTCAGCCCAGAGACGCTAGGTGGAAGTAGACAGAGTCACCACCATACATGAGTAGAAGCCCACAGGTGATGATTAAGCAGTCTATATTTTGTTTTTTTAGGAAAGTCCTGCAGACTCTACCTTTAAACCATCTCAATTACCCCGAAGCTAAGGTAAACATGTAGCATAGCCATGGGGAAATCCTGCATAGTTCCTCTTTAATCAGGCCTAGAGTGTGCTGTGTCTTCCCTCTGTCTCCTCATCTTTGTGTTGTGGGCGTGGCTACCTCTCCTGGCATTCCTGCACACCTGATGACAATCTACTCATTGACTCGCACTCACCCAGGATTCCTCACTTCTGTATCCAGCCTGCTTCAGAGGCAGTGACGCTCTGGATCTTATTATCTGCCTGTTTTTCCCTCTTACAAACATACATGCATGGATAGACATCTGAAAATCAAGTGATGCATAAAACTTCCTGAGGTTTTCAGCTAGACTGTACAATGCAATCTGGTACAATGTAAAAAAAAAAAAAAAAAACACTCGGTTTACCCCAGCAGCAAAGATTTGCTTCCTGGAAGAATCCAACAGTTACATTTGAACCAAAACTACACACTCCTGTCCTTTCTCATTGTTCTCTATCACAGTATTACTATGGGAGCAGGGTTTTATTACCTTTGGACAGAGCAAGGCCTGAGGTCAGAGCTCGTTAACGAAGCTCTCGAAGTAGGAGAGCTGGAAAGAAGACACAGTGTTTGAGCCAGTTGTGTGTAGGAGACGTGTTTAAAGGAAATTGCTGTGCTCAGGGTGTTAGTGTTGTCTGAATGTTGACAGATCCACTCATGACCTGAAACATCGTTCGCTCAAGGTGTCAAGAAGTGTGGGGTAGAATAAAACAGTCAAAAATAACAAGCTAATATGATGTGACATAACATTTTGTTAAGTTGTGATAAAAGTTCATGATCTCTCACACAATTCATTATTTTAATTGGACCACCTGCCGAGCCTGTCCACTCTGCTGCATGTCAGCTACTGCTGCGCTGTGATATCAAAACGTGTGTTTATTAACTGCAATTATATCATTTCCATTTAAAATGAACCAAAACATTAACGTAAGCTGTGTTTTTACTGAAATAAAACATCCATCTCCCTTCCAATGTCTGCAGAGCCAATCCAGCTAACCTAGGGTAGGGTGGCGTACACCAAACAGGTCTCCAGTCCATCACAGAGCCCCATACAAAGATGAACAATGTACACACACACTCACATTCACACACAGGTATTTTAGAGTCTCAATCAACTGTCGTGTGCATGTCGTGGACTGTGGGAGGAAGCTGAAGAATCCAGAGAGAACTCACACGAACAAGTGGAGAACATGCAAACTCCACCGGAAAGGCTCCAGACCCAGGAATCAAACCCATAACTTCTTGCTGAGAGGCGAGGTGTTGAGGTGCTCTCCATTCTTCTGTTCTTTCTGGTTCCTGTCACCCCAATTTTAGTAAAATTTATAATGATAATAATAAAGTTGCCCCTTCTTTCTGATTTCACCACCTACTATCTTTTTCTCATCAACCCCCACCCCCAACAGGATAATAATAATCTTGTCAAAAGGAAACTGCACATTTTAAAGTGGTCTTTTGTCAGCATCTGATGTGACTGTGGTGAAATTTCATTGATGTTAGCATATTTCTAATGATTAGTGAATTATTCTTTTAAAGTAGTCTAGTCTCTGTACCTCTGTACCTACTGAACCCTGACTGCAATAAACCTTGGGGGTGTGGAAGGACAACAGGAAGAACTTGTATAACCTGTAAACTGTGTTGTAAATTCCTATAATTAAAGAGGAAATATACAGGATTTTCCCGTGGCTATGCTACATTTTTACCTTAATTAAAGGCTTCACGGCAGAGTCATTGTGATGGGTACATACATGACTTGTAACTTGTTACGGGAGAATGGAGGCTCTCTGCCCTCCACCTGGCATCTCTTGGCACCTTATATAGTGCAATATGCCCATTACTATTATGGGAGACATTGAAGGCTTATGTTAGAGGATGTGTAATTGTCTTTTCCTCATCTTAAAAAAGAAAAACAACAAAGAGCTGAAATGTATTGAACAAGAGATAATTAATTTGGAGAGGCAACACTGTTTAACTAAGGATCTAATTTATTAATACGGATAGATGATTTGAAATTGAAATATAACTCCATGAATACATACGTTAGTGAACTGGCACTGATAAGGTCAGAATAATTTTACATAGAACAAGGGGGAAATGACAGGCAAATTACTTACTAGACAGATAAAAAAAAGAATCAGAAGATAGAGTAATTCTTAAAATTAAAAAACGAGATTGATCCATTACAGTGGATCCTCTTCAAATTAACAATGTTTTTAAATCATATTACACTGAATTGTATACCTCTACATCACAATTTGGGCTGGATGAGTGTAAAACCTTTAGATAATATTTCACAACCTATTGTAACACAAGTTGACAGACAAAGTTTAGAAAAAATATATCCTCAGAAGAACTCCTGTCTGCTATGGCATCACTTCAAATGGCAAATCACCAGCTTTAGATGGCTTGCCAACTGAGTTGTATAATCATTTTTCGAAGTATTATTGCCTCTTTTCTTGCAATGATCAATGCTTGTTTTAGGAGAGGCTGTCTCCCTCAATCTTTATGTTTGGCATCTATAACCCTTCTCTTAAAAAGATAAAGAGCCTCTCCACTGTGCCTCTTATAGGCCAATCTCAGTCATTAATGCAGACTACAAAATAATTGCCAAGGCTCTAGCATTATGCTTGAAAGGGTTTTACCCAGTATTATTCATCTAGATAAAACTGGATTTGTTCACGGTCAAACTTTACTCACAATTTACGCAGGTACTTGACATCTTTATTAAACTTCTTTATCATACAAATGAATAAAAATCTCAAAATGTTATCCTATCTGTCGATGCAGAAAAAGCATTCGACAGAGTTGAATGGAAACATCTTATGTCTGCCCTTAGAAATTTTAATTTGGTCCTAAGTTTGTCATTGGATATTAACTCTGTATGGGTCCCTATGGCTGTTGTAAAAACAAATACCAACCACTCTAAACCATTCTGCTCTCAAGAGGATCAAGACAAGGTTGCAATGCCCCTGCATTGTTTGCCATTACTATTGAGCCACTAGTTGCAATGATCAGATCTCACGATCATATCAAAGGTGTTACGATTGGGAGGGAGGAACACCTCATATCTCTGTATGCTGATGATATTTTGTTATATGTTCATGATCCCTTGAATTTCACGCCCAGTGTCCCAGCTATTGTCTCTGCACATCTTTCATTTATGATGGTTTAAGACTACACAAATATACATGTCGTAACAGTATATTTATATAACGTATCCTCCCTCCATTGATTGCTTTTTCGCCAGCTTCATTAAAAACAAGGGGAGGTTAGCAAAACAGTGGATAGCAACCAGACTTGCATAGTTCCTCTTTAAAGCACAACCTCACCTATGGGGCACACTCTGTTGATTATTGCACCCTGATTGTCCTAGGAAAGCTCATCTAATGACTGTGAATGAGTAACAAAGGCATAGGACGGAGTATAAGAAGGGGCCGCAGTTCCCGGTCAGGGGGCACAACTCTGAACTGCTATCTGCTGTGTAATTCTATGTTCTGTTCCCTCTCCATATAGAGTATAAATCTGGTGCATGCTACCTCTCCAGTCTTGTTTTTTGACTCCCAACAGGCAGACCTGAAAATTTCCACGACGGGTGAGGTCGAGGGATTACCTTGGTAGAGGAGAAATGTTCATGGATTTCAACATATGTAATCATGAAGGAGATCAGAGGTAAGATGTCTTTTAAGTCACAGATCTTTGATTTCCACTGAGAATAAACAGGAGCCAAAAGAATAATGTTGTGTTTATATTTTTGTTTTGGGTAGTGGGATGAGATTGAATCCATTCTAAGGCCATTATACAGTATTGTGCATGCTGAGTTTCAAATGGAGTGAATTCATTGTTCCTCATATCATTTATATCCAATCTGCTCCAAAAGTTATGAACAGTGTAAATATCTGCCACTGGTGAGGACAGCAGGAGTGCCAACCCTGTGTCCTCAGAGCTGAGGTTCAAACTGCACCTTTACTGTTTGAATTAATCCTGAAAACCAGGAAATGAAATATCAAAGTTTTATTATGTCTACTGTAGTGGCTTAACTGCATAACACACACATTCAAGTGCATGCTCTTTATTAAACAAATCTGCATTAAACATCCTGTATTTTCATGTAGATTAATACATTTAGTAAATTTACACATATAATGGCAATGTTGTCTTCACTTGCTATAAATTGTGGTTCTGTGATGTTAACATGAGAAGTCATTCAACGGGAAACAGGGATGTGTCAAATCAGGTGGAAATAGGCCCAGAGTATAAATGCATGATGAATTCAGCTTTCTGCCAGTCCAGTTCCCATAAGGACAACATGTGACTTGTGAATAGTTTAGTTACCTGAGGCTATCACAGAGGGAAAATAAGGCACTGTAAATCAGATTCACACTGCAGTGAGCTGAGGTGTTTTTATCAAATATCCATGCAGCAGTAGAATGTGAGGAGACAGATTTATTATTATCATCATTGTCATTATAAGGACAAAATGTTGGACACTATCATTTACATTTGTATTGGACTGTATATTTGTAATATTGGAATGTAAAGAGCCAGGCACACTGTGCTGTCCATCAATGCATTCATCAGCAGTAATTGATGTTGCTGGCTGAAAATATGAAATGAGGAATGTGACAATGTGGAAGTGAATATGCAGCTCTTCAGCGCGACATCTAGCACAGAGTGAGGACTCAAACTGCCCAACACAGAAAGAACAATCAGAGCCAGAGTCTTTAAAGCAGATGTGGTGCACAGGAGGTCAGTCAGACAAGGCAAACAAATCCAAGGCATTAGACTAAAGACTATGTCAATAAGGAAATTGGTGATACACACAATAAACACAGAGACAGCTGTGGAATGATTAAATATGAAGACAAACTGGCGCAAGGGACAAGATGTATACACATTAAACACATAAAGAAGAAAGACAATGAGACACAGGTGCAATACATTAGTCCATAATCACAAGAGGAGGCACCCACCAAAATAAACAGGAAGTGAAAAAACAAACATGATGAAAGCAGAATCCACAACCATGAAAGATTAAAGATTAAAATAAGATGTAAAAAAAAACCCCAACACATATATTGAATGCATAGCTACCTACATCAACCAGGGAGTTTTTCAGAGATGAAGACAGTGTGTGTTTTGCTGTGTGTACATATGCACACTGTAAACATATCTGCAGGCTCATTGAAGCATCAGACAGAAAGAGGAAGCTGCAGGTTGTTTCCCGGGCTTTTAATTTGTCCCCAAGGCTACACAGTACAGTTGTGTCTGTCAGGCGCTTGTGTTGAAGCGTCTGATATGTTTACAGTAAAGCAACAATACATGGCGTCAGAGGGAACATTTGACATGGGAAGTTACTCAGACAGAGAGCCTGCAGCAGCAGGAGAATAGTGAAGCCTACTGCGGAAACACCAAGGTGCCATCTAAGAAAAGTTCTGGATGCGGCAGAAAAAGAAGAAAGAAGAAGAGAAAGAAAATTCATTGTTCAAAGAATGCATTACAGTCTGAAAAAAAAAATACAGGGCTCTTCTTTGTTAGAGAGCACAAGGGATAAGAGGAAACTAAAAGGATATGTAAATATATATATATATATATATATATATATATACAGTCATGGAAAAAATTATTAGACCACCTTGTTTTCTTCAATTTCTTGTTAATTTTAATGCCTGGCTCAACTAAAGGTACATTTGTTTGGACAATTATAATGATAACAACAAAAATAGCTCATGAGAGTTAATTCAAGAACTAAGAACTATTCATTTTCCATGGTTTTCTTGATAAAACCAAATTACTGAAATTCTTACATCAATAGCTATGGCATTGTACGCCAAAAACACTACTTTTAAGCATTCCATGTTTTCTTTTCTGTTTGCTTTTAAACACATGATACACACAAGAGTTAATACTTGATTGCATAACCATTGTTTTGATGACTGCAGCCATGCGTCTTGGCATGCTCTCCACCAGCTTCTGACATTGTTCTGCTGTCACAGCAGCCCATTCCTGTTGGACAAATTCAAACAAATTTTCTTTGTTTTTGGGCTTGTGGTTCTCCATCTTGAGTTTGATGATTTTCCACAGGTTTTCAATTGGATTAAGATCTGGTGATTGAGCAGGCCAGGCATGGTGCGAATGTTGTGGTTCTCCATCCAGGCTTTAACTGACCTTGCCGTGTGGCAAGGGCATTGTTGTGGAAAATCCAGTCATTCGAGGCAGGAAAGAGTTTTCCAGCTGATGGAAGAAGACTGTTTTCAAGGGTAGTCCTGTACATGACCTGGTTCATTCGGCCTTCACACAATGCATTTGCCCTGTTCCACTCAGACTGAAACAACCCCAGATCATGACTGATCCACCCCATGTTTTACTGTAGGGGCAAGACAGTCTGGTTGTAAGCTTCTCCAGGCTTCCTCCTAACCAGTAAGTTGGCTGGAGTGGGCATCAATTCAAAATTGGATTCATCACTGAAGAGAACCTTAGCCCAATCATCAACAGTCCAATCCTTGTGGTCTCGAGCAAAGAGTAACCGGGCCTTCCTCTGCCTTTCATTGATGAAGGGCTTCTTGCGTGCTCTGTGTGACTTCAAACCAGCTTCAACAAGTCGGTTTCGAACTGTCCTTGCCGAACAGGTCACATTTCTCGACAGTGCCCACTCATTTTAAGGTCCCTGGAGGTCTGACGACGATTCCTGACACAGGAACGGATGAGTGCACGGTCATCTCGTGGGGTAGAAAGACGTTTCCTGCCACGGCCAGGTAGCACTTTGGTAGTGCCATGTTCAGCTTGTTTTTTTTTGTTGTAATGAACGGCTGTCTTGGAGATCTTCAGTTTTTTCGCTACCTGTCTCTCACTCATGCCAATTTCCAGCAGTGCCAAGATGGCTGCCTTTGTGGCTTCACATAATTCTTTTGTTTTAGGCATTATGTGAGAGCTGACAACTTCTGAGTTGTGCTACAGATTGAATGTAAGCAGGAAACCACTCTAGGCCTTTGCATGTGCAGTGCTGCTTGTGACATGAAATGGCCTCTTATATACCCTGGGAATCAATTAAGCTTAAGAATGTCAAATAGGACATAAAGTATTATGTGACCAGCTGCATTTTTTGTTGTGTTCATTGTATTATACGTTTAGTGGTACCAGATATTAGAATGAACAAGAAATTGAAGAAAACAAGGGTGGTCTAATAATTTTTCCATGACTGTATATATATGTATGTTTACACATAATTGTGTATTTATTTTCTCTTACTGTATAACAAGGCAGAATATGTGATGACCCTCCGTCCCAGGGGTTGTCCTGGGGGCAATCCCAGTTAACTCGATGTGAAGGTCGTCACCTGATGCAGCTCACCTGGGCCTTCCACACTATACTGTATTAGCTTGGCTTCATTTGTTCTCTCTCTTCCATCACGTCACTTTCTGGCTTTGCTTTTTCACATCCAACTGCAGACTTACACATCTCATTGTGTGTTTGTTTTATAGTTATGAGTAATGTTTGCCTTAGTTTAACTTTGTGTGGTCTCCCTCCTTGTCATGTTCACCGTGCCAGTTTGTGACAATATGAAACCTTATGAAGTAACTTCATCATCCTGTAAAATAAGAGTGTGTTTGGCTGTGGTTAGAGTTATCAACGGGCTGGGCCGGCCCGACAAACTCCAACCAACACCCTGGTTCAGGCTGAAAATATATACAAATATCTCTGGTCAGGTCTTGGTTTCCTTTTAATTATGTTTTTTCCCATAAAACAACTTCCTGCTGTCACATGTGTCACATGAGCCAGGAGACGGGTGGTGTGTCACCGACAGCAACTACACCACCTGCTGCTTTGATCAGTGGGAAAATGTATTTGGAGAGATGATGATGAGGTGGACTGCCATGTCCGCCGAAAGCCAACGATGACCAACGATCAGGACCTGCTGGGCTGGGAGAAGACTGATGGCACCGTGTATCCTAAACTCGCTCAGTGGCACAGCAGGTGGGGTGGGGAGGGTATTCAGTCAGCCTACTGTAAATGAAAAAGAATGGCTTCTACACAGTCCAATAAGGTATTTTATTCAAGTTTCACCACGTCATTATAGTTGGTAGAGTATTTATTTATTCATTTATTTGTGGCAGGGTTCAGGTTGAGTTTCTGCCGAGAATTAATGCTGGTGAGTCGGGTCTGGGCTTCAACATCCAGGGGTCAGGCTGGGTTGGGTTGTAATTTTCAGGCCTGTTGAGAATTCTAGCTGTGGTCCAGGTCTTATTTTGACAGAGCAAGCAGGTCAAACTCAGCTATATGTGTGCATCAGCAGAAGCTTTTGTGGTGAGATGCTGACTTCCACAAACAGTAATTTATTTCCAATGTGGCTGATATGTCTTGTGAGTTCACTGAAGTCCTGTTCATCTGTAAGCCCTCTGAGACAGAGATGGTGTAGAGTGAGGCTGCAGGGAGACAGGGGCATCAGAAAAGACAAAAGCAATGTGTTCCATCTAAATGTCAACATGTGCAAAATGTTTTAATGGAAGAACTTTGTTGTCCTTGTTTTCGGGGGTGGTGGGGGTAAACAGTGCAGTCAGCTGGGTGCACAAGACTAGATTATACACACAAACACACTCTTATGTATAATAAGAAGTTGGCACTAGTGTCACACAGGCCTTTTGTGCTGAACTGCATCTGTTCACACTGAACTGCTGAGTGTAGACAACACTGTGCGTGTGTGTGTGTGTGTGTCTAATCTGACGAAAGCAAACAGCACTGTATGATTATATAACAACAAGTAAACTATTCATGATGAGAGGACTCTAGACACCAGACCTACATACTGAGCTCAAACTGTTTCTTTTCTTCTTTCTTTTCTTTTTCTCATCCTTTCACATCAGTCATCTGTCTTTTCCCTCTAGTTTTCAGTGTGGATCCTCACCCCACCCCCACCACTTCCCTCACCTCACTTCCCTTTGTTTCATTCCTAAACTTAAACAGCTGAGCCAAAGTGCTCACAAGTCTTTTCAGGACAAGCAGCAGCCGATGGTTACAGAGGCAATGATTAAAGAGAGATTCTTAAACAGATGTTTCCCACATTTCCAAATGGAGAGTGTTGGACTGTGATGATGGAGTGTGACTGGTCATTCTCTAGCCAGGAAAAGGCCAGCTACTGGATAAATGTTAGATTCATTAGGTTTGTCATGCCATCCATCCCACTGGGTGAACATGTTGGTAATGTTGATAAGAATTTTTCTCAAATTTGGTTTAAAAAAAACAAAACAAAAAACCTCCTCTGAGCTCAAGGACAAAATGATTGCTGGTGGCTAAAAGTTAAAAGTCACTGTGACCTCAAAAATAATAGGATTTTGGCTCTGTGGATGCAGTGTCTCAAGAACTACTCAAGAATCTATCACACTGGTCACAATCGTTCTTCTGGACTCGAGGTTGGAACTATTACACTTTGTGGTTAAAGGTCAAGGGGACAGTGACCTCTCAGGAGATAGTTTTGATCTTGCATATGTAAGATCTGGATAGAGAGCACGTGCCATGTTGGCCTATACCTGAGGTGCTGATTGACTCCTGACCAAGACCATCCTTTGCGCTTGTCATTCCCCCAGTCTCTCCCTGTTTTCTTGTCTCTCTTCTTATCAAAATAAAGGCAAAAAAAAAAAAAAAATCCCAAAAGATACCTTAAAAAATGTTCACCATGTTATTATTGTTACCATTTTCTTGTGACATCACAAAGTTACAGGAGTCCTGATGGCTCATTTTAAGGCAGGCTGCGAGCTCATCTATGTGGACTGAGGCTTTGATATGTTCACAGTATTAATATACAACCTAGAGCTGCTTTATAATCAAAGATGACATGAAAATCTCATTGTACACATTATGGGGCCTTAAATGTTGTAAAAAGAATTATAGAAATCAAACTCCCTTTGTAGCTGTGCAGGATATACTGTTCTGATCATTTATCATCATCATTTATCCCCATAAAAAAAGTGTGTTACTGTAACTGCTCATAAGGGATAACAGAAGCAATACTGTTGGTCAAATCATCTACCCAACCCATCATGTTCTTAATGAGTGTATTAGGCTAAATTCACACAGACACTTGGCCTGAATTTAAGCGATGCATGAGGCAGTGTTGGTGGGAGTGCAGTGGTTCATGTACTTGTGAAGTCCTCTTTGTGGCAAGGGGCTTGCGTGCACACTAGCTTGCATGTAACTGGCCAGCTCAGTCCCTTGCTGGATGATGTCACGTTACATTGAACAAGATTCATTTTTGACAACCCCCCAACCCCCCTCATCCAATCCCCTGTTGTGTCAGCATGTTGCCTGACTTGGGAATGGCTGTGAAAGTGGCCTTTTAAAAGTGGCCTTACAGTTGCACGGAAAGAGAGTGTGCTTCTAACCATCCCTTTGATTGGAAGTGTGTGGGCGTGAGTATTTGTCTGCTTTGTTCCCATTCGGTCACACATGCACTCAGAGGGTTACTCTTAAATACAATTCAAGGTGACTGCAGCAAGTGAATTGATATTCACCTCACAAGCTCAGGGTCAGCCTAATACCATTATCTGACATAGAGTCGTCTGCGCGCACACACACACACACAGACACAGACACATATGCATACAGAGAAAGAGACTCAATGGTCACATCTCTGCTAACACCAGACAAACACTTACAAAACAAGTGTGGATTGTCCACAGCACATGTAAACAAAGACACATACAGACATGAACCATTAAAGGACCCTCACTCTGTAGCCAGCCTTCATCCTAACACTAAACCTCTACAAAAACAAGCTCATTAGCTAATGCAATGAAAACAACCAGGTTTCCCACATGCTGTGTTTCCATTAAGGAAAGGATTTTCTCCTACCAGCTTTTCAGGGCTAAATGGAGCCTATATGACAAAACCAATCTGCCTTACCTTCTGCATTTGACTTTTTCCTGTTCTACTGGATGATGTGATTTGGTTGTAACATGTAGCAGATACTGACACCTGCATGTTGTGTTGACTGTACCTTTACTTTCTATAAGAAGCCTCACTGAATCAACAAGCACTTATAGAGCTCAACTGACTGCAAACTAATAAAAAAAACTAAAAAAAACTGTCATAACTTTGTCTCTTATTTTTTGATACAGACAGGAGAAGAAAAATGATAAATTAATGACTGGCCTGTAAAATAAAGTATTCATGTTTTATTTCCCAACACCAAGGAAGGTCCAGGTTCTGTTTAAAATTCAAATCTCCTGGTTCTGGTGCTTAGATACCATGTGCTGCCTACGCAGCAGAGCAGAGTCTGAGCACATCCTGTGCAGAGACAGAGGGCTGGAGCTGCTGCAGCTCTGCTTGTGTGCTGCCTTCACTACACAGCCTGTCAAGACAGAGTGTGATATTCTTTTTTATTTTATTTCTAAAATTATGCATTCACATAGATAGATTTGACACTATAGGGCAGAGAATGATGAGAGCACATACAGGTATAACTGTCTCATTTAAGACTGTTTTCCATAAATAGACATCATTTAATTCAGAGTCTTGGACGACGCCTTTTTTTTATGCACAGGATACAAAGAACATGCAGAGTCAAAGCTGTGCCAGTTTCTATTCTCTGATGCTACATCAAAGTTTCATTATGATACTGGCATTAAACAATAAAAACTGCATAACAGCGAGATTCATATCAAGAGTTTGGATGAGCTAAATGTTGAATCAATCAAAAACAGTGTTTGTTCAATGGATCACATGACCAGTGTGATTATATGGTGCTATATTAAAAAAAAAAAAAAAAAGTGTTGCTGCGGTTCAGTGGAATCCTCTCTGTTTAGCAAATCCTATAATTAAGGGTGTATGTCATGCTAATGGCCATTGTAGGCAGAAGTCAGATTAAAATGCTGTAGTTCATTTGTAATCAATAGCAGGCAGCTTATCTGTGTTCACAGGAAACTGGAAACAACACCTGCTTGTGCTGATAACAGCGGTCAGTATAAGTGATACAGATGGATTCTGTCTCAAAAGACCATATTCACACTGAAGCCTGTAACAACGACAAGAAAAAAAGAAAAGGGGGGGGGGGGGGGGGTCTAATTCATCAGTCTGCATATGATGGCACTTGCATACCTTTGTTGATCGTCATATTCATCCTCGATGGGTTATTTGTTGGGGGGGCACAGTGGCTTTTCAGGATTTCAGGGAAAATGTCATTTTATGATCCATCACTGTCAGTCATGCTGCTCCAGCTCCTCCGAGAGCTCATAGTTTTGACAGCTTTAAAGCAGCACGACCAATTTCACTTTCTTATGCAATATATTGCTGTGACTGTGTGTTTCATTCTCTTCCACTGCCCATTTGTACATCAGCAATTAGTGCGGCTGTAATGAATTGAGTGAGTGACATCACTGAGGCAGTTGGCTGATTTTATGATGCCTCTTCTTCTTCTTCTGTTACTGTTACATTCAAGCATGTTACAAATAAGCATCCCAGTGTTTTGTTTTATTTCCTACTTTTTATTTTTATTCTAACTTTTTGTACCATAGTAAAAAAAAAAAAAAAATAGTGTGCGCTCTGACTCAGACCTGACTTCTTGAGTCACGCATACAGCAACATGTTCAGTGTCATCATGTCAAGTCTGCAAAGTTGATGGACTGTGGGGGGGGTGACATGTGCAATGGGACGAGTCCCGTGTTTCCATGGAGATGAATTGGAAATCATGACCCTGTAGTAAGTCATTCAGAGTATGTGAATGTGATGTTGATGATGGTAACCTCTGTTCCATCACAAAGTAGCACTAACAGATAAGAATGCACAGCAGAACATTAAACCTTCATCTGAGGATTCTTAAACCACAGATAGATGCACTACTTTAGCACATTCATTCATCCCCAAGTCATTCGGTTTATTCATATTCTCTAGGTGCAATATGGAGCCCTATTAATAAACATATGCAAGAAAATATGGAATTAGCAAGTTTAAAATAAGGTATGAGAATATGATACATGTAATTTATTTAGTCATTTTTAGCATTTCCACATCTACAGTATACTGTGATGGATTCTGCACAGGTTTCCAGGCAACATGGGGCCCAGTCTGCACCACAAATACTGACTGAAATGTCTATGTCAATATCATGTATATGTCCTATGTCTTGCCAGTTTGCTAGGTTTTAACAGTTGAAGCTGAATTATCCCAGAATTCACAGAGAGATCGAAAATGTAAGTTTGCTGTGTTGCATAATGTCACATTTTATTTAACTGCAGAGTGTGCTGTTTACCTCTATGCACTCTCTCCAGTTGCTGCTTAGTGGTTGGACGTTTGCTTTATTGTGATCAGGCTCAGAATCAAGAAACAGCTGCATTAGATTATGATCCTGACCCCAATGCAGCTTTTATTGGCTGGCGATGGGTACAATTACTCCAACTCTGACTGGACGCACCTGAGGGGATGACAAGACACACAGTGGGATTAGCTGACACACAACACCACACTCAACAGAGCCAGACTGATTACCAGATTGGCTGGAGCTCGGCTGGAGTGCAATATATCAGTGGTGAGTGCTGGTTTGTGACAAAGAGGCAGATTTGTGTCTGTGTAGCACTGTTGAAGCCGGAGTGGATGAGCCCACAGTGACCCACAAAGCAGTAATCTGGAGAGAAGTCAGCCATCACAAGCTCTGGTAAATTCCTATTAAAACATTTAAAAAATGAAGGCCAGTGAGATGTAACAATTTAAGTGAGGCTGTATTTATAACAGCAAAACATATCCACTCCATTTTTCAATAATGACTTCACTTCCTCTTGTCTGAAAAACTTCTCCTACACTGATGGCCAAGCCTACATCCACACTAGAACACATTTTAGCTCCCTGTCAGAAATGTTGTCTGTCCATACTAATGGCTCTTTTCTATTACACAGTTACAGTACAGCTCTACTTGTCTGTGCTCGTCATTTTCCATTACAACTGAGTACTTCATAGTTCCTCCTCAACGCAGGCAGGATTGTCATAGCACAGCTGCTACGATCACTCTGTCTAGCGTTCTTTTTTGGATCCTCTCATTCGAGCCAAACACTCTTGTCTGCACCTCGTCGACGGACCGTGATGTGGTTTCTGCACAGCAGCCATTTAACTTGCACAAAGTCTCAGTACAGATCAGGGGGTGCTGTTGCCGGTATGTTTTTAAAAATTACGGGTATGTTCTTGTGTCAGAATTTTCGCTCAAGACTCTTCCAGTGATAGCACTCTGGCCAATCAGTGGCCGGCAGTTGGTTGACGTCACATTTTAGTATCAGCTTAGTTTAACATATCACATTACCAGTCATGTACACTGAGCATTAACGTGTCTGTGTAAATAGGAAGCAGATATTCCACTCTGCAGTTGCACAGTTGTAGAAAATACAACAAATATGAAACAGCAAAGACGACTGTAGAATTAAAGGTTCATTATACAGCAGGTCTGGGTTCTATATTAATACTCTGAAAGTATGAAAGCACTCAATCCACTGAGGAATCCATATGGTCAGGATTAGGTTTCTCTGAGTGTTTACCAGAAAAATGCTATAATTTCCTCTTTCGATGCACTGACATGGAACTGTTGTTGCCAGAGCTCCAGAGTGAAGCCACAAATACATCAACTATTGGACCCAAACATCAAATAAAACTGGAATAAACTTGTAATTTGTTGTCTGTGTTGCTTTCGTAAGTGTTCACTGATTGGGTCTCATCAATCAAAATCAACAGATGTGTGTGTGTCTGTGTGTGGTCTGGACCTGATGATTTTCTCGGCAGATGAAAATGACCGAGATCAATACATAGTGTAATAAACAGACTGTATGAGTATGTTACTGACTCAGAAGAATGGATTTAGAATGACTGACAGGGTGAGTGGTCTTATTCAGAGTATAAGTCAACAATGATGATGATTTGTTTGAATTTCAAATGGGAAATGTCAAGAACAGCTCACAACTACACAGTTTTATACTTCAAGACTGATTTTACAGCTACTTTGGTGTTTTTGACCACCTGGAGGACACAGTCTTCTTTGTGCATGTGTGCTGTTGCCGCTGCACTAATACATATTGTTATATGAGCAGTGGGTTAAAAGACTAATGGTAATGGTGGGCATGCCACTCTTGACTGCAGCTCCTCTCAGCTCTGTTGGCTGCTTTAGTTAAGTTGTGTGTTTTATTTGCTGCTGTAATTATGTCTCCTAGACTGACGGAGAATTCAATTAATCATCTCTCTACAATACAAACCAATAATTATGTTTGTAGATTCTTTCTGTTTATTTGATTTAACTCTCATATATCCAGTTGTTCCTTCAGTCTCTGATATTTGTGAATCTCCTCTCTGACCTGACTGTCAGCTGGGATTGCCACGACTATCACCACTGACCTCTTCTGCTCCTTGTCACCCACCACCATGTCTGCTTTGCTTAGTCAGGAGCTGATTGTCAGTCTGGAACTTGACGTCTCCCAGGATCTCAGCTCTGATGTTCCAGACCACTCTCAGCGGGGCGTCCTGCTGGGAGTCTGGGACGTCTAATCCACAGTGGGCGCAGATGTCCCTGCACACCATCCCAAATATTTGATTATGCACCATCTTGTGTGTTGTATGGTAACATTTAGCATTTTGGCTAATAATGCTCACTGTAATCCGCAGGGTTTAACAGTGAAAATGGACAACTGGATACTCATACTGTAGTCTGTGTTTGTCCAGTGGCGCATTCTCATTCAGGCCCATAAACAATTAAACCAACTTGTACACAGCCACAGGATCAGTCAAGTCTTTGTGTTTATGGTAGCCATAGTTCATTCACAATCTGGCTTGTTTATCCCATTAATATTTGAATATTAGACTGTTAAAATATCACAGGAAGACTTACCACACTGGGCATTTATGTGGAGTTTGAATAAACAAAAAAAAGAAAGAGAGAAATAAAAAAGAATATTTAACAACTTTGGAACTCAAACAAAAACCTCATGTAGTATTCATGGCAGTTATGAAATATATTCCAATTGCATCATGGTATTGTTGTAAAAGCCTTCAGATATAAGATACAGGCCTCTATGAATAACAAAGTGACTTATTTTACCGCTGGTTGAGTCTAGAGATAACGCATGGCACTGTGTTAACACTCTTCCCCCGGTACTGGGGGACAAACTCCTGAGAACCAGAAGGGAGAGGAGTGAAATCAAGTTCCTCCTGTGGATACAAATCATCCACAACAACTTTCCTCTGACTGTGAAGCAGCTGGAGTCCGAGCAAGTCGAGTCATTTATGCCCACTTATACCAAACAATCATTCTTTCACACCAGGTTCAACGCTCTGTTGCGGAGCCATCCACCAGACAATGCCCTCATTTTGGGTTTATAGACGTTCTACATCCAGAATATATTTCACATTAAAAGATGTGAATGGCAGAGAAGGGCCAAATTAAATAGAGTAGTATAGTATATGAGGTAGAAAAATACATCTGAATGAGATCAGCTGTAGCTGTTCAGTTGGTGATTTGGTCTTATCACAAGTTTTATCCAATAGAAAATAGATAAAGACAACTGAATGAATACAACTGGATGTCCTTAGTAAAGATTTCAACTGAATTTTTAACTGGTCTTGATTGGATCAGCTTCAGTTCTCCGTCAAGTAAAGCAGTGGTTTCCCAGAGGGCCATGGGAGAATTGAAGGTGGACACAGAGGGAGAGGACGGAGACAAAGGTACAGTATGAGGTGAAAGGACGCATGCACACCAGTGTCCTAAAAACAATAGGAAGTCAGTTATTTTGGTTTGGCCTGTTTTAAAACACGGTCAGCTGTTGGAGCTGCAGCAGCATGACGCAAAGTTCATGACGGCAAATAAGATGTGGTCAGTCTATACTCTGTCATGGCCCAGGACAAAAGGGCCACAGGCATTCGGCCCATTAAACTGACCAATCACCAGCCAGACAGATTTGTCAATAGGAGTACCTGGCCATCAATCAATGGTCACGATTGTTTTTAGTCTAAATGATTTAACATGGCTCTTTAGGTTTGATTAGCTTTGTCAAACTATACAGTTACTATGCAACAGTCTGCATGGAACAGTTTTCAATGTTAGAGTGTTACATTTTTTTTTTCCAGGCAGTTCATCAGAGCCTATATAATCTTACTATAAATGGATATGATTGACTACCTACAGTATAGATTAAAAAAAAAAAAAAAGAAAGAAAAATCTTGTATGTATATGGAGGTTTCACTGGAAATAGTTGGGAACATTACTTCTGTGATGTTATTGCAAATTATGTGATGGTTTGTGTTACAGGGAAGGGAGACACAGACTTCAGACTTTACCCCAAAGTTTGAGTTTGTCAGTCCTTGGGGGGCAGTCTAACAGCCAGGGGCCCTGAGCAGTTCTCTACTATGTGCACATCTGCAAAGACACTTCAAATCTCTTGGGTGCTGCCATTTGCATCAAAATATCAGACAGCTTGTCTGGATCATAAATCAACCAAATGTGACCAAATATGAACTTGACACATAGTTTTAGATTCAGTGTGACTTAGACTTGGGCTGTTGTTGTATCACTGATGATCACTATGTAAATCTGCCCACAGATTTAGACACCAGAGAAAAACTGCTCCTCATGACTGCAGAACTTTCAGTTTCAGTTCCAATTCATTAGCAGTACCTCATATCATATATGTGGCTCATACAACATACATACATATACTGTGTGTCAGGGCAATCAGTCATTGGATCAGAAAGGAAACCAATAAATAATAAATAAATACCAATACACTTTGGTAAAAGTGACATTGTTACGCACTGATGAGACTCTTTCCTCAGAATCCTCAAGTTTTGAAGTTTTCCTCACAGTTGCATTGATCCCTTGACAAATGTCTGTACATCCATGAGTACAAGAACTTCTAATAGCTAATCCAGCATACATTTAAATCAGTCAAATTTAATGCCCAGAGTGTCTGGATATATGAGGGTGACAGAGCATAAATATATGAATTACTGTGATGCCTGAGCAGAGTGACAGAGGGCCATAACTTAAACAAACAGCAGCGTCACTGATGGGCCAACTCCTCTGCAGTAAGTCGACTCTGTCCTCACAGTTCGTGAAGGGAGACTAATACGATTGTGTCTGTGAGCCACACCTGTCGACATGCACGCTCTCCCCCCGTGCATGTACTGTCTGGTGCATATGCTCTTGCGTTGTGCAAAAACACTTCCCCTCAATGTCACCTCTGTTAATGTGTGTGATTCTAATGTGTGTAATTCTGCTTGACACACATTCCCATGCATCACTTCCTTGGTGGCACAATTTGTACCTTGACTGTCAGCTCACATGCCATCAAACCCTTTTTTTCTGCCATGAAATTCGTCATCTTAATCTCTCTCTTCTCTCCCTCTGTTTCTTTCACATTCCCCCTTACTCACACACAAACTAGCACACACACCCTGAAGGACATGAATCCCTCCGCGCTAACACAACCACACTGAGTAATGTGAGGCAGTTGTGAGTTATGACACCTTCAATTATGTATATGTAGCAGCAGAATTGTGTGTGTGTTTGTGCGTGCATGTGTGCGTGTGTGCACTGCATAAATCAGGCTTTCCTGGGAACACTGATTTCAATTTCAAATTGTTCCCTGGAACGCTGTTTAAAGGAAGACAGCTTATCAGTAACGTGGGAAAATCCCTCGCCAGATTTCTGATGAACACAGCATTGCTCTTTTGCCTTAATTTACTGCTTGTGGAGCTTTTCAGCTTCATTAAAACAGCTTTGCCCAGGCTCAGTCGTCACAATTCGCATCATGCAATCACTCTTGCGCCGTTTCCTCATTTATCGTCTCTTTCTCTGTGTTTTGCATAGAACTCATAACATGCGGTATGAACATTGTTTAGGTCTGCCCTCTTTCTCCCTCTCTCTCTCTTCTTGGAAAATGCTCTGCAGAGGAGTTGTCAGTCTCACATCTGCCTTAAGGTGTCTCAGTGTACTGCTGCCAGGAACCAGTCAGCAGCTCCGCATTAGGTCTGATTGTCTGTGTCTCGTATTTAAGATCAGGCCTCATAAATGAATGGTTAAAATTTGTATTAATGGCAGTGGTTGGGTGAAAAATAAATAAATAAATGGATCTCATGGCTAGGTTGTTCCCTTGTTTGTCTGTCATTGGTAAAATTAACCCAAATCTGGTTATCATAATCAACGAGGCAGTTTCATGACTGTAACATCAGCCTGCTAACACTTACAATGTATTCTTGGGTGCAATTTTATGTCATTATTAGAGATCTGATCATAGAGACATGACAAGATATGAGACAAGGTTCCCAGCAGGACCAAGGTAACCCAAAGAGGTATAGTCAACCCTTTAGGAATACCTGCTTATTTTAATCGCATTCATTAGTTAGAAAATGTGATGTGATCATTGTCAAAATCACGAGCTCAGAAAAATGGAATGTCCTTATGGTAATAACACATTAAAAGCTGTTATCTTTCTATCTCAGCCATTAATATCCACAGTGCATGTGGAAAAGCAAGAGCGTCCTCCAGTAAGTAATTATTATGACCCAGTTACATTTTGTCATTAGGTGACACCTAGTGGCCACAGTGATTATGACAGGAGCAAAGTGAAAAGTCTGGTGATGTGGTATAAAGAGAGACACAGTCCCCGTCAGGTTGCGGTTGTGGTGGTTAGACAGGTCAATGAAACACAGGGATATGACAAAGGAGAGCAGCTTTTAATTTCCATGTGGAACAGAAACTTTATATGTTCATGATTAAAGAAACAACAACATGTCTGCCTCACTGCTGTAATGAGCCGATGCTTACCTGACAGTTCTATTTATTTACTTTTACTTACCTCACTACAAGTGCTTTCATAAGATGAGAGGACATTCATCTTCCAGTAATAAGAATAAACACATGGCTACAGTTAGAGAACGAGCACTGTCATGGATAAAAGACACAGTGTTGGCTGTCAGTGGTCTCCTGCGTCCTGTGGTTTCTTGGCCCATCCATCAACATCCACCTCCTCCCTCTGTGGACTTCAGTGTGTAATAACATCACCTACTTCCATCATGATTACTGTGGTCACTGGAGAGCACTGTCACTTTGATGTAAACATCTAGTTTCAGCCATTTGATGTAAAGACTGGTGCTGTATCACACAGACACTAGCTCTCTGTTTTGTTTTGGTTTTCATGGGAGGACGGCAATAAATCCTTTCATATATTAATAAAACATGCACTACCCGTCTATTGCTAATCAATTTTGAACAATTACTGCATCTCAATGCGTCATCTGCTGATGCTCTGTGGATGTCCACATGCTACATTTCACTTAAAAATCCATATGGCTCCAGATGAAGTCCAAATTGTTTTCTTGTGTCCTTACAGGCTGTCTTTCTGTCAAGTCTCATTTGGTTCAACAATCTGAATTGATTCGGAGCGAGCATCTGTGGTTTGACAATAAAACAGTGACTTGGAAGAAAGAGTGGCTCACATAAGTTCCAAGGCTCTCAGCCCAAGCATGAACCAGCTGTCTTTGTTTAATGATATGTTGCTGCTTTATTACGTATCATATAATGAAGGCCGATGCCTCAGAAGAAAACAGAAGGGATGAAGTTACGTGGGTCCAACAAGATACATGGTCAGATTGTCTTCATGTAGCTCGCAGGGAGTGAAAATAAGTGGTGCACACAACAATCTTTTTTTTTTCTTTGTCTTTCTTCTTTTCGTCTGTGAACTCAGGTCATTGGTAGGTGCTGCTTTCTATTTTTTTCAGCCCTCATCATGCTTTTTCGGTCAGCCAGTCGGAGCTGTAAATTGCATTTAGGTGCTCACAGCATTTTTCTTCTCTCTCAATTAACTCAAATGCTGATTATTTGTTTTTGTTTTACTCTCTCTTCTTTAACTCTGTATGTGTTTTGGAGTCATAGGGGAGCCAGAGAGATCTAAGAAAGAAGAGCAGCGTGGAGCTGTCTCCTGGGACCCGTCATTGACCTAATGTATTTACTGGTTTAACCTTCACAGCTACATAGCACTGAACACTGAATCTAAGATGTGTTCTATAATTATCCCCCAAAACAAGTCAACCCTCAAGCTTGTGTCGTCCCCACTATGGACCACATTACCCATTTTTATAGTGGGCTTCCAGTTTTCCCCAAAATGAAGTACAACAGAGACACACAGGTTCTTCTCTCATGTCAGCAGTAAGGACGCTCGCTGATATAAGCTGTGTCCCAACTCAACGGCTGCATCCTTTGGAGGCGGCATTTGATGGCTGATGACTCCTCCATATGCGGCTGACAAATGCAGCCTTCCTTTGCCGGTTCAAGGCAGACGCACCGCACCTATCCTTCTAGATTCTTTGTGCGCCGTTATTGTCAGCCACCTATCATGCTAGCTATCGAGCGGTGAGGCGGCTCCGCCATGGTAACCCTGCTCTGCGGCCAGCTTGGAGCCTGAGGTGAGGAGCTGAGGAGCTGTTGGAAGTGTAAAAATCCACCACTTTCAAATGTTCAACGTTAGGACGTTGATTGCTCTGAAGGTTAGACCGTCCCATTTACCAACTGCTGACGTGGCCATCGGAGGTGCCTTCAGAGCTGTTGCCTCTGTAGACTGTGTAGGCTGTGTCCTCCGAAGGCTGCAGCTACTGAACTGGGACACAGCTATATTGTGTTTACTAGCTTCTTACTCTAACCATCACAACTGTTTAACCTCAACCGTGTTCTAACACTATAACTCTGACCATGAAACCAAGTCCTAAGCCTCAATTAGGATAGGATACAGAGAGGACTGTAGCCTGTGCACATGGGGTCCCTGCTTTACCTACTGAGGCCTACCAGGCTGTGAAACTGTTGGTCACCTAACTCAAGCAACATTTGCATTGCCTGACTAATATGCATATGTCATATATCATTGAGGGCATTATTGCTAATCTCCACCAAATTTTGACTTAGTAGACAGGCAAATGCCTTCCATCAGTGCTACAGTTTGAACTGGGTGTTTAAAGTTACAAGAGTAACAAGTTTCTCCATCACATGCTATAGTGTCCATAGGAACCTTGCAAACTTCAGCTGTCAACAGCTGGCTTTGCTCTGCTCTGAAAGTTTGTTGAGATTTGACATAGTGGCATATTTAACAGTCCTCCACCACACCAGAACAAGCAGTGTGTGGCATGACTGCAGGCAGAGAAACATGAGCCAGAGCTTGCTGGTCAGTTCAGAGACATACAGTATCACATGAATAAATACCAGTGCTGTCCCAGCACTCCATAAGAACTAAGCAAAACACACTGCTGTGTAACAAAACACAACACAGGGTCAGTGATCAAACATCAAGTTGCCGAAAGATATGAATCACAACTTTCCGTCTGGACTAATAGGATGCATATTATGATTTAGATTGAAAAGTGTTAGCCATATCACCCACCCCCTAAACATATACATGTGTATACACACAAATTGTGGCTCAGGAAGTAGAGCGGGTCGTTGGTGAAAGTGTGTGTAGATTCCAAGCATGAAATGTAGCTTCAAGCACTGTATGAATGTGTGTGTGAATGGGTGTAAACAGTGTTAAGCTCTTCGAGTGGTCCTGGAGACTAGAAAAGTGTAACTCCATTTACCATTTACACAGACGTACATCAAAACATCCCTTTGAAGTTATTAGGATCTGTCAAAATGTTGTTTTAAAGACAATGATGTTTGTAACCAAAAACACACACATACACACACACTGGGAGATAAGCTCTTAATGGCGGCTGAGCAGATTCACCTCTTCAGCTGCAAATAAAGGATGTCAAACACATGACTCACACACACACATTCACTCTCCTGACACTCATGGTTGACTGAACACAGACACACTAATACCCCCCACCCCCCCACCCACCCCCCCCCACACTCACACACACACACACACACACACACACACACACACACACACACACAAACACACAGATGAATCAAGAGTGAACCAGGCGATGTTGGGAAGGCTGCTGTATAAACCAATTAGCTGGGCTGAAATCAAGCCAACAGGAGGAATCTCTCTCTCTCTCTCTCTTCCCTCGCTTACTTCTCTCTCTACCCTCTCTTTCTTTCCTCAGCAGACCAGCCTCTGTGGGCAGAGATAGCACTGAACGCTGTCAAGGTAAGACAGGAAGGGAGGGAGGGATGGGAGGAAGAGAATGGGGAGGGTTGGAGAAAGAGGGACTGAAACAATTGGAGAGAGATAGGAGGGAGAAAAATGTGGAGTGTGTGTGAAATGAAGCAGCGAGGATGAGTGAGGACAGACAGACGGACGACTTGCTCGCTGAGGAGTGATGGCCGCGGCTGGCACTGACTAGTTCCAGCTGCTGAGGTGAGAGCGAGAAGAGGGAAAATGACAGGGAAAACAAAAAAGTGAAGAAAGGGGGTGGGGGGTCCTCAGTGTTAGGCCGCACAGTCCAGGTAATGAGGCGTTCACATCTGCTGGACAGACATAGCTGAGAGACTCTTGCAGGTGCTAGAGAGCGAGGAGGAGGATAGAAAGGTGCTGCGCTTCGTGGTACGGTTTCCTCGTTTGATGGGCAACTTGTCAAGAAGAGATGGAGAGAGGAGATAGAGGCAAGGATGGAGGAGTGAACAGAGGACATGCAGGAGGTGACAAGGGAGCAGAGACCTGCATTTAGAGAATTGAGATGCAGTGTGCAAAGTGCACAGAGGAGGGTGGTAATTGTGAGATGGAGCCCCCTTCACTATGGTCTGAGTGAGCAGAGCTGTTTGCTGACTTGACACTCTTCAGATTCCTGGTGAAGCCGGAGTGATGCAGCACAGTGAGAATAGTCCAGGTTTACCTTCATAACAGTGTCTGCTGGGATTGGCTCCAATCCACTTGCAAAGCTTAAACATTTAATTACAAATATTTGAATATTTTCTGAAATGTTCCAAACCCTCTGCAGGGGCAGAAGTGGGTAAACAGGGTGAAGTGTGTTTGAGCCACTGTGCTGGCCACTGCTGAACCAGCTCCCTCTGGAGATCAAATAAGCTAAAACTATAATTGGCTGTAAAAACAAACTCAAACTGCTCTGTTCTCCACTGCTTTCATTTAACCTTTGAATCATGCACACTAATGAGATATGTTTTATAATCTTCACTTTCATTCTGTTTTTGAACTGTTCTGTTCTTTTCCTTCCTCATTTTTTTTTGGCTGTTTATTCATATTTATGTGCTTCTTTAATTTCTGTTAAGCACATTGGATGAGCTCTGTGTATGATTAGGTCCTGTACAAACAAATTAGCTGTGCCTCAACGGGTCTAATGCATTCAATGGATGGTGTTTTTTTTTTACCATTACACTAAATGAGCCTGTGTGTTGAAGTGTTCATGGGGGGGGGGGCATTCTTCAAACCTAAACCTAAACCTAAAATGGGTCAAATTTTACCCCTTTACCCCAGTGTTTCTTGAAAATTCCACACATAGAGCACCACACATACATGTAATGAAGCAGATTGGTGTGGGAGTACTTGCACATCCATCAGCCATAATATTAAAGAAGGCTTTTATTGTTGTGAGTGACTGGTGTGTGTGGTCTGTTTTACGAGTTCATTCCAAGTCATTAATAATTAGATTTAAGATTTAAGCTGTAGTTTCATTAGGTTTTTGTAGCACAGGTCAGCTACGAGATTAAAGGAATCAGCTGATTTAAAACACTGGCTGATTGTACACACTTTTGTGTTGGTAACTTTTAACTCTGGACTCTGACTGCACTGTCACCGTTGACCTGCCTCATCCAGGTTTTTACCTTACCAAAGATGGTGGCGCAGGAATATGCAGCGGCTTGGTACTCTCGCTTTTCGTGCTACTGTGTGTGTTTTGTATGTCAGTTAAGACCATCGAGGCTCTAATCCAGTTCCAAAGAGCTAAACTTTTAAATATCCAAGGACGGCACAACTTTATGCACCCGTGAGACTGGATTTCATCCCATCTGAGATCCAATGGGTGCAGCGGTGTGGCGGAGTGGTCACCAGCTGACCTCAGGGGCATCAGAGGAGCAGAGACAGAAATGGGGCAAGAGAGGTGGCCTGCGAGCTAGGCTACAGGCTAACAGGCACAGGCCAGCTCTTCTGAGTCTTTTCCTCACGAACTCCAGATCACTGGTAAAGATGGACGAGATATGGCTGAGGATTGTGTCACGCAACATGGAAAGCTGTGTGATGATTATCATAGAGACTTGGCTGGACAACAACGTTCTGACACGGCCATAGAGCTAGAGGGCCGCTTCGTACACCGAGCAGACAGGACAGCAGCCTCTGGTAAGAAGAAAGGTGGAGGAGTATGTATCAATGTACACAATGACTGGTGTACTGCAACAGACATTGCTGAGACATACTGCCATACTGAGTACCTGGTGGTTAAGTGCAGACCGTTTTACTTACCAAGGGAATTCTCTGCCATTCTGACTGTGGCTGTCTACATACCACCACAGGCTAATGCTAAGTTAGCACTAGAGGGGCTGTACACCATCATAAACAACCAGATGAATGCACAGCCAGAGACAGTTGTGATTGTGGCAGGAGATTTTAATCATACTGAACTGAAAACAGTGCTGCCCAAATTCCACAAGAACATCAATTTCCCGACCAGAGCCAATAACGAATTGGATCAGGTCTACACTAACATCCCGGGGGCATATAAGAATGCAGCATCCTCACACCTTTGGAAATGACCCCACCCTACAGACCTCTCATCTGCAGGAAAAGAGCAGCTGTCGAGACTGTGCAAGTCTGGAGTGAAGGAGTCACTTCAGTGCTCCAGGACTGCTTTGAGCACAGCGAATGGGAAGTGTTCAAGCAGGGTGCAGATCAGGAGGAGTACACAACATCTGTCCTGGCCTATGTTCATTTCAGATACTGTCCTACCAACCAAGACCATTAAAGTGTTTCCGAATCAGAAACCATGGCTGGACAGTACAGTGTGCATGCTGCTTAAAGCCAGAGATGCTGCTTACAGGTCAGGTGACATGCTGGCTTATAGCAGAGCCCAGGGAGACCTGAGGAAGGGCATAAGGGAGGCAAAACAGAGGTACAAGCAGAGTATTGAGGGACTTTTTGATAACAACAACCCCAGAGTATGTGGAGAGGGATTAAGACCATGACAGACTATAAGTGCAACAGCATGCAGACCAGCCGTGACAGATCACTTCCTGACACCCTAAACCAGTTCTTTGCACGCTTTGATACACAGGGCAGCAGAGAGACCCCCCCCCCCAAGTCTGAGGAGGAACAGCAGACTCTCACCCTATAGTGTCACCAGGTGAAATCTACACTGAGGAGGATCAACATCACCAAGGCTGCGGGGCCAGACAGGGTGTCAGGCGTCCCGCCTGACACCCTGTTAAAGTCATTTGCAGACCAGCTAGCAGGAGTACTCCTGGACATCTTTAACCTATCCCTGTGGCTAGCTACCATCCCCACCTGCTTTAAATCATCAATCTTTGTACCTGTGCCCAAGAAGTCAGCTCTCACCTGCCTCAATGATTATCGCCCAGTCACCTTGATCCCCATTGTTATGAAATGCTTTGAGAGGCTAATCCTGAAACACATCAAGGACAGTATCCCATCTGATCTGGACAGTCACCAGTTTGCCTACAGGGGGAACTGATCTACAGAGGATGCAGTCTCCATAGCACTTCACACAGCTATTCTCATCTGGAGCAGCCCAACACATATGTTAGGATGCTATTTATTGACTTCAGTTCCGCCTTCAATACACTCATCCCTCACAAACTGGTACTCAAGCTCTGCAGCCTAGGTCTGCCCACCCCACTGTGCTCATGGATCAGTGACTTCCTCACCAACAGGCCACAAGTGGTAAGAATAGGAGATTCCAGACTTGTCCTGAACACAGGTGCACCACAAGGCTGCTTGCTCAGTCCAGCCCTTTTCACCATGTACACACACAACTGCACCCCCATCTATGCCTCCAAAACCCTTGGTGCAGAAGGACAGCACATGCCCCTCTACTCATACATGGGGAGGAAGTGGAGTGTGTGGACAACACAAAGTTCCTGGAGATCCATATTACAGCTGACCTTACCTGGGCTCTGAACACCTCACATTTGGTCAAGAAGGCTTAGCAAAGGCTTTTCTTCTTGAGGAGGCTCAAAAAGGCTGGACTTCCCTCAAGGCTAATGGTCAACTTCTATAGAAGTACCATAGAAAGCATCCTCTGTCTTGGGATGACCGTGTGGTACTCCAGCTGCACGGCACAGGACCGAAAGGACTTGGCCTGGATGGTTAGAACATCCCAGAGGATTGTGGGAAGTCCTCCTTCAGACCTGGACTCAGTGTATGCTGGCCGCCTCCAGCAGCATCGCCAAAGACCCCACCCACCCAGGTCACAGACTGTTCTCCCCTCTGCCCCCAGGACAGAGGAACAGGGCATTGAGAACAAGGACCAGCAGACTGAGGAACAGCTTCTTCCCCAGGGCTGTGGCCTCCATAACCCCCCTCTGCACTTACACACACACACGCACAGCCCCTGAACACTGACTGAAGCACATTTGTACTTTTTCTGCACTGTACTGCAGAAACCTATTTTACACGAAGTGATGATTTTTATACTGCGACTACTCATCATATTTATCTATTTTTTATCATCTTGCCTGTCGTTTTATAATAAAATGACTAACTTAACTAATCTAATACTTCTTTTGAGCTCCCAAGTGAGCCCTGAGCTAGGGCTGTTCTCAAAAAATCAATTCGGCAATATATCGTGACGTCTTCTTTGCTGATACAGGTATCGATGCAGATGCTACTGTATCAATACGACATAAAATGCTCTGTTTTGAAGGAAACCTCACTTATGGTGCAGTGCACAGTAACACCAATAGGTGGCAGCATAGACACAAACGGCACAAAATCTCTAACATGGATGAAAACAATGAAAAACTGTATCCGCTGCTGGCAAAAGCAGGCAAAGATATGTAAGCATTTTGGATTTTCGCAAACACCAGGAAGTCAGGAGTTGGATGTGAGTCATGCAATATGCAAGTTAATTTGGTGCAGGACATGGTCATTATTCAAAATCAACATGTATCATGTTACGTATTGTATCATGGCCTCTGTATCAGGATAAGCATTGATGTGAGGTTGTAGGCAATACCCAGCCCTACCCTGAGCCCATACCCAGAATGCTCACTGGATGATCCTGCTATGAGTTTAGATTAGATTTCTCAATGGGCTGGGCAGGCCCCATCAGCCTGGCCAGACGGCAGATGCGCTGGTTCAATGCATGCAGTGCTGTGTTGACACTATACACACTGTGCCACTGCTGTGGGGTTGTGGGACATCAACTCCTGTCCTACTGTGCTTTGATTGGCTAGTACTCACAGGTTTTGGGCTATGGGCTTGAGCAGCTGTCCAATCCACAGGGATAAGCATTGCACACCAGTCAGAGAGTTCTTTGAGAGCCTACACAATGAGCACTTTTGGTGTGAGAATTGTTTGAGTGGCATGTGAGCATGAGATTGAGTGTGAAGGAGTTGGCAACCCTGTGATATGTTTATATATGTACTGACAAAGCACTTATTGCTATCAGTTATTTTCTTGTAGCCTATTGAAGATAGCATGCTAACCTGCTGGCCACAGTCAGTCAGCATGTCACCTCACTTTCTGATACCAAGTCACTGTAGCATCCATTCTACCGTGAAGAAATACATTTGCTACTTATTATTATTATTATTAATATTATTATAACCTCTTGTCTGATAAATGCAGCAATGGCTGAGGCTCTTAGTAAAAACATACAAATAGCCCACAAAGTCAGATGTAGCAAGGAAGTTCCTACATTAGCAACAATGATTGATTGACACGCAAAGTCTTGAGATTATAAATCGCTATAGTCAGTTATTGTATTTATCTTTTTCTCTATGCATTGTGTGAGATGCAGACAACAATACAGGCAACACTTTCCTTCACTTCTGGGACCACAGGGAAGTAGTAACTACAGATGTTGCAGCATTTGAAAGGCAAAGATACAGACAATTGGCCAAATTTCATAGAGAAAGGACAAGAAAAAGTACACTCCCATCATCATTTCCTATGAAATACCTAGTGTCATAAAAGCTGCCATTTTGTCTTTGATGTCACTCATTATGATAGCAGCCTGTCACCCCGCTACTCTCTGCTCTGTCAGTTATTGGCATCAAACCAGACTGCAGGTCATCAGGATATTTCTGGATGTATTTTTTTTTCTAACTCACAAGTAAAATTAGATGAAGTTGAGGAGAGTGCAAAGGAAGAGAGGGAATTGAGTGGATGGAGAGAGTTAAAAGAAAAAGAGGAAAGATGGAGAAATGAGAATCAGCTTCAATTGGCTTTAAAATGCTGCAGTGAAGCCCTTCATTGTTCAAAGATGGATCTGTCCACCAGATCTTATAACAATGAGACAATGGCTGAACATGTTCCAAGAAGCTTTCCCTCTGAGTCCAGATTCAGAAAACCAGAAGGTGTAGTTGAGTGAGCTGGAGCCCATTTGCACAATAACTTTTCAAGGCTTACTTCAGTTAAATTAAGATTAGATTTAAGTGATTAACTGCTGTTTAATTTAGGATTTGCTGAGGTGTAGATGCACAGACTGAAAGAGGACTCCTATACAGTTAAACAGTGCTTTGCTAGACTCCAGCTCTGCATCTGTGGGCTCATAATCTTTCAAAGGTCAAGGATGCAAGATCATCTCATTTTGTTCTCCCACAATTCTGGGGTCCTCTTTAATGTAATTGCTTCTGTCATCAGGCCCACTGAAGCTATAACAAAGAGCTGCTGCTGCCCTGAAAAATGCACACAGTGCCTGAATGATTTAGTAAAGGAAGTGTAGAATATCAGGCTGCAGACTTTTTCTGCTGTTCCCGTCCTCTGTGTCCTCTCTCAACACTTTGTGTGGTGCCATGTTGTTTACAAGCCATTACTCTTTCAGTATGAGAGGAAACTATTTTTCATGAGAAGTCCTCATCCCTGCATCTTACTGTCCTGTCAAGTCTCCAAAAGTGATGCTTTTTTCATGATTTCGTTGGTTCATGTGTTTCAGATATTTCATCGGTCATTGATACCTCCTTGTCTGTGGGAACTTCCATCTGTTTTAACCTACCTTGACCCTGACTCAGAAGATTTTCTGCTGTGCCTTATTTTGTTTGAGGCACTTCTAGTTTGTCAATGTCACCATCAATGAAAGGGAGAAAAACATAATTTCATTTAAGGCTGTAAAGTGATAATCACAGTGCTCCATAAAACACAGTGTTCTCCACAACACATTACTCTCATAAAACACTTCCATATGCAGCTGGTTTCTGTGGCTCAGGACTGAGGAGCCTACAACTGGACTGTATTAATTTCCCTTAAGGAGATGGAGTGATTTCAGTTATAGTAAAACATAAAGCTAACTTAGCCTATCAACACAGTTAGTGTCTTAGCCATCTCAATATTCTCACAAACTCAAAATACTTGATAACTTAATGTTAAAGGATGGAAGATACTCACAGACGTTGCCTTAGCAAAGGCAGAGAAAGAATAGCTTTTAGCTGAGGGGCTGATGACTGGATGTGCTCACAACCAAAGGGGTGGATCAGACTACGTACAGACATAACTCACAGGCGGCCATATTGTGTCAGTCAACTTGCTGTGACTCTGGCTGCAGTAGACGGGCGATCCAGTCATCTGCACTAAAAAAACAGTTCATAACTCTGGAATTTTGACTGTATACAGCTATTACTTTAACTATTTGCATAATGTTACATGAAGTACATGATTAAAATGATTTGTGATTTTATGCAGAATCATAACTTCATTCCTGACGTTCATAACAAACCAAACCCTTTGAAAATCAAACTGAGCAGGTTCTGGTTATTTTACTAGAACATGCACCAGAGGCTTAATACTCTGAGGGAGGGGGCGGACAGACACACGGCAACTGTGTGTCATTGGACAGCAGTGCTGCGTTAGTTATCTAGTCTTCCTATATCTATGCTCACAACTGTATATCACTGCATGAGAAATTTACTTCCTGTTTCCCTGCATGCAGTGCTTGTATGTTGCTACAGTTACAAAAATAAACACATCACACTGAACTGTAATAATAGGGTAACAAACACATTTTCTTGAGGCATAACATACAATAGGCTATAAGACCTTTTAAAATTGATGTCTGAGTTTTTATAAGAGTAGCTTGTCTTACACTCCATTCATTTCCTCCCACTTATACAGGGTGGGGTTGTAGTGGCGGCATATCAAGACCAGTGGTCCAGACATCCCTCTCCCCTTCAGTATTTTCCAGCTCCTACTCCTGAGGTTTTACCCAGGCCAGATGAGATATACGATTTCTCACTCAATATGTTTTGGGTCTACACTGGGTCCTCAGCAGTTGGTGGTGTCTGGAAGACCTCCAGTGTGAGACACCCATGAGGCATCCTAACCGACTCCCCAACAATGTCTACTGGCTCCTGTTAGTGCGGAGGAGCAGTGGTTCTAATCTGAGCTTCCTCCAGATGTCAGAGCTCCTCACTGTCCTCCCTCCTTGTAATATTTCCTATAATCCGAGATTTTGTCTTATATCTTACGTTTGTGATACTGTAGCTTCCAGTATCAGCAGATGGATGTAAAAATCAGTGTAGCTCTTACATTTATATATCACATTTCTGTTATCAGAAAACCCTGTGGTTCCTCTGTTTTGCTCTCACATCACTTAAGGCAGCAGAACCGAGCAGAGATGGAGGCTGCAGCAGAGTCTGACAGCTTTCACACCACTTTTAATAAATGGCTTTAAACAAGCAAATGCACTGCAGTGCTTCAAAAAAAGCACCTCACAGGTTAGCTGTGAAGTGCCCATATTCTCCTTCATCACCTTAAAATGCTGTTGGTAGCAAAGGTAAGATATTTCATTCTCTGTATACCACTGAGAAATTTGCTTTCATCTGTCAGCACCTTTTTTTCTGCTTCAGAATTAGACCTCTTCATGAGCATCAAGGCATCTAAAACTAGCAAACTTAAATCATGTAGTGCACACACCCACATGCATTCCACCACACGAGCACACACGCACAAGAGAGAGGGGAAAGAAAAATCCTAAAAAAAAATCCAACACTATTCAAGCCGGGGCTTTTCATCACTCTTTGCCTGAGTGTTGATCTTTTCAAATGCTCATTGATCACTATGTTTAATCATAGTAATTGGAAACTGGCAGCTGCTGAGTCCTATCTCATGTGCACGTTACAGCTTCACTCGAGTAAAAGTGTGTTAAATTGTGGCAGGTGTTCCAGCTGCCGCTGATTTGGCACCACATTTTGCATCAGGTGAAATCGTGAGGCCTCTTAACCTTAAAAATGAGAAATTGCAGGTGGTCACTAATGCATCATCCATCAGCCAAGACCTTTATGGCTTTTAGTATGTGAAGTAGCTGGGTGTCTACCTCAAATCAAAATGAAATGTGCATGAGAAGTGTCTGTCTGTCTGTTTGTTTGTTTTTGTTTTTTTCCAGAGCAAAAACATCTATTGTTTTTAATTGTTTCATGAAATGTGTTCACTTTGTGTCATGATGATGGAGGACAGACATTCACAAAACAAAAAGGGGAATTTGCAGATGCAATCAGCAGATGAAGTCTATGCAGAAACAATATCTTTTATCAACTGCAAACAATCATAGCTTTTAACCAGACTTTACAAAAGCATCACATTATACACCCTCTTTCAGCTCTGTGACAATGATTATCAGGCGTCCTCGGATGCCACTGAGTATAATAGTGGAGTAAATTAGCCAGAGGTTAATAACAAATAGAAGACAAAGAAGAAGAATAAACAGAAAAACAAATAAACAAGTAAATGGATAAAATGTAATAATTTATAATGGTCCTCAGGTCTTCATCAGAAGATATTCATGTAGACAAACAGCTGCTGCCCTCTGAATGGTGGGCCCATGTTGTTTGTATTTGTAGCTGTCTTGTTTGTTTTCATGGACTTTACCTTCTCTTCTCTCATTTGAACAAAGACTGTGGTTAGACTCCATCTTATGCCGTATTTGCTTTTTCTAAATTACAGTGGTCGCCCCAAGTGGTTATAATGGGAACTTGATATGTATACCATGACCCCACTGGTCATCCACCAATCACCAATTGATTGCTTGCATCGGGAGAATTTTACTTAATGATGTAAACTGTATATAACTAGAAAATAAATCAATTAGAAATCATGTGAAATCAGTGATGGATGTGCAGCAGCAGTCTGTAATCAGAGGAACAATTCATCTGTCTATTGTTTTTTTTAAATAGATACAATGAGAAATAAAAGAGCTGCTAATATTACCTAATGCACCATTACTTTTCATACCAAACCCTTTATACCACGGTGTAGCTTGTGATTTGTATCTTCCACTGTACTTTACGGTTTTCTGAGGAGTAGTAAAGTGGCTGCCTGCCAAGATAGGAAATAGATTTCCAACATGGACTAAAAGTCACTGCCTCTCAGGTATGAATGAGGTGTGTGCAGACATGTGATGTGAGGTAACTGTGGAGTAAACAGCCTCAGAGGTTTGAAGTGGCAGCTGACCATTGTTTCTGCAGCTTGTTTTATTGCCAGTGTTATTCTGTTTTTTTTTGTTTGTTTGTTTTTTTCATGTCAAGTTCACCACCCGTGGGTCTGGTAGTAATACTCCCACTACCAGTCTGACTGATATAAAAATGGACAAAAATCACCTGCTGCTGTGGTAGTGCAGTTTATTGCTGAGTATCTGGAGCTCATCCTGGCATAAAAGAACCAACACAGAACACATAGTAACGGTGACCTCCAAAGGTTCATAGTATAGTTAAGCTTCACTGTGTATTTCCTCAGTGTGTTGGAGTCACACTCACATGAATACACACCATGTTGATTGGTCAAAACCCAGCACAGTATTTTGTGTGTTAAGACTGCTATAGGTATCAACACATTATAATCATCCTATTTTACAACAGAGAAGGGAGAGATTACCTTCTTACATTTCAAATGACAGCATTTCAGAATCAGAATATGTATTTGTGCTTTTGTTCTAGTAAACACACAGTACCTGTGGATAAAACAGGTCTATTCAGTGTCCAGTGTCCCGAGATACAAAATATCTATGAAAATATATGTTTTCATTTTAACAAACCAACTTGCAGCATCTTTATTGTTCTTGATGTGCTCGGGTTCTGCCCTGAATCTTCGCTCTTTGGGGCTGAGGGTCATAAATACAGTCTAATTGCAGTGAGCTGTGTGACCACTCAGAAGTAAACACACATTCAGTTTTTGTGTAGACCTCAAATTTGGTGAACTTTTCACAAGCAACCATATACTACAGACCAAATAGTAACTGTTCAAAGGTTTGTTTTGCTAGATGATGATTACTTCATATGACTTGTTGGACAAGCTCTTTGACAGTAGAGCAGGCCATTAACAATCTCTCCTGGATGGAATCCATAGTGTTGCAACTGGCACATGCAAAGTTACAGAAATCAACAGAAGATCCTACATCATGAGATGAACCAATAGGATTGCTCCATGGTCAAATGAAGAGCTTGAATTGTTAGCAGTGTGATTGGATGGACCTTTGCAGTCTCCCCATCTCCAAGACTGGCAAACAGTACAGTCTCAGTTTTGGTTGAACCACACACACACCAGACACTTTCAGAAAAGAAGGCTTATGATCATGCACCACCATCAAACATCAAGAAAATGTTGGCCTTGATCTGAATTGTTAATTTAACTTCCAATTAGAAGTGTTAATTGAAGCGGTGACCAAATACATTGGTTTATTAATCCCCACACTACGCACAATACCTTAATTTGCATTGGTAACCCCCTCTCTCTCCTAACATGGCTCCATGTTGAAGAACTTGCCAACAGCCCATGGATGGTCATTGCTTGATTGCTTCTGGTACCTCCTGGATATCAACACTTGTCTGAAGCAGTCACCTGTCAGAACTATAACTGTCCTCATGCAGCTGCTCTTTTGTATCTGGGCTGTGACTGCAGCCAGGTGTCCACACTGGTGACATGATCATTCAATGAGCAGGTGGTGTCTAGGCAAGTCAGCATCATTCTGCGGGTGACATCTGGATGGGTCGGAAGGCAGACAGAGCCGAGCCCGGGCCAGCTGGGCAATGACACACACCTGCTCCCAATTAACCTTGTCCTATATCTGTCTTACATTGTGTGGAGAGGGGACCAGGACCACAGGAGAATGAACTATGTTTCATTTAAACTGTGACAACATATTGATATGACTGGCTTTAATCACACTTGGCTTTTAGAAATAGTTTGCATGGCTCCAGAGAACGAGGATGACCAAAGAACGTGGACACCTGAACATTGTATAATCACTGAATATATCACTGCTGAAAGAACAGATGAAAGAAAAAGGTCATGACTTCATTAATAGTCAGGTATATGGGGCCCTGATGTGAGTGATGGTGGACAAAAGTTGTGGTTCTTGGTCAACAATATACTGTCCACCACTGAGGTACAAAAGTATGTGTATTAATCTATCCACCCCATTAATATCAGTGGAAGTAGGCTAATAGCACCTTTGTATGAGGTCAATTCAATTCAATAGCTCATCCCTCACAGTTGAACCAACAACTGTCTAAAACAATTCTATTACAAACCAAACCCTATTACAAACTTCATGTGGGAGGATTTACAGCAGCAATGTTGTATTAGACTCAGATTAGATAAGATCAGTTTGAGGCTGATATTGGAATGGGAACATGGTGGCCTTCAGCATTGATAGGCTGTTACTCCTGACATGTAGCCAATCAGCTGGTGCAGTAGACTGGACACCATGACACTCATTTGTTCTCCTGTATATCTATCTATCCACTGATGTCAATACAGATAGTCTTGAACCTCAAGTGGAGATGGCAGAGAAGTGCAAGTACACACACACACACACACACACACACACACACACACACAAAAAAATAATAAAATGAATAAATAAAAAAAACTAATGGTACCTGTTCTGCATCAGCCCATTTTGACCACTGTTTGTGACCAATAAAATCAAAACTAATGACTTAGTCATTGGTCTCAGCTGTGCTTATTGCTAATTATCAAACACTGATAAAAAATTAGGTGGTTATCGTGGTATTAACATTTTTTTTTCTTTTTTTTTTTCCAAAATCAGCATGTCAGTATGGTCCCATCAATATTTAGCTCAGTACACAGGTGCGTAGTGCTGCTGGCACAGCTGAAGTCTCATGTTAAATGGTGCTTGGCATGAGGCTTCACTAGAATGTGTGAGATGTTCTGAAAATAGTTTCTTCCAAAATATTGCAGAAATATAACTTTAAAGGAATCCAAGGACGAGTCAGGAGGGTGCTGATGGGTAACCAAAATTGGAAGCAAACAATATCTTTACAGAACAATGAATCAGCCCACAAAAATGTGTTCAACTTGAGATGAAGTACAAATTTCTTTCTTGATAGCCAAGATTTTTTTTTTTTTTTTTTTTTTTTTTAAGAAGCTATTTGTAAGATTTTATATTGCTGCACAGCATCAACTTTCATTTACCTCCCAGTGTGGACAAGAGCTCCAGCCAGCAGGGTGTTCCTAATACACAAGGTTAAAATGAGTACTCTGGTGCAGGCTGAGTTCTAGTGATGCAGTACTGACAAGAAAGTCCAGTTGGACTTTGGCCAGTTAGCATGCTGACCTTAGTAAAATAAAAGTTCAGAGGAGATAAGAAACAACAACAACAACAACAACAACAAAAAGTTGGTTTCCTTCAGCCCCTGGAGACAGCTCTTAGGGAGTCAATGAATTAAACTAGATTTGATGATGAACTTGATGATGATCATTTTCTTCAGACTGCTAGGAAAACAACCACTAATGGTTGAGAAAGACAGGCACAAAGCTAGAACATGACTCTGTTATAGTCTGATGCACAGTTTGATTCCGTTGTGCTGTTCAGTTCTGTCTCATACATATGCACTGTAAGTCTTGTTTCGAGTTGTACTGTTTATGTCCACTGCTTATTGCTTCTAAATCACTAATTTCTCACACAAGTAGGCAGACATAATAGTACATGATGCATTAGATTCATTTGAAATGGATGAATGAGTAAATGGTAGTCATTGGGATTCCAGCACAAAGTTAAACTAAGATAATTTTTTGGAAACACGCCAATGATGAGGAAGGATAAGAATTTAATATGATCATCTTTGTGTTAAAGGAGAAGTGTCGTTTTTGCAACTTGGACCTTATTTCTAGGATAAAACACGGTCATTTACTCACACATATAACTTCAGTGTCATTAGGAATCCTTTGGACAATATTTAGATCCATTCCAGAGCTGCATATATCCATATAGTGGGAGCGATCAGGGCACCGAGAATGCAGCCTCTAATAATGCTGCGAAACTTGTTCATTTAACTGGTATTTTGTTATGATTCATTAATGCTATTCCCCTTTGAGTCCAGAGTTGCCTGTTATAATCATCTGGGGCCTGTAGATTGACCTACTAACCTCTGGACTGGATGATGATGTCAACTGTGAGTGTCGCATTGCAGCCGCAGCACGAGTCATTCACTCTGCGACGGTTGGCTTGTTTACTTGGAATTTTCTACTGTTATTGCTTTGTGTATTTCCACATTTTCCCAACAAAATGACCAGTTGGATGAATTTCAGCTTCCACAGGCTTATTATTTAGGCTGCATAGGCTGCATTCTCGGTGCCCCGATCACTCCCACTATATGGATATATGCAGCTCTGGAATGGATCTAAATATTGTCTGATGGACTCCTAATGACACCAAAGGCATTTCTTTTTTTAAAGTATATTTTTGGGCTTTTTTGCCTTTATTTGATAGTACAGTATGAGAGAAACAGGAAATGGGGAGGCAGAGAGAGGGGGAACAACAGACAGTAAAGGGCCGCCCAATGCAGGATTCCAACCAGGGCCGACTGCAGCGAGGACTGTGGCCTCTGCATATGGGATACCTGCTTAACCCACTGCGCCACACGTCTCCTTTAAGTTTTCTTCTGAAGTGTGACAGTGCCAGGATTTACCCAGATACACCAGAGGAGTTGCACTTAGTATTTCACCAGGAGCTCACTTTCCAGTCTCAGACCAAACACAACTGCACCTATTCCAGTGACAACACTGTAAGAATATATGACACGCTTTTGTTTTTCCCCCATTGAATACCACCACAGTACAGTATCCAATGTGTGTTTTAATGTCTATTACTCTATTACTGTGGCAGTGTTTTAGTATCCACATCGGAGAGAGCGAATATGTAACAGAAACATGACATCTCATTAAAAAGTTGGGGCTTTGTTCAAAGTGCCACTAGACTCCTTTTTGTTTACTACCTGCTGACTCACTGTAGAAATGAGTCTGGAGTTTCTCACTCCCACAAGCCTTCGATCTTTTCTGGGGCACACAGTATGCGAGGGTGGTGTTTACTGAATTAAGTGTTTTTAAAGGGTAAATATAATATTTCTGATAGATGTGCCTGCTGCTAACAAATAAGACTGGGAGGTGGAAGTTTGGTGGCATAAAATTGCCATAAGGTCAAACATAGCCTGTCAACTGAAGTAGCTTTTTCTACAGCCTATTAACATCCAGGATAGTGATGCTGTTCAGAGCCAGGGATCAGAATTGATAGGTATTTCTTTTAATACCAATGTCAATGTTGATTTTACAGAGTGGCTCTTTAGCAATCTGATCCCTCATCCATTTTAAGTGTGGAAAAAAAACTGCATTGATTTCTGATGCAGGAGTTTTATGAACTTTGAGCATGAAATATGTATGAGTTTGATAGTGTGGCATTGTCAGAAAAAAACACCTGCATTGATTACAGGAGTTGATGAGGCATATGATTCCAATGGAACAATTTGGGACCAGTTCTGAACTGGTACTGCTTCTCTACTCCCGTCCTTCGCCAGAGCCGCAAATTAGCTTAGGTATAATAGCTGGATGATTTCTTTTTTTACTTTCCAGAAACCCTTGTTAAGTAGCGATTGCCAGGAGCGCTACCAGTTTCTACTGAAATAATCCTATTGCTGCCTCAGTGTCTCTTTTGCCATTATTTTGTCTCTATGATGCAATTTTGTCTTTCTGAATGTTCAGCTCTACCCACTGGCAGCAGGCACAGCTGGCATCGGCATTTCAGCGGTGTCGATGTTGACTCCATCACATCTGCCTTGACATCAGAGACGGAGTGTTTTAGTGAAGAACGCCTGAAAGCATACAAGCAGAATTTGCTCGTTTGATCGAAGTCTCAAGGATTTCACGGCGTAACCTGGTCACTTGGGAACAGGTTTGTAGAAACAGTTTCTTCAGTTGTTGCTAAAGTGAAGTTTTTAGCCTGCAGATTAGCATGCTCATAACAATAATGGTTGCCAACGGTACCAAGGAAAATGAAGATGATTAAAACCGCATGTTAAATATTAAAGTCTCAATCTTAACTGTACAAATTAGGTTTAGTTTTGCTGGGCGCTGTCATTCCCACATTTCCCTTTAAATGGGTCCAGGCGGATGTAACGATACCCTGCTTCGTGAGAACGCAGAAGTTGAGTGAGGTCACTCTGAAAAAGGACTACAGGCAGCAGCAGAAGAAAACAAGACAATTATTTAGCATGAAAACATTGTCAAGCTTTGTCTCACCAAAAAGTCTTATATGCCAGTTAATGTACTCAAAGCCATGGACATTATGGTATATTTTGCAATTATAGCAACATTGGTACAGTTGTCTCTAACTTTCAATATTTGATATATGTAGTTTTTGTAGCTTCATTTTCTTTTGTGTGTGTTGTGTGTCTGTTGTTGTGTTGCCTATGGACCTTGAGTCTGAACTATAGATATATACCTGTGATGGGGCATATTTTAATTCTGGAATTGGGTTTTGAGTTGCTGCTGTTTGGCAACTTTTGCCTCACACATCTGGCAACCCTGGTTCTGTCTGCTGCTTCACCTGGCAGCAGTGCAGCCAGCTAGCTTGTCCCACTTTAAAAAACCAAACTCACTGACCACTAATGAATCCAAACTGCCTCACACACAAGAGCGCCTTAACTAGCAGACAATAAACAGGCCAGCATAACACCATGCCTCTGCATAAACACTTCACAGTCTGCGGTGTCTCTCAGTTGTGCTTGTTTGTCTCCATCCATGGTTTACACACTGACTCCACACACGGTCAGTTTGGAGAGGAGGCTTGCTTTAATAAATAAAAAGGGCTTTGTTGTTTTAAAAGAGCCTGTATTTCACAGTTCAAAATGTATATCTATTAAGTTGGACTTGTAAATTGAGTGCATATCATTTTTTTTAATTATTATTATTATTTTTTTTTTCATTTTAGATAATAAACAATGCGAAATGTTTCTGGTGATATACAGTTATACCAAAACAATCAAAACAATCAAAACACATTATTGAGATCTGTAACATGATTCTGTTCTGTTTCCTGCTCTTACTCTCACCTTTCTGGACAAAAACTATTAGGCTGATTATGTTATTTGCTTTACTTGGTTGTTTGTTTACTTTGGCTAAAAAAAAACTACCTATTTCATGAATCTAGAATTAATTTAAAAACCATGACATTATGAAAGTATGGGTTGACTCTACTGTACAGCAGGGCTTTAATCTCATGTGGAGGTGTATGTGTAGGCTTGTCTAACTCAGCTAATGGTATAATTACAATGTCAGCGTTCACCTCAAGACTGTGGAACCATTGGCATCTTAGTTTACATGTGTGATTATTTTATTTATTGTGGACATGTTATGGCTTTTATATTATGACTGTATTTTGTTTTTTACTTTTTTCATTGATCACTTCTGAGTCCAGAATAAAGGTTATTATTATTATTGTTGTTGTAATAATACCAATGTAATAATAATTTTATATTTTTGAATGAATAAATATACAAATAAATGAGTCTTAATGAATAAATGTTAGACATCTGCTGCAGTTTGTAAAACATCACAGGTCGAGGCCTGACAAAGCCTACACCTCACTCTGATGATACCACCACCACCACCACCACACCAACATACGTTTCTACCACAGCTCCCTAAGAAGCTGTGGTAGAAGCAACTGTCTTTGCTATAAATAATATTTCTCTGGAGGACACAGGAGGTGATGTGATGAGATGGGTGGTGCAGTAACTGATGCAGCGAGTGCATCGTGGGATTTCTTTGTTTTGGTAATTACAATAATGCATTGTTTAGTTGTCTTCCTGCTGGATTTGAATGAATATAAAAGTAGAGAAACTTTGGTAGTTAACAAAATTTTAAAATACAGAATTAATATGTGATGGAAAAAAAGAAAAAAAAAAACTACAGTGGAAGAGCTACTTGATGATGAAGTCATGGAGTCAAAGCCCGACTGTGTGCGAGCTGCACTCTATGAACAGCCATGAGCTCTCAGTGTGTAGTGCTGTTGACTGAAGTTATTTAGCCAGGTATTAAAAAGGCCCAGAGAGACTGTAAGTTAACACAAAGTAATCGATCACACACACACACACACACACGCACACACACACACACACACACACACACACACACACACACACACACACACTCTTGCACATGCAGCCTTCTGCTGATTGATGACTGTTAATACACATGAATGATTACCAGTATTGACAGATGAGCATGCCCAGATCAATAAATGATAGCTAAGAGCCTGGGAGGAAGCAAAGAGGACTGACTGTGCTTATTCTTTCAATGTTTTCCCTTTTGTTTTGTCTGTCATTATTCCTCCTCTCTCCTATGTCTATGCATGTCTCTCTGAATCTCTTTATGAAGTAAAAGCAAACTGAATGTTGCTATTTTTGATTTTCAGCCTTTTGGTTTTATTGCGTCTGAGTTGTGCTTGCAAACTAGAGTGAGCCACTCTTCTGCCCTTCAGAGGATCATTTGAATAGTGAAACCTCTTCCAAAATAAGTCAGCTGTTGATCAACTAACGGCTGGAGGTTTGGATGTACTTGGACTCTTAAATCTTGTGTTTTTTATTGCAGGGAAAGTGGCCCAGCTCACATTTTTCTGTGTTCTGTTCTGCATTAGGTTCCAGTTTCTGATAAAAACATGACAAGTAGTACAACCCCCACCACCACCACCACCTCTCATCGGGTGGTACTGACCTGCAGCTCATTTAAATTATAGAACACATGAAGAGGTAGAGAAGAATTCAGAAAACGAAACAAAACAAAAAAAAAACAAAACGATTGATCCACTATATACAGTACCATGATCTCAAGAGGCACACAGCAGCATGCTGCATATGGCTGTTTTTTTTCACATGGTCACTGCTCTGGTCAAATAGCTTTATAAACATACTTGATGGATCCTGAATTGTCTATAAAGAATCCATTAGGGCTGCCCAAAATCGACGGTGATTACAATGTGAAATATCATAGACCGTACTGAACGTTTCCCTCCGTATGTCTTTGGGCAAATGGTCATTGCTTTCAAAGATCACATTTTACGGCAGGATTCTCCCGTTGAGCTGTCAGTTCTGCTCAGCTGCAGCCTGCACATGGTCTTATCTCAAAGCTGCAGTAAACAGCGAAAAATATTTCTCATGTCAACAGTTGTATGCAGTGCAGTCAGGTAGGGTACAGGAGGCATGTACAGGGTGCAGGCATCAGTAACAGTGGGAAAAGGGATGCAGCATAAAACCAGATGGAGTTGGTTAAATACACTTCTTTATAAGTTCAGAAAATTGGTACCAATCAATAACATGAGGACAAAAACAGGACTTATAAATTTGACCCAAAACACTGCAGGTGTAAACTTACAGCACAACTTACACCTGCAGTCATGGAGGTTGTGATGAGAACATCACCTTTGTCAAAGAATAAAATGTGTCAAAAGATGACTACAACAAGTCCATTAAGGCCTTTAATGGCTCAGATAGGTCATTGATAATTAATCTATTGAGGTAACTGTATCTACTTTATCCATTCACTGTGGTTCCTGTTTCTCTGAATAAAACTTCACCGCATAGTGGAACAGTTGACGAAGCAGTTGCAATGAGAAAAGCAAATCCCAGCTGCATTTTTATCAATCAATTCCTTACATTAGCCTTTCATTATGCTCTGTCCTGCCATCAAATGGCTTGTGAAAAAGCTGGCCCCAGGCCACACTTACTTGCCCACCGCTGCAGTAAAGTAAAGTAGCCTAGAGAGGACATTAAGGACATTAAGTGCTGTACCTCATGTGTAGGTAGGTGAAAAGTAAAGCTGGCTATACGTTTGATAAATGTACATGATGTAAGTAAACGAGTGCCTAAGGAGGTGGTTGTGATTTATATCCTAACTCCTGCCTGACTCCATCTGTTATTCTCATGTGCACCAGAAACATGTTGTATATGATCAGACTGCGTTGTGCTTTCCACTCTTCACAACATGTTTACATTCACTGAGCAGCCAATAGATTTATAGAGCATGAGTTACATCCAGGTAACCTGCTGTGTCATGCTGAGTAAGAGACTGCTGCCATGCACTGACTGTTTGTGAGAGAAGAGAAGACCAGTGAGTTTGTCTTTCCTCACATTCAAACAAAACATCAGAAACACATGCAGCCAATCACAGCTCTTATCTGAGGAGGTTCACATCAGCAGCCTAAAGTGTAACCTCAGAGCCAATAGGTGCCCCGAGGGTCAGAATGAAGGATGTGTGTGTGTTATGCAGTCAACTGTTAACGTACTGTCACAATTTCCTTGGACCTGATACCAGTAACGATACTGTATCCTGGTACCAATCACTTCCATTTATTCTAGTGATCTTGTCAATCATTCTTGCATGAAGCCAGATCTTTACTCTTTCGAGTGATACCAAGCAAGGAGAGTGTTTTAGCTGATGAAAATTGGCCTGTGTATCAGTATAAACATCCCTGTTTTACACATACTACACAGAGCTAACATGAGGAGGCAGAGGGGGTGAGAGAGATTAGCTGGGAGGAGGGGGCAGCTAGAAGAATGACACAAAAGTAGGTGGTTTCAGTATTATTGTAATTAATGATAATGCCAAAGGCCTAAGCCAGAGATGTGGTCGACCACTGAAGAGGCTCTAGACTATGTTGCTGTCTCACCAGAGGACAGTGAGGACCAGGAAAATGACTAGAGATGACATGATAATGAGTCGTTGATTGCAGAAGGGCTTTTCTGCCGTAGTTTTGAAATTATGTAGTGAAATGCACCTCATTGTAGAACATCAGTGGCAAGCCAGTAAGTCAGCCAGGACCAAAGCGAGCCACAGGGGTTTCCCAGATGTCAATGGACCTTTTCAGAAGCAGCAGAAACATCTGTGGCTTGACCTTGTACTCTGGGACTTTCTGTCCCTCAAGAATACAGTAATCTACATGGGGCTCGTAAAGTGCATGAACCTTGTTGACCACTAAAAAGGGACTCTCATTTCCAATGTCAGTCATTTCTTGGGACTAGGTCCTCCTCATCAGCAGAGCTCTGCATGAGCAGCCTGAAAATGACATGAAGAAGGGAACTCCTGAAAATGATTGGTTCTGCAACATCAAGCCCCCTTCTCAAAACATCATCAGTATCTGCAGTGCTCATTTCTAGCCAGAAATGAAGATTTCCACTGAAGAGAGGATGATGGCATCAAAGGGCAAAATTGGACTCAGACAGTACATTCGAACAAGCCCATAAAGCGGGGATACCAGCTGTTTGTACTGGCACACTCCACTTCTGGCTGCACATGTGGGGTAGTCAGCTGTCTCTGGGTGGAGCATCAGCTACAAATTTGTTAGGCTCCTCATGGACTTCACAGACTGGGAACTGGTTACCTTGTTTTAAAAACTTTTAAACTAGTTCCCAGCTCTTCAAGGACCTGTGGGACCATATGGCCCAATTAAGCTGGCTTCCCCAGAACCCACAGAAACGACTTGCAAGGCTACTCCACATGGAGCCATCTGAAGGCTTAGGGATGGCATTCTGTACGGTCATGTGTTCTACCATTCACAAAGTGGTCAGTGGAAACATAGCCAGGAGGAGGGTGAGGATGGCTGATCCAATGTCCCTTTTCAGAACACATGTACAAAGGCTGGTACCACACTTTGCTTCACTGCTTTGGTTATTACTGCAAATACTAATACAGCAGCAACAGTACAAGAGGAGTCAGGCCTCAATCTCCATACACCACAACCTCTGCCCCAGCTCCATGCAAGCCACAAGGTTAAATATGGAGTTTAGAGAATATACTGTAATTTATCTTCAGTAGATCAATCAAGTCTATATTGACCTGTATACATCTTTGTTTTATCTTTGTGATCCTTCAATACAAGTTCTAAACTGTACAGCAGTCTTTGAGCAATGAACCTAAATCTTTGTACAGTTAGTTAGTAATTACAGTACATTTGTTCCAAGCCTTGATAAATGTGGTTTAGCCACTGAAGTGTAAGTCTATATGACCATTATCTTTTAGCAGTTATATCTTTGTGCAGTTGCTAAAAACTAATGATGTAGTCTCTTGTGCTACTGCCTGCCATGGTGTCAGGTGTAGGATATAGGATCCTAAATGGAGTACATCCCTAAAGAACAGACCATTGACAAGTGTACAAGAGTCAAACAGCAGGAGGCACAGTGATGCACCAAGGATCTGCCACATGCTCCTAAGAAGCAGCTCAAAACCTATGTTTATGAGCTTAACATTGATTATTTTATTGAATGATTGTATCTCCTGATATAATCCCTCTACCCATGATTATTTAATCACTTCTGTTATCTATCACTTATTTTGATTATTGCTACTATCATTGCTTTGATTGATACTTGTCTTCCACTTCCATTTTGATTTGCTTACACATCAAACTGATCTGTTAGCTGACAGTGATGTGCCATGTGGAAGAAGCACTTTTGTTGTTATTCACAATGAAACTTTGGGATTTCCAGACAATCCTATTCCTAGTTCTTTATCAGCAGACAATATAACTCTACCTGTTGTGTGCTGCCTGCAGTAGGTGGGTGCTGTAATGGATTTACTAACTTCAGTCACAACTTCTCAAAAAAACAACAAAAAAAAGTTTTCAATTATATTTCAATTATTAAAAAACAACTGTGAACTTCTAAGTGGAACTGCTTTATACTTCAAAAAGACACTTTGAACTATACATGACACACACAGTGGACTGTTAAACTGTAAACTGTTAAACTGCTGGAAATTTTTGAATCGCATTGTCATAAGTGCCATCTTTTAATTAAAGGCCCAAATAAAATGCAATTAAGTGAGACAGACAAAGAGGAACAAAGTGAAAACAAAGGTTCAATGCCGTGAACCAAATATGTGTGATGTGAGGGCATTGTGTTTGTAGTGTAGGTGGGAGGAGGGGGATTATTGGAGCAGTGTTGGAGGCTTTGTAACCACAAAGCAGAGATAGATCAACTGAGAGATGTTTATTCATTTACCCAGTGACAGACCTCATATTATCCCCTCCCCCAACACCCGGAATTCTCCTCTCGAGGTGCCAGTCTTTAATTCTCAAGTATTTGATGGGTGATCAATGAGTTGGACCAGCAAAGGCGAAGTCCAGTATCTATTTAACCAGGCCTGGCTCTGCCCTCCTCTCAGACTCTGGGCTGATTCACCTGAATACCTCTTGCTCATCGATAAGATCTCTCACTCATGTATTGATCTGGGCGTACTCACCTGCCAATGCAATCAAAAACAGACTGATTATTCATCCCCATTCGCAGGTATCTGTTATTAGAGTGATACACACATGTGGGTCTCACACAGAATTTTGCATGGTTCTTGTGTGTGTGATTGCGTGTGTGAGTTAGTGTGTATGATTCCTGTGTGTGCTTGTGTGTGTGAATCAGTGTGTATGGTTCCTGTGTGAGTGCTTGTGTGTGTGCTTGTGTGTAATCAATCACAGTAAGTTGCACTGTCTGTGCCTCTTTAATACCTGGCTGAATAACTGCTGTCAACAGCAATACATTATTGAGAGGAGTTGCCTTTGAAGGGCACGGAGGCCTGCGATTCCCAAATCCTGTGAAACGATCGCTTATTGAATTCAGGTGTTAAGATGAGGAAGAAAAGTAAAAGTCGATCTGCACACCTGTGAGTCATTGCAGCATTTGTCTCAAGTGAACATGGTCTTAAAGTTAGAGTCTGGAGGTTTTTGCTCAAAAATAAACGCTAGACTTATACAAATGAAATCCAGGTTAATCATCACCTATGGGCTTCTAGTCTTGTGTGGTGGTGACTGTCTGGAGTGCGCTCTCCCCCTGCCTGTATTTTGGTCTTTTGCTTTGTTTCATTGTGCACAGGGCATTTCTGGGTGGAGAGTCGGTGTTTTCTCTCCAGCCATTGACAGAGCAGGTGAAGTTCCGTGCAGCACGGGTAGGAGAGATGCTAGCCCGAAAGCATCAAGCATTAAAGAAAAGTTTATTTTGCGGATGGACATTTACCTCTAAGGGCCAACACCATGTCCATATAGGCTGGTTTACTCTGAACCCATGTACAGTAGGACTGTATTTCATTTAACATCATCATCTGCCATGGTTATGCACAATGTCTGTGTTTTTCTGAATTTATTATTACGGGACAGTAAAGGGAGAGCCAGGGAGAGAGGGGATGACACGCAGCAAAGGGCTGACAGCGGGTCAGATGTGAACCTGTGGCTGCTGTAGTGAGGGTAAAGCCTGTATGCTGTACACTCTAATAGGTCAGCTATGCTTTATCATACCAGTGTGAAAAAGTGACACTTTTAGCAAAAAAAGTATCCTCATTCAAAACATGTCCTCATCATTTTTCCCTCTATTTTTTTCTGAAAGACCTGACTTTTCAGCAGCGATGTAGGGGTGTGCTCGGGCATGAGGCTTCACTGCTGGATGGTGTCATACAGTATACATCTTTTCACTGGAAGTGGGCAGTGAACTAAAACGGGGGCTTTTAACCTGAAATGAATGATAACATTGCCTGAAATATCTGGATATATGTGTGTATTTTGGCAGTACAGCTGGAGATAGACAGGAAATGGGGACAGAGGGAGGTGGAACTGACAGACTGAATGACTTATCAACTGACCGCTGTAACATACATCAGTGTGATGGGATGTATGTAAAATGACAGGAACCACCTTTGGCTAAAATTGGAGTTTTGAGGTGAGCTCACATGCCATCTGCTGACTTGAGGGGGGTGGGGCTGTGACCTGTACTGCCCCTGACAACCAGAGGATGATCAAGATGTTTAGGCTTCAGTCTCTGGGAGCTGTCTTGATGTCTGTGACCAGTCATTGCTGTGACAGCTTTCTTTGCCTGGTGCCTCCAGCTCTGTTCTTTCACTGATATCAGATTGGGTCTCAGATTTGGACAAAGTTGACGTTGATACAAAATTTGACTTGACAAAGGAAACATAAAAGTAAAATGTGCTAAAACTGAAGTAGGGATGGCTTTGCCTCTCTACCAGGTGAAATATCTGGTCTTTGACAGCCCCCTGCTATTACATTCATTTTCATCTCTGTTTGTCTGTTTATACCAGATCAAAGTCTGATTGATTCTCTTTATCAATAGGAATTAATCATGAAAATATATCCAACCAGCAATACAGGGAGGAGGAGGAGGAGGGAGCAGTCTGAACTACTATTTACCAGACAGTCTGAAAAACCTAAAGTTTCAATAATCAACATGGAAATTTGCATTTGCATTTGTATTTGCATAAAATTAGACTAATATCTGCAGGATTATGCCCCCTCTTGGAAATGAGGCAGTAGTCTAACTTTTGACAGCTCATACTTTTTTCTTTTTTTCTGATGTTTTCAACCACAGAGTGCAGTGAGACATTCAGTTTGGTGTCCTCAGGGACATCAGTTCATTAAAGGAAATCATAGAGCTGCCAGACATGAGCTTCTTCTTCTTTCTTTTTTCATGGTGTCCTTTTACAACAAAATTGCTCTCAATGTGACGGCCTCTGTGAAAACTTTATTGCAGGTAAGAAATTTTTGTCAGTGATGACTTTCCCTTACATCACCACTTTGACCTTTGACTCAAGACCATAAATGGTGATAAAACACAAAGCCATTTGTACTTAAACTTAAACTGCTGAATTTTGATGAGATCCCATTTACAGTGACTAAAAAGAAAAAAAAATGAGGCCATTTTAGTTTTTAGGTCACTTCACCTTCTGTCTTGGTGATCAATCAGTGCATTTATGGTACCGTGCATGTTCAGCGTGTGTGTGTATGTGTGTGTGAACTGCGGGTTTGGCAGCGAGTGAAGCAGCTCTCGTGTGGCCGGGATGGAGGCCTCATGCTGGCGGAGACATATGGTCAGACTCCCTGGCCAAATCCTGCAGCTCCAAAGTCACAAATGGGAGATGTCAAGTGGTTCTGCCTTTTTGTAGAGAGAGAGAGAGGACAAGATTATATATCTCTTCATGCTCTTGTTTTTTATCTGCTACCTGCTTAAAATTAAAGCACTCACTGGAAGCTGACTTGTGCATCTATGCCTTTTGTAACCTGAGTGTCTCTTTTAAAATGAATATAAAAATGCACAAACATCACACTGCATTGAAAAAAAAGAAAAAGAAAAGAATGGACACTGAGTCCAGATAGATTCACTGGTTTTGGTTGTTTCAGAGCAAATATTGGTATAGTCTTCCAAAATAAAAACGTCATCTGACATCACCACAGAAAGCAGCAACATAGTCATCATTTTCCAAATTACATGATCCCAGATGGTGATGAAACAAGTCAACCAAAATGAAATGTGGTGCTGGCAAGAACCCAAGAGCAAATTAATAATCAAAACTCACTTTGAGGTTTGAATACCAGTGCAATTAATATTTGTTGTGCTCCCTGATAATGACTCAGATCCTGTCGGTAACGCTGCTGAATGTGTAATAAACGTAGGTGGTGGGTTTTGGCAATTCTGGCCACACACACCTGCAGAGTCCTACAGCACCTTGTCCTCTGATGGACGCCAGGTGACTCCTGTGGTCAAACTCAGAGAGAACATAGTCGGGGTAAAGGAGTCAGGAAGTAGAAATGTGGTAAAAGCTTGATTTCTGTAGACTACACCAGCCATACACACAGGAGCATAACAGCCTTAATTAATGTCAAACGAGACTGATTTTTGTTAAGATGAGTTTTATACATCCCCCTGATTTCTTTAAAGATTTGGGATAACTGAAGTAATGGTACCTACAATACATCCACAGTACATATACAACGCATTCAGCTCCTTAGTTTAGACAGAACTACACTATCCTCTTTGCTTATTTGTAGCTGATGGTTAAGATCAGCAGTGATGTTTTATCTATTTAAAAGGGACCTTGCATATCAATGAACTTGAGTATAAATACATTTGTAAATATACCAGATTTAGCATGATAATTTGCATCTGTTGTCCCTTGGCAGTAAAGATAATACAATCCGTACAATACAATACAATACAAACATTAACAGTATGTTCCCCTCCTGCCACCTGGAGAGGATCAACACATTGGAAACTTAGCTGCAAAGGATACATGCATGTCCCACAGAAGAAGACAGCAGTACAGTAACCATATGATGCAAGATGAGATGTATGATGGTTGTTGGTATTCACTTGTCCTATAGTGGATGATGACATTGAAGTGGATCGAGTTGGCCTGAAGAAACTTGCCCCAGTGTGTCAGTACACTGCGACATTGTTCCCCTGAGGGGTAACTACACTGACTGCTGAGACTGGTCAGCACCAGCCTTTTGCTCCACTTGCTGCCCCTGACACTTTCAGCACCAGACTGAAGCACGTGTGCCAAAAAATATCTGAGAGGCTGCTCACTTTCATGTAGCAGAGCCAAACAATGGACGCAGTGCAGGTTTGCCTGTGGATATTACTCCTGCGTCATTTGGACCTGGCAGGCAACTTTTATTCTTTATGCCTGCAATAAGAACTGTTCCTAAATTGTTCCCCACTCATTTTTTTTTTTTTTTTTACTCTGGTACCGTTATTAGAGTTGTAAGTTTGTTGATTTTTATATAATGTAAAAATACAGATATAGCATCAACACAATTGTCACAGAAAAATAAAGCAATTAAAAGTCCCATGTGTTTTTGTTTGTTTGTTTTATTGCTATTATTATAAAGCAGGTCTCTGTTCTATATCACCACTGTGAAACTATCAAAGCCTCAGTCCGCAGAGGCTTACACCTCAGTCTGTGAATACAGGCTGAGTGTAAGCCTCTGCGGAGGCCTCAGGACTTCTGTAGCAGAATAATCCCCACCCTCAGCCAAGCCATGTCCTCCTGCACCCAGTGTTCAGCCTTGCAGGAGTGTTTACCAGAATCTTTTATCAAATCACTTGGTCAGCCAATCAGAAGAGAGGCTCCCCTTCCCCTCTTCTGAATCTGTTGTTGGTAGAGATGCATGAAAGATGCAGTGCAAAATTACACTGATATATTTTTTGACTCTGTCACACCACATCTAGATCTTCTTATGGATATCGACATTGAAATTTTTGACCTTATAATAATAATAGTAATTATCATAATTTATCAGCATGATGTAACCTCTGTGTTTTGGAGTAGAGACACAAAATGATGCATGAGTTGCATCACTTTCATTATACAAATACTGACATTATGTCAGTAAGTCCTTGCCTTGCGTGGCCTCAGAGATGAGCAACTATTATTATTCAAACAATTGGAATACTTGAATTCAAAGGTCCAGACCCTGGTATGCAGGGATAACATAGCACACAAACATCTACTCTCTCAATTACTTCAACTATCATTTTGCACAGTGTTGAGGGTCTTGCACTCCATATACAGATAACTGATAAATACAACCCTGTCTTATTTTATTTATTTTTAGATATTTTGGGGCATTTTTGCCTTTAATGGACAGAATAGTAGAGAGACGCAGGAAGCTGGAGACAGACACTGGGGGTACGACATGCAGTACAGTCAGGAATCAATCCAGTGATCACTTTATTGGGCATTGCCAACATGAAATGTGCTCTTACCCATTCGACCACCAAGCACCCACAACAATGTTTTATTTTTACAACCACCACAAAAGAGATCTCCATACTACCGTAAAGTTTGATGTGCGTAGTTGTGAATTACATTACAACATTACAACATATTTGTTATTGTTGCGGCACGTTTATGATCACTGATTTAACTTGATGAGACTCTGGTGAAACCATGTACAGTACACTGTGTGGGCCTAATCATTAATTGAGGGAAACGAGCACAGAGCTGATTAATGTTCTACTCTTTATAGCCATGATGCACTGTAGCAATTAAACAAGTGTAAAACTTCTGAACGTGAGGAGACGGTAGATTCAGAACGAGAGAGCATTGATAAATAAATGAGCTAACGGAACAAGATAAAATAATGACTTATGACATTAAAGGCCTGTGACATTTTTAAGCTTCCTTTATTAATGCTGCTCCTGGTGTGATACATCATGCTACAGTGGGATTTAAAAAGCACTTTATGTAACCACAAGTCAGCTTTTTTATTTATTTTTTTCTCCATGCATGCAGCACACACACACCAAACTGCAGCTCTAACTTTTGAACAAGTCGGCCTCTACCGCAGAAAAGTGAGGTAATAAAGTGAAAAACAGGCAACGCAAGCTCGCTTCAAAATCCCCCTCTGTGATAAAATAATGAGGTCGGCAGCAGCTGATCTAAAGCACCGGCCATCATGAAAGAGGAAAAACAATACCCGCAAAAGCCCTCCGATGCCCAGAGCCAGAACAGATCAAATGTCTGGCACAGAGATTACACACGCTGCAGTCATATCTATTAATGAGGTTGACTGAATAATTGAACTGAAAAAAAAGAAAGAAAAAAAACATTAAAGAAAAAAAAGATAAAATATGAAGACAACATCTGGATACTGTTTTTTTGTTGTTTTTTTGAAGGGACCTTCTGTTCTCCTCCAGAATCAGCATGGCACTTTGCGTTCAAAAATTCATCATTATTGAGACAGAGTCTTTTGTCTGCAGAGTCTCAGGGACTCAAGGTTGCACCGACCCCGTGGGCTGACAGAAACAGACGACTCATTTCCTCTTCCTCCTCTCTTTTTTTCCTCCTCCTGCATGTCTGCCTCTCCTCTTCTCATTTCACTGTCTGGTTCCTACTTTGTTCTTCAATTATTTCTCGCTCCCTTTTAACTCTGATTTCCTCTTTTCTATACTTCTGCCTACTTTCTACCTCTTTCATCATTGGGCTTTAATTGGGGGGGGGGGGTACTTCCTTTTCTTTCCTTTTTTTTTTTTTTTTTTTTTTTTTTTGCTGTGAGTGTGCTCCAGTTCCCAGGCTGAGCTTGTATTGGCTTAAAACATTGGGTGGTAGCTGTGAAACCAAGAACAATATGATTGGGCTAGACTGGAGCAGATAACATGAATTATCTGAAAAGAGGCGGAAGCAAGAAAAGAAAACAATTTGGACATAAATGATAATGATGAGGCCGTGTATAGATCCCTTACACAAAAAACAATTTATTACAGTATGAGCCCAGAGCTCAGTTATCCATAATGCTCCTCAGATGAGCCGAGGCATATCCTCTCACAGCTAATCAGCCACACTGACTGTCTCGTCTAAAGGCCCCCTTTGTCGTTGATTTCTGTTTTCCTGCTCAATTTAAGTGATTACTGGCATATTCTGCATGACAATGGTATAATTTCCCATCCACGCTTAATTTGCCGCACAGAAATTCAACTGATTGGGTTTTGATTGTTTGTGTGAACATGCCGAGCATCCATTTTTCAGAGGTGGAAATTGATGCTGTCATTTTGGCGACATTGTTACAGTACAAATAGTCCTGATGGAGTATTCAGGCCCGGCTTTTTTGCACAAATGTGTGAGGTTTTGCACATTCGGAGTGTGAAATGGCCTTTATTCTTTAATGTAATTGGATCCATTAATTGGAAAGAGATGCTTTTACTGAAACCTGCTGCTTGAACACACCATGACAAGCATGTCTGTGTGACTCTGGTAAATATCTTGTTTGATTAAGATTTGTTTGACTTCATCCGTGACTATTTTCTGATTCTTCCACAACGAACCCAAAGACATTGTTGTCTTAGCTTTCACATTATGTGATGTAGGTTAAGTATGAAGCTTAAAGTCTATATCCTGACAAAGCAAACATATCTTGAACTTTCTAGTTGTACTGGAGTGTAGCACTACTCTTAGAGAGATCATGAACAGTATTCACACATGATGTCAGATCATGTGACTTTCATATACGGTGGCCCTGAGAGCTCAAAACAATGAAACTTGAAACACAGTGGAAACAGACAAAACACAAACAAAATCAGAAAACATCTTAAACAGCTGGACAACACATGAGCTGCAAATACACAACAGGCCTACACAACACTCTAGATGACACAAAAAAGTGATGACCCGGGCTGTGTTTATGTGTTAAAACATCCATACACGTTTGCTCATCACTAAAAAGTATTGTGTTGTATTGTACTGTGAAACTGGAGACCAGAAAATTTGTTTATCTTATGTATATTTGCATAAAGATGCAGTGTGTTGGGCTCTCAGGGCCACCGTAGTCACAGCATCAGAATCATTTCCTTGTTCTTGCTTTCTGGTCCACAAACCTCACGCTTATTAACTGTGTTTCAAGAAGAGAATAAAACTGAGTGAATGTCTGAATTATATCAGTCATCAGTTGCACGCAAATGTGACCACAACTGAGTGCAAGTGCAAATGAAGCTGACTGCATGACTCTCTGTCTCTGGTTAGCAGCTAGCATACAGCAAATCCCGCTTCACTGTTTCTTGCCGAGACAAAAGGTGAAATGGGGACACAGATTTGAGTGAATTTGAAATTCACTTTAAAGTAGCTTCTTGATAAACACAGTGGATGTATCACAGAGCTGAAGTCCTAACATACCCCCTGTGTCACAATTCAAACTGTCTTTCAAGTCTTCCTGTAAAACTCAACCATAGAGTTCACTGTATGAGAGCATTTATCATATGATCCATTTGGTTTCTCTGTTAGATTTCAAAAACCTACACACAAAGACTGATTCATATGTTACAGTTTGATATTCACAACCTTGTAGGTGCTGTTTCTTCTTAAATACACCTGTGCCATTCAATCTGTTGTCCACATAACCTTTGAGCAAGACAACAAGATGCTAAGCCATGCTAACAATGCTAACTGGAGCAACTGCTTCACATTTGTCCCACCTCTTTGCTCATTTTTAGATTAGCTGGGAGCTAGCTGGAGTCAGGTAGCTATACTGCTCACTGGAGTATCAATACTGCTGTTTAGAAAACTATGGCTGACATCACAGTAGCCAGCTTTGTCTCTGAAGTTCTCAAGAACCTATAGCAAACTTTGGTGTAGGAGCCTGGAAAAGGCTATCACACTACTTTCAGTGTTCCCACAATACATTACAGGATAAGTATGAGATTTCACATCCCCTAACAACTGCATTACTGAGGAACAATACAGTAAGGGAAGCATGATGAGATAGACAGAAAAACAGTGTGTGTTTACGTCCACCCAGCAAACAGGTAGAATATTGAGCACCATTGCTGGTGTGCAGTGTGGGGCCCAAGTTGGACAGCCTAAAGTGTGGGCTGTGCGTGGTAGAAGAGTGGTCCCCCAAGGTGTGGGCCACAAAGTATGCTCCTTCTGCTCCTCCCCAATACTGATCTCCAGCATAGCTTAGCCAGGTTAGAGTTGAAGCTTCCACTTCAGAAGCTGTAGCCCAGCTACTTTTTGTCAAAGTGTCTTAGTGAGAAATAAAACAATAATAATTTATGTAAAAATACAAATTACCGCTGTAATATACAATAATGTAATAGATAAAATTCTAAAGCCAAATTTTTTCCTTTGTAACAGGGAAAAATAGGCTGTCATTGACATTTTTGGGAAGCTTATCTCTGTACCAGACACACAGATGAAATATATATCGATCTTCTCATCTGACTTTGGTTTAGAGAACAAACAAATATGTCTTTTTGTTTTCCAAAATGTCAAATTGTTCCTTCATTGTCTTATTAGATAGAGCACAGACATGAAGAATGGGCCACCTAATGACTCCTGTGTGGTAAAATGACATCACAGCTTGGTTGTTACATACGGTACATGTTCACATTACACTTGATCAATTGTCATTACCTCCCTTGATCCGTATGACGGCGTGCTATTAAGGTGCAGTGAATTCACCAAGTGTCAAACATGAGCTGTAACAAGTTATCATCACGGGGCACAACACTGCACAAGCAATATTTAACACCTGTTTCACACACATCAGACACACAAAGACACACAGCCACAATGGGAAGTATGCCATCTGTGTGCCACCATACAGCACTTTTAACACTGCAGATCTCACTTGTAAACACAAGCACAGCGTGAAACCTCATATACTGCATAGTAAATCACACTTCCATCACATAAATGTCAATACCCAGCCCTCTAAGCATTAGGTCATTAGCATTACTGTGCAATTGCAAAGGTCAGATGGTTATATCTTATTGTCATATGTTGCTTTTAAAGTAATATACATGCAACAGTGTTATGTAATATGTACTATTATTATTATTATCACCAACTCTTACATGCACCCCCAGATATTACATAATCCTGTATTAGATTTTTTTTTTTTTTTTTTTGTATCCTCATAAGAACTTTGTGCTGATTAATAGTCCAGCAGGTTTCAGTGAAATATCTCCACACTCAGCTTTCTAACACATATTTAGGGATTATGAGCCCCAGTGAACAGCAGCAGCATGATTTACAACTATTTCTCTCCCCAGAACTATTTACATTTAGTTTTCTGAGAGGCTGCAGGGCTTGTTTACATCTCAAAGGAAACGCACCCTGCACTTTGGAGAGATCTTTAATGACAGTATAAAAAAAATACAATTTGGCACCCTTTAACATTCTTGATTACATTGCCTCAGCCCGGTTCTGTAATACATGAAAAATGTTGTTTATGTAAAATTACATGTGAAGCGACTTCCCAAAGAGCGTTTGAAAGAAGGCTATTAACTCTGAAACCAGCCTAGCTAAACAGCTGCTGAAGAAATACAGCCGAGCTCAGCTTCTAGCCAGATGTCTTGCTTTCTAGAGCCATAAACCTGATACTGGAGGCTTTTAAAGGGAAATACAAAAGAAATGTGGTGTAAAAATGGCTTTTAAATGACACTATCACTGTTAGTTTAACGGCTAGGATTCCCTCAGTAGTACATTATAATGATTTTTGTGAATGAATAATGAGTATCCGAGAGTTGGAAAAGAGCCAGAACATATCAAATCATCCACTATAAGCAGAACTATGAATATCTTTTTTTTTCTTTCTTTCCAGATTGAAGTTAAAACCATTGGCAACTTTATAAATGACAAATTGGCACATCACAACAGCAATGAAGAAAGAAGAAATGTAGCTTTGAATGACTGTTCGACCCAAAACAGTGCACTGAACCAGAGCTTGATCATAAGTGTAGTATAAGTGTAATCGTTGCAGTGTGCACCGGCACCAACTTTACTATTATTTTGGTTCAGACACTAACTAGCTAGCAGCTCACTAGTAACTCTTCTCATGAACTGTTTTACAATTGTAACTCACACATTCAAATGATATACATTTTTTGCTCAGGGCAACTCAAGGGCCCATCTCTTGAGAGCTGTGATGTCTGAAAGCTGCCAGCAGTAGAACTGCTACCTAATAGGGAGGGTGCCCTTGAGCTAATGCCAATGTACAGTAATTACAGCAAGTGGAATCACATGCTATATAAACTCATAAATTACCTGTCTATCAACTGTTCGTGCATGATTAAAAGAGATGTGAGTAATGTACAAGTGTTGTCTTCAGTATTAAATCATATTTGAATTCAATGTAACTGATTGTTTTTTGCTAATACTATAGTTAATCCAGTTTACAATGTCGCTGACACTCTACATCAGAAATGATCAGTGTGACATCACTATGAACCATTAACCATCAGATTTGGACAACAGATAAGATCATGAACTGCAGGCTTTAAGGCATACATAGTTGGTATATTATCTGTTGTAGATTCTGATCAGCAGGCTCCTTTTTTGCAGAGCAGATCTGCAGCATTAGCAGAGTGGCAGAGCTGTGCTGGTGTTCACAGTGGCACCACAAAATAAATAAATAAATAAATAAAAAACACCCACTGAAACAATCAAACATCCATTTAAATGTTTGATTCATGTGGGATATTTTCTGTGGTTTATCTTCCTGTCAAAACACCACTTTACTTTACAGCCACTAAGCTGCTGTATTCCTACACACAAGCGCACCTACTGAGTGCACTGTATCACACCACTTTCTGATTTACCTGTTGACCTGCAGCTGTGACTTAACACTGTACTCTCTGTAGGTGTGCTTATACAGCGTTTTCTGACACACAGCCAGTGTTCATATGTATATGTTATAACACCACATGTTGTACAGTGAATGTGGTGTAGGGGACGATTTTTTTGAGGATGTTTGGGTTCCTATGAGTTCTGTGAGATTTATTCTACTGGTCATATCCACTTACACTGAGTTAACTATGTTGATCATAATCAAAACACTGTCTCAGGGTTAAGTTTATCCAATGCATCATTAAAACAGTGTAACATACTGCATATCATTACACTGTGGGCTAACCAGCTAACATATGACACGGAATGTGTTAGTAGTGTAGAAATACTGTGATGGGCAATATTGTCTCAGACATTCTTCACTGAGGTGAGGGTGGATTATGCATAGCCAAAAAGGGTCATGAATAGTTTCAATATGTACAAAACTAGAACTTCCACTCTGGAAAAAACAAATGCTTCCACACACAATATCTTAACATTGAAAAGATTGTTTTTCCCAGCATCCTGGCAGACGTCGTCACCAGTGCACACAGCGTAAAATCTGACCTATGCCCACATGCATTCCAGATAAGGGTCACCATGGAGCACTGAGTGTTCATGTCAGTGTCATTATGGATGTAAAGGGATGTCGTCTGTCACAGGCAATGTTCTGTGTAAATGTTGAGGAATGTTTCCCTCTGGCTCTGATAACACGAGGCTCTGTGCTGCTCTAACTGTTCTGGGACATGAACAGTTAATAGGGAATGACTCATGTCTGTGTTTGGGGGTTACAGTAAAGGGCTTGGTGCTTAAACTGGATGACCAAACAATAAACAGTTATATAATCGCTCTCGTTGTACACACACGCAAATCACACAACATTAACCAGGTGATGAGTTTAATGTTGTGACCTGTGTATTTTAAAAGTAAATGAAAGGATCTTTTTGTAAGACTTGCTCTTGCCACATAGCCAATATTAGCTCTGACAGCTGTTTCTTATTTAGTCTTGTAAAGGGCTTCAGCTCTAGTTGTGTTAATGAGACAACATGTTTTACTGTGCTGAGTGAATGTTCTTCTGTTGGACTAAGCTTCAGTAGTGTAGACATTTATTTGGCCTTGTCATGGATCTGCTCTGTTAGAGCAGCAGGTTATTATGAATTTAATGTAGATTTGTCAGCTACACATTCAATCTGTGGACTCTACACCAGCATAACATGAGAATATGTGTCAGGGATGTTAATGGTGTGAATAGAACCAGTGGTGCCAATTTCACACACCTATATTATATGCAGTTGGAGTTAGTATGATCAGACACTTTGATGACATCATTTATGGAAGAGGATGTTTTCCTTCAGCAGCTGGCTACACTCTCAGCAAATTAAAACCCATTTGAGTCAAACTCAGTAATTTGGGCCACAATGTCATCTTGGTGAACGTCTTATATTTTATCTTTTTGATGAGGCCCAGTCAAATTTTACTGTGCTCTGGGTTTGTGTGCCACTAAAGCCAGAGTTCAGGGCTAATTCATTATATTTAATGAATTCAATCACCAAGGTCTCCACATAGAGCTGTGAAAATAGGGCTTGAGGCAAGCTCAGACAGACATGTCCATGCAGTGCCTCGTGGACTTGGTCAAATGTTAAATCCTCAGTCCAGGGTGTTTAATCTCCATTTAAAGGCAGACACACTGTGGAGCAGTGCTCTAACACACAGATCCTTTGTGACAGCACTCTGACAGGGTGACATTTTGGCAGAGCACTGCCTTCACAGCCGCAGAGTGACTTTTCCAGATTCAGCTGTGAGGACACATCACTGCGTGGATGGGTAATGATGGTTCTGCCAATTATGTTAATTGGGAAAAAACAGAAGTGAGGCAGAGTGAAGAAATGAGGGAGGAAAGGAATTAGGTCTTTGTCATTGTTGGACTGAGGCAATTATCATCAACATTTGGGAAGATGTGTGTTGGAAGGTAAATGCACACACTGCAGATGTGGAGTCAAGTCTGTATGTGCTGAACAGGGCTGCAGGAGCTAATAGGGAAATTTTAAAGTGTCCTCACTGGTGCTGTATGTGTGTGCACGTGCTCCCCTGTCAGCATCAGCCACAGCTGTTTTCATTTAAGGGCTGTGTAAAGTTGAACTGAATTCCAGGCTTAATGCTCATTGATAAGCATGATGATCAATTTGCAAGTGTTTCGATAGTTCTCCTTTTGCTGGATGTCAAATCAGTCAAGGGCAAATGTATACGTACAGCAGTGGCCTGGGGTCACGGCAAACAGGGCAAGCAGTGCTTGACTAGTAAAAGAATGAAAGAAGAAAACAAATACTACCAAAGTGGAAACAATATCTCTCCTTACATCTGATTTAAACTGTCTCATATGGAATCAGTATTGCTGCTTGTAAGTGCTGCCTCCTGTGACCGCGGTGTGCTACTTTCTTGGGAAGCTGGCTTGACCAGAGCTTGACTTCCAGCCCATTGCTCCTCGCTATTTCTGTCATTTATGTGGGTATGAGTCAGCTGTGGTCAGCACAGCTTTCACTGTTCTCAGGTCAGTTCAGATATTGCGCACATTACTGCACATGCGCAGACAATAGTCTTTTATGGTTAGCAGTTAGCAGTTGGCAGCGCTTTATCTCAGTGAATGAAGGCAAAGCAAAAACAAGTAAACAAATGGATGAATCATTTCTCATGTAGACTGGCCACAGGTGTCAGCATGTGTGAGCCCTCAGGGTTAAGGTGAACTGTGGAGTGTCAGGGTTTGAGTTAGCTCCAATAAACTCCCATAAACCCTGATCTGTCTCACTGCTCTTACAGGTTCTGATTGTAGCCTGGTCTGTTGAGACTTCATTCATTCAGCTTACATTTAACAATTTAACATCATTCTTAAGCATTTTGATGCAGATTTGGACAGTTAGCATATTTATTAATGTTTTCAATGCAGTACAGCTGAAGATGTCCAGGCAGAGTGAGAGAGACTCTGAGCTTGGAGGAAAGGCAGCACACAGTCATGAAATTGTGTCTTTTAGTGCGGATGGTTTATTGAACAACTTAATCACACACTGAATTAGTGATTTCTGGTTGTGCAGTTGGGGTCTTTGTATCTGTGAAAGTCGCCTCGTGCTGCTGACGTTTCAGTGTGTTTTCATCAAGGAACTTAAAGAGGAACTATGCCTCCATTCTCCCTCATAATGTGTAACGAGGGAGAATGGAGGCTCTCTGTCTTCCACCTGGCGTCTCTTGGCTGAAAACCAACCTTGCAACATCAGTGCAGCACTTGGCCCCTGCCCTGGTGTCCCAGCTCTCGTCTCTGCGCACCGCGACACAAACGTACTCCGTAACCCTTACTCTTTCGTTTATGATGAATGAGACAACACAAATACAAACATTGTATCATCGTATATGTTATAAGGTTATCCAGCGCTCCATAGATTGCTTTTTTCACCGGGTTCGTTAAAAACAAATGCACATGGCTGGGAGGAGGGTTAGCAAAACAGCGGAAAAGCGACTTGACTTGCATAGTTCCCCTTTGAAGCTGGATGTGACAAAATTACATAACCTCTGACACAGTGTGGCATTTTATCTGCTGCTCCACACCTAAGTTTCCATATGTGTTTTCACTCATTTTTCTAGTGACGTAACAAGCACAGAAGATGTTGCGGTTATGCAACCACCGCAGCACCTGCAGTCATTTTTCTTTTTTTTTCCTTCATTTGATTTTTTTTTTTTTTTTTTTTTTTTTTTTGCAGAGCTTTTTACAGGAGTGGAGGCATGTAACAGTGAATGACAGCAGGATATGAATGATTTGTCTGCAGTGGAAAAAGCAGAGGCAGGAACCAGAATATCAAAGTGCACTTGGAAAAGCTGTTTACACCGTGTTCTATCTTTTCTTTTTTGGCAGCTTTTCACTGCGCCCAAGTCCTTTTACCATTAGAAACAAGCAAACACATGCCAAAGTTGCATAAAATGGGTAACATTTACACCAGATATATACAGAAGACTTTGAGATGACTTTCAAAAGTCTGACACCCTCTCACAGCTAAAGCCCATGTGTCGTACACTAAAGCCTGGGGATCCAGTCCAATTGCAATTTGCAAGAAGTTCAATACAGTTTTATCCTTTAAAATTCTACATTGTTGAATTACTATTAAAACCACTATTCAAATCAGTCCAGACAAGAAAAATGAACATTAAATTTATTTCATTGCAACTTAAACACACACAAAAGAAAAAGAATGTCTAAAGAAAGTCCACACAATCACTTTTCACCAAACAATCTAGATGATCAAAGAGACTGCTTGAAAAGTTGAAAAAGTGGGTGGGTATGTGTGACACATAAGTGATTAAGACATGTCAGAGGTCAAGTCAGAGGTTCAATCTCCAGTCTGTGTGTTGAAGTGTCTTTGCCTGTTCTGTCAGTGTATGATGGATGATGGATGATAATATGGGTGAATGTGGAATGTTTTAGGTGCTTTACAAGAAAAGTACCATATAAGTGCAGTTCATTTACCAAAAGAAGCCTAGTGTTGGTTTACTGATGTGGACAAGACAGTATTTCTTTTATCATAAGCAAGTCATTTCAATTGCCTTGGCAGCTTGTATCGATGTTTAAAATAAATGGCTAAAGGAGAAGAGAGCCTTGTTTCGGGGTGCTTTTGTCCAATCTATATGAGCTGTCTTTCTGAAGACATAACCACACAGCCTACCACCTTATATAGTCCACAAACCTTACATACTCAGCTCAGTTTACCCATCAGATTATTTGGCATCTACTGCTGAACTTTAGATTTTTCTATATAATGCTAGAACTGACAGCAGTTTTAAAATGCAATCATGTGTAAGTGAACTATTTACACTAGTTTCATGAGAAATGATTAAAATCCTAATAAGGATGAGCAGGAGTGTCTGAGATGCGTTATTGTCCCCTTTGTGAAATCCTTCACTCCTAAATGAATGAACACGAAGTGAATAGAATGTGAACAACAGTGTGATGCAACAGTGGTGGTTTCCCTGTTTAGACGGTGTAATTAGATTACAATTCAGTGAAATTACATTGGCCTGAAAAACACTATCAAAGACAAGGAACTGCAAACACAATTTTTGGGTGTTAATTAGGGAGTCCATTGAGTAGATTGTTAATTAAAATTTGATTAAAGAGCCAATAAGAGACACAAGATTTAGACCACATTAAGAATGCATGGGGGTTTCCATGGTAATCTGTTAACTTCCACCAGAGGGAAAAAACCAGATGCAAATGAGCTTCATATGGGAGGTTTTTTTTTCCTCTCCTCATTTTCCACCCAAAAGGGAAAAGGGGTTATGATGAGATGAGTTGAGATAATAATTTATCCCGCTGCACAGGAAAATAGCATCTTGAAGCTGTGAATACTTCCTGATGAGACCCAGAATATTAATGTTACCCCATAAACCATGCCAATATTCTGCTAATAAACTATCACAGAAATCAGACATGAAGAGTGAAATCCAACCGATTACAGCAGTAACTGATCACTGTGAACAAGCTAGTGGCTCACACACTGGAGACACTGGTGAATTTATTTCAGTGCTGGAGAGATAAGAGTCTAATTGGTTGAGTGAACTTTTCAACCTCACACACTAAATGAAGTGAGGAACAATATTTCTATCATTGTGTGAGATAATTGCATTGCTCATATTAATCAGCCGTATTATTCGCATGTGTGTTTGTTTATTTTTACCATCTGTTCGACACTTGCAGAGGACAAACCTCCCAGACAGTCACTGTTAACACCTTTTATGTTTACATAAAACTATTAGGATAATCAACTGGATATAAGACAGTAAAGCTGGGGATAACCCTTTCAGTCCCAGGCCAAGACATGAACTCTGATCTCTCTCTATAGTGACTTCATTTATTATATATTATCATTATAAAAAGGTTTTGATGTGCAATTATTGAAGGCAAAGGTTTAGCTCAACAGGAAGTCCTCTGATTCACACAGTGATTGTGTGTTGGAGTGCTGCCAGGATGCAGGTGACCTACATCTTAATACCTTTCCTGAACGCACCCTATGTAGGCACAGATGGAGCTGCTGATGCCCTGTAATGTGCTCAGCCACACTCAGCCTTCTGTGTGGACAGGTGTTAGTTTCCTGAAAGTGTGGGCACACTGACTGTGAACTCCACTGATTTGCTGATATGGTCTGTACAGTGTCTGACAGAAAAGGTGTAATTTCCACTGGGGAATTGGGGGGTACTTTTTGTTCTGATTATACTGCACTTTCACTGGATCCTGCCAGTGTCATCTCTGCCTTACTCTTTTGTGTGTTATTGTTGTTTCCACCTCCAATGAGGCCTGTTCCAATGTCTACAAGTGATTGTCTTGCAGGAAGAGTATATCAAACAACCAGGATGTCTCAGTGTCCCTTTCAGTGATGTTTGTGTCTCTCTTAGACTACCAAGTGTTAAATTAAATACTTCTCCAGGTTGCACTTGAGAGAATGTATGTCTGTACAATGTTCGGACATTTCTGTTTTTTGACTGGAAATTAGGCAGCAGACCTGACTGGGTAAATAAATCACTGCATCCATGACACCAATAATTTGTGTGAATGAAAGAATTTAACTAAATGACAGGATGGATATTAAGTGCAGGGAAGATTTATCTGCGAGGACCTGTGGCATGACTACATGCTGGAAGTGAAAGCACAAACCCTAAGAGCAAAAAAAGAGAACACTTCAATTCAAGATGTCTAACTGATCAAATCAGTCTGCTTGACATGCAAGTCCACACTGTGCTTCTTTGTAAGACGTTGCAGAGAAGTGCTTTGTGGGTAACAGCACAAAGTTGCATGCAGCTACCTCTGTAACATAGTGTATCTCTGCACTGTACTGACCTGTGCTGCAAAACACTGCTAAATGCTAAATGCTAAAATGCCTACAACGACAATGCTAACACTGATATTTAGCAGATGTACAGCTTAGTATAATATTTTAGCATGTTAGCAAACTAGGATTTAGTACTTAGTATGAACCATAATTGTAGTGATCCATTGGTTCAGACCAGGGTCACGGATTCTGGGTCAAGGAGGGGTTTGCCTTGTGTTTTTTTTCCCTCCTTTGGTTTTGTCCCAAATTATGTCTGGGCCTGGTTTATTTATCAGTTATTTTTGGGTTTGTGATCGGAGACACGGGTAAAGCAGGACAGGTGTGCCTATGTGTTTTTTTTTTTATTGTATTAGCATGGGGAGCCCGAGGGGATATAGAGGGATGTGACGTGGGGAACAGGGGAAGTGACTGTGACAAAGAAAGGGACAGCGTTTGTGACGGCGGCTGACGCGGGACTTTTGAATCGTGGAATAGTTTCTTTCCCTGGTGGATTATCTGTGGATTGTCTGTGGATTACCTGTGGATTATAGACGGTTCGGACACCGCGCGGCCGGGTCCGACACTTTTCAAACGCTGGGTCTGGAGGATTGCGCGACCCCGCAACGGAGTCGCGGCGCCTGCCTGTAGGAACTGGTTGCAGACTCACGCATCCTCATACACACACTTTCATACACGAACCTGGGGTTGCGGGACAACTGGGGGGGGAATACGGGTTAATACTGTTCTGTTGTTTTCGATGTAATTCCGTCCATTATGGACGCGTTTTGATTTGGAAAAATAAGGATTGATACCGCAGTGATAGTTGCTGTGAGTTTTCCTTTTTTTCTTTCATTCATAAGCTAACGCGCGAGCCTGAATCCGCCTGCTGAACGGCGTTGTGACAGTCCCCCTCTATTTTTATGTTTTCTCATAGTAGGAATAGGGAAATTGTTACATAATAGGTCTATCACTGTGATTTTTAAGTGTGCAGACTGACATTTCTATCCAGAGCTATTAGCAAAATGACCCCAGCTCCACAGCCCAATTCTGACCCATGTACCTCCACATCCTGAGAGATTCCAGCTGTGTTCAGAATTAGCTGATGGACAGAGATTTTCAAATTGGTCCAGATGTTTTAGCTGTATATGGACAAGACTTGGGCTGTAGAAGTAAGCAGATACTGGACCAGAAGAAACTCAAGCATGTGGCTCAGCAGAACTGACCTTAAACTTACCACATGCATGTTTACCAGTGTAGCACTGCCCCCAGTTCAAAAACAGACTTCAACAATATATGGAAATTCATGCAATTTCTCAAGACTTGGAAGTATCAAAGCAATGTGATCTGCACCACACTTTGATACCACAGCTTAACTGCTTCAGTCTTTTTTTCCATATGGTAATCTACAACCTGAAGTTTCCTGCCTGCGTGAGCACCCCGACTCCATGTATATGGAGAACCTGTGTTTTCTGTCTTGTGAAATTACATCCCAGATACAACTTATCTGCATATGTGAATAATTTAGCATAGTAACACGTCTCTAGATTCTTTCATCATGCCTCAGGTGGCATTTGGGAGTCTCTGTCTGTCTGTCACATGTGTGCTCTAATAATAACACGAAGCAGCTCTTGAAAAGTGTAAGCAGAAACAGACAGCTGGGGCCTTATTGTCTAAGGACCCACTCTCACAGTAAAGTCAGCCATATGCATATTTAAAGGTGTCACAGTTTGATGGGATTTCCTTATGAAAAACCAGCCCTGACTTGAGGCAACACCTGAGTGAAGAGTTGGACATCAGGTGCGTTCATAAATTGGCCCTCCAAGCACCATCATGTTCTGGCACCATTTTTTTCCTCTCTCTCTTTTTATTTTTGAGCCTGAGTACTCTCTGGACTCCGCTCTGACTTGGAGCACTCAGAACACAACACACACTGCCTGTATTCAGTAAAAGAAACAGGTCAAATTTTGGCAATAATGTCACATACATTGAGGTGATTGAAGTGAGGCAGAAACACTGACAGTTTAGATCAAATTTAAGAATGAACTTATAATCACAATATTAGACACCATATAGTGAAATATGTGTGATAGAAGAAATGTGAGTAACATTGTAACTTAGTGTGGAGAAGGACGGACTTCACCCCTGTCAATGAAAACTCTGTGGTGGTCCACATGTTAACCCTCTGTAATAAATTATGGTTTTAACAAGGGTCATCAAAATTGTGTTGTATGTTTAATTATGTATCAACATAAATTCCTTTTAATGCCACAATTTACACTAGTGTCGTAGTCAAGACCACCTAACCCGAGACCGAGTCAAGACCAAGACCAAGGGGGGGAGGGAGTCCAAGACTGAGACCAAACCAATGTGAGACCATTGTCAAGACCAATACTGTATATTCAGTCAGTCAGGCTTGATATTTACATTTACACTCAGCAAAAAAGATACTTCTATATAAAATCTATTCCATGTCTAATTGAAACAACAGCTTTTGACTCTGGTGCAACCAAGTTTTCCAGATAGTTACACAGGCAGATACGTCTGTCGAACAATTTTAATTATCTTGAAGTTATTGAATTACATTACATAAAGTGAGTGACAGGGACATCTGCAGTAAAAAAAAAAAAAAAGAAAAAAAAAAAAGATGTCACTGTGGTCTTGACTGGTCTTGAGAAACAATCCAGAGTCCAGCTAAACCAAGACTGAGACAAGGCCGAGTAAAAATGTAGTCAATTACGAGACAAGACCATGAAAATGTGGTCTCAAGACCGGTCTTGAGTACCACAACACTACTTTGGTGCATGTTGGCCTTTGGCCTGACACATACTTTCAAAGAGTTGCTGGTATTACACTGAAAACTGTGACCTGTTAGATTTTGTGACCACATAGGCTGTTTCATTTTGAGCATTTGTTTAACTGGTTAACAGTGAGCCAGAGGAAGAGCAGGTACATGAGAGGCAAGTCAGGTCAACATGGTGCATGAAACTCAACTGTTTACATCCTGTTTGCTGCAAGACGTCTAAAGAATGAGCCAACAATGGTGAGAAGCAATGGCCTTAAGCTTTGTTAATGTCAGAGAACTCTAGATGTTCAGTCTCTCTGCTTCATGGATGGGGAGGCTCATGGATCACCTCTGTTTGTTTAACAGTAGAACTGAATCAGATGATTTTATCTAGAGATGAATGACTCAGCTGCAGTCACACACTAAACCGTCTCTGCTAAGACTTACCACTTGGATAGTGTGATCATCTTAAACAATCCAGTGAGGCCTTCCAAGGATTCTGGACAATATCGTTCATTGTCCTTAGTTAATGTATAATAAAGTTACCTTGGCAAAAACTGTCCTCTATTAAATACTTGAAAATATCCCAGTAAAGTACATTTTGAACAAATAGAAAAATATGTCATTGATTTGCAATTAATCACAATTAACTATTTTACTGGACAGCCCTAGTATAAATACATAGTTGTAATTAGAATACATGTGCTGTTTTAAATATTAAAACCTTTTTTTAATGTGTTTGATATTTTTCCTTTTCTCTTGCCCATTATATGGATTTATTTAACAGTAAGTAGGTGGTAGTAAGAGTCCTAACTTCTTCACAGGTGCGTCCTGTTTAGATCTTAGCTCTCTTGGTCATAAAAACCATACGCCAGCTTGATCGCTGTTGTTCAGCTGGTTCTCTTTAAAGAGGATGTTCAAACCAAATGACAAAAAGGGAAAGGAAAAAAAAAGATGGGCAGACGGAAATGACCATTAACATACCACCCCTTTTTGACAGTGGTGCACCACCTAAATCAGGACTATATGGGCTGTTTTATTTTATAGGCCTGCAGTGAATGTAGATATAAAGTATTCACAATTTACTATGCAGTGGAATTACCACACTTTTTCTAAATTCAAAAGTTTCAGTGGTAGGCTCTGCAGTGCTTTGTACCTGGGTAGTTTCAAAAGATTCTGTAAATAACACTGAAGAAAAACACAGCAGCAAACAACTCATTTGTAGGTGGAGACATTTCAGTCCCCAATGTAACATGATGGCTTGGTGTTTGCTTTCCTTAGTGGCTGGTGACAGGAGCAATGATAACATTGGCTAACATATTGTTCCCAATGTATTTATGTAAAGTTCACTGGTGCTCGCAGGAGAGAACCCAAAAGCATGAGGGGGAGGCAGGGAAGTTGAAATGAACGTTCAGGAGATGAAGCACATGAGGCAAAAAGGTGATGAGCAGGGTCAGAACAGCTTGGCTATACTATCTAGGAGACAAGTGAAAATGGAGGGACTAATGAGCTAATGGGCTGCAGGTGAGGAGGTGGGCAGGGCAGGCTCTGAAAGAACAGGAGAGTAGAGACATTAAGACAAATTCAAATTAAGTGAAACTAGGAAACTAGTGTCAGTGTGGCTGATGAAGCATTTGTTTTGATGTCTCTAACTCTTGTCAGAGATGACGGGAGAGACAAGTGTAATCTGTCAAAACATGTATAACACTAGGTACACATGGATTTATCCAAGGTCCATTTCACTTCCCTTAATTTCACTGAACTTTGAGCCAAAGCGGAAACTTGGCCATTTATTCAAGCTTTTTTTCTCGGCATCTGTCATCACCATCCTCATCACACATGCTATGGAGACACATTTGTCTCTTTATTATTCAATCAAATAGAATAGATTTGCAACCAAAAAAAGAGATTTGAGAGCAAAAGAGAATAAGTAGCAATCAAAACAAAATTTTGAGAGCAAAACAGAATAGGTTGCAATTACAAAAAAAAAAAAAAAAAAAAAAAGTTTTGAGAGCATATTTCTTCAGCTTCAACCAAAACTAATGTTTCTAAGTAAAAACGTAATGATCATTTTGTTTAAAATCAGTCCTCTTTGCGAGTTCAAAAGTTTTGCTTGCGAGTTCAACTGCATTAAATGGGCGGGGCCTACGCTGATGGATGAGAGGAGAGGCTCCAGCGCAGGCTACACCTTCCGCGTTTTACCCACTTTTCCCTTGTGCTTTGCTACCGTGAGGTAAGTTGACAGTATATTGCTCTTTGAAATTGACATGTTTCCCATAAGTAATGAATTACGCTGAATAGTGTAGGCTCCATCCTGCCGTACATTCACAAGAAGAAGAAAAAGAAGCAGTAATGACTTCATAATGCCCTGCTGCTAAAAAATAAAATAAAGAAAATAAAGAAGCCAATAAAATAAATAAGCCAATTCTATTGAAAGTGACTATCTTTGGTACAGTACAACATTTTCCTTTCAAATATGTAAAAGAGCATATCTCCCGAGGCATTGTTGCTTTATGGCACTTATGGCAAAATAGTAAGTAAAAAAAAAAAAAAAGAACAACAACAAAATCGCATGTCAATGTATTTATTTTTAGACATGGACCAAAAACAGTCTGGCTGAATCAACATCATTTGCTGCCAGCAAATGAGGAGAATTGCAGGCAGCTTCAGCTCTCCGTTATTTTAGGCCTCGTCCACACGAAAACAGAGCTTCACCCAAAACGATCTTTTTCTTGTTCGTCTTGAAAAAAAATCTCCTCAAAGACAGTGCCGTTTCCAGAAATATCTGCGTACACACGGATCCACCGGAAACGACTGAAAACACTGCAGTACATATGCCAGGCCTGTGTGGAGTGTGTGGTGCTGTAATGCTGCCACACATACACACCATAAACAGAGAAGAAGACGGAAAGCCCCCCCCCCCCGCTGTATTCAAACTCCACATAGTGTAAGTTGATTAAATGTTGACTGGGAGTCCCGTCAGTATAAATATGACGATCTGTGATGATTTAACGGGCGTGATTCAGCCGCAGTGTCCGAGGGAGCCGACAGTAGTCGGCCGTTGTTGTTACATCCATAGACTGTATACTTGTAGCGTTGAGATGCTGACGCAAACTGTAAGTGTTTGAAGCCAACATAAATGAAGCCAACCGATTCCAAGTCACGTGATACCCGATCAATGACTCTACAATCAATTAATCTAAGAATTCATGGCTAAATCGTATAGAGTGAGGAGGGTGCCACCAACACAGCTGTATCTCACACTTGTTAAACAGAATATCCGGTCGCATCGGTTCACAACCCTAGTATTATTATTATTATTATTATTATTGTGTTGTTCTTGAGTATTGTGTATTATTTTTATGGTTGTTGTACATTCGGCATCATTGTAAATGAGGGCTTGCTCTCAATGATCTTCCAAATTTAAATAAAGGCTGAATGAATGAATGAATGAATGAATAAACTTGTGGAGGACGTCCTTCCCCTATAGCTTCCCGTTTCCATGCTGCCACATGAAAAGAGACAGGTTCGAGTCCATCTTCTGGTGTCTCCACTTGTCGAACACTGATGAAGATGAGGAGAATGAGGAGAAAAAAGTCACAGCTGAGTTTGACCATTTCTTCAAAATGATGATGATGTCACTGCTTGCAAGGCTCATTACCAACCTGGCAAGGAATATTAGCATTGATGAAAGGATGGTTGCTAGTAGAGCAAGGATTTCATTCAGACAGTACATGAAAGATAAGCCTGTCAAATCTGGGTACAAACTGTTTGTGCTTGCTGATGCCACCACAGGTCCATCCATCCATCCATCCATCTTCCTCTGCTTATCCAGAGCCGGGTCGCGGGGGCAGCAGCCTGAGCAGGGACCCCCAGACCTCCCTCTCCCCAGACACTTCCTCCAGCTCTTCCGGAGGGACCCCAAGGCGTTCCCAGGCCAGCCGGGTGACATAGTCACTCCAGCGTGTCCTGGGTCTTCCCCGGGGCCTCTTTCCGGTGGGACATGCCCGGAACACCTCCTTGAACCGCCACCTTATCGTGGTGGAGGGGTTTGAGCACCTGAGTGATCCTAGGAGCTATGTTGTCCGGGGCTTAATGCCCCTGGTAGGGTCTCCCAAGGCAAACAGGTCCTAGGTGACAGGTCAGACCAAGAGCGGTTCCAAAGCCCCATATGAAGAAAGCTACAACGAGGAAGTGCATGTCGCCTGGAATAGCGTTACCGGGGCCCCACCCTGGAGCCAGGCCTGGGGTTGGGGCTCGCAGGCGAGCGCCTGGTGGCCGGGTCTTAGCCCACGGGACCCGGCTGGGCGCAGCCCGAAGGAGCGACGTGGGCCCGCCCTCCCGTAGGCCCACCACCCGCGGGAGGGTTCAGATGGGGCCGGTGCTTTGTGGTTTGGGTGGCGGTCGTGGGCGGGGGCCCCAGCGGCCCAATCCCTGGACAACAACTCTGGCCACCACAGGTTACAAATGGAATTTCTTCATGTATGGGGGAAAGATGGCCACGATCCAGAAAAGGGCTTGAGTTACAGGTCAGTGATGAGACTGTTGGACTTCCTTTGCTGGGTAAAGGATATCATCGCTACACTGACAGCTTCTACACAAGCCCTCTCCTGTGCAATGATTTGGGAGAAAAGAACATCAGGGCTTATGGGACCATTCGACAGACAAGAATTGGGTTCCCAAAAACAAAAGAAAATGATCTCCCAAAGAATGCATGCACAAGGGGATGTCAGATGACTAAGGGAAAATGGGCAGCTTTTTGTGAAGTGGAAGGACACACAGAATGTCACTGTGTGCAGCAGCATTCACAAAGCCTACAGTGGGAAAGTAGTGCAGCACAAAATGAAGGAGTGAAGTCTGTCCCAATCCCTGATCCTATCAAGAACTACAGTTTTTATATGGGTGGTGCTGACCTCTCTGATGCCCCCATTCAGTACTACTCAGCAAAATGATGCGCTGGTGCAAGTCCTTTTTTTGTTGTTCTTTTAATCATTTTTCGGCAAGTGACTATTTTTGGTAATTTCCGCACCCTTTGCAAATGGCTACCCTCCTGTACCTCAGTGAAGTCAAGAACCATGTGGTCCTCACTTAGCCAATCAGAAGCGATCACCCGACATCACAGATCACATGACTGTGGCATTCGACCAATCAGCAGAGACCTGGAGTGCATCTAAATTTCTCTCTCCACTGAAGTCGGAAAAAAACGCTGAAGACGCCTAGCTTACCGTACATTTCTGTACAAAACTTCTAAACTAACCATGGTAAGTTGATGAAACTCACACATTTTATAGTTGAATAGTTGTGCTTAGTGATGACATATGTGTTGTTTGTGGAGGATTTGTGGAAATGAGTGAAATTACGGCATGAAAAATGCAGGCACCATATTTGATCATACGCCCGGTATGGGAGTTCATTAGGTGTGTCCATTTTTGGACATATGCCCGATGCACCTAACCATGCATGCTTATAGCATTTTCTTTAAAAAAAAGCAATACAACTAAGGACATTATGTTTTAATGTTGCCAAAGGTTTTTATAATACTATACAGTGATTCAGGGATAATTTTAACCGATTTCTAGAAATATTAAAGCTATAGATAGTGAAAATTTGTGATTTTTGTCAGTTTGTGACCTTTTAACGACTGTTATATTGTGTGAAATTTTTAGGCAATGTCTGCCCGGATGTTTTATGCCAAGAGGAGGGAGAGTGTTGTTGTGCCTGCCCACCCTGCCATCAGTGATGATGATGAGGAGGATGATGATGATGTGGCAGACCCTAATTTTGTCCCACCCACCCAGGACATTCCATGTACAAGTGACAGACCCCTCTGCCAAGAGGAACAGGATCCAACCTGTGGTGGAGGTGCTCCAAGACAATTACAGTGAGGACATACATAAAGATGTCCTGTGTATGTTATACTGTATCTTATACAGTATATAAAGTTGTACTGTGTGTTATATTGTTATACAGTACATAAAGTTGTATTACGTATGTTATACATGTATTATGTATGTATAATGTTATACAATTTATTTAGAAAGGAGTCTGTATCAGCACTTATGTTCTAAAAGTGATGTTCTAATGTGAAACATACATGTTCCTTTCACCTTATAGGTGTTTTGTTGTATACTTTACATATACACTTGATGGATTTTTTTTTACCACTGTAGGGCAAGGAACCAAATATGGTAACTTTGTTTACTTTGGTTTTCTGCAATACAATGGAAATTTTTGAAAATGTTGAAAACAGAAATAAACTCAGGTTATGGCCCCCAATGACACTCTAAAGTTGATTTTTTGAATTTCATAGTATTTCAATGAGTACCCTATAAAGGGTTAACACATACATCCTTTACAAACAGCTGGCAACTGACAAAAACAAGACCCCCAGGAGACAGAAAGAATTCAGAGAGAGATCAACTAAAGAGCTTGTCGCTGAGGCATCAGGATCTGCCTATTTTGGACCCCCATCAGACCTGGACCTGGACCTGCACCTGCCTGCCTGCCTCACTTCTTTGAGGAAGCAGTGCACAGTATGTAAGAGACACACCCAGAGAACTGTGGTGTTTCTCTGTGTGTGGTGTGGGAAAGGAACTGCTTCAAACTTTACCATCAGAAATAGGATCCACCCCACCCTCAAAGTTTTATTTGCTCTTGTTCACAAGTGTTGCCAATTTGAGAATGCATATGTTCATGTTCTTCAGATATTTTTATAGCACATTATTTACAGAAATCTGATTTATTGCTGATTTGTTGCTGTTGTCCAGGAACACACAGATATGTGCATTTATTTTTTTCTTATTTAATTTTGAGGATGCATTGTTGTTTGTGAATGTCAAGTGAATTGCCAAGGTCTCCTTTAAAAATATAAAAATACTAATTTGGGATAAAAGTATGCCATTTGGTAGTTTCTGCTATTTATGCCATGCACAGGGGCAAAAAAAAGGCAATTTGGCACCATTTTGGCACAATAGGCTCTCCAAATGGTGTCTGCCTAGGACTTTTCTGGCTGAAATGGCTGTAAAATTGTTGTACATCAGTTCTATGACACCAAATTTGGAGGAATTGCAGGAAAGATGTAGTAGAGATCCAGTGCACCCTTTGCCTACTGACATTTGGTTTACCAATGCTTTTCACTCTAAAATTATTGTTTTTTGCTAGGCAGTTAAAATTTTAAATTTCTGCTGTACTTTATCTGATATCACTCCAGTCTGGTGAAAAGCACAACAAAAATCTAACTTGATCTAGACTCTACCAGGTGTTAGCTTTTCAGAGACACCATGGTTGCACATCTGGGCCCTACAGTTGTTGAGCAATTACCAACATACTTTGGGCATGTCATTTCAGGTGAAAATTGTCAAAAATAGCCTAGGGTGCAAAGTTGTCGATTACAAAATGCATCAGTGTTCCTGTCTGTCTTCTCTATCTGTTTCTGACAATAATTAGCAAGTGTTGACAGGGAATGGACGGAGCTGAGTTGCTATAACTATCACAGTCAGCAAAGTGTGCATGCATTTTTGAAACTAACCCTCACTGGACTCGGAAGTCGGTAAGTGACTCGTCAGGGCTTTCCTACAACTCGCAAGCGGGTTGGAGACGAGTGGGTGAGTTCTGTTTTTGTCTCTTTTCAATAGAAACCAGGCAGCAGATGATTGATGAGTCGTTTTATGTGCTGGGACCCTATTTGTACTGTTGATGAAGTTTGGTGCTGTTCTGAGCATTATCTGTGGCTATGAGTGGCTTTTTTGATCGTGGTTAGCTCGTGGAGAAATAGACAGCAGTATTTTGCTATCGTGCGGTCTTTGCTGAAGTCGCTACAACTAGAGACGTTTGCAGTCAACAAACTTCATCTCTCGAGGGGGTGTTCTGCTCAGTGTCAGCATCCCTTTAAAAGTGGGGGGCATTGCAGTCCCACACACACACACACACACACACAACTTCCTGTGACTTCCAGCAGATGTTAGAAAGTACATGCACATACAATGCATGCACTTTCACACGCAAAAGTACATAATATATACTACTTAGGGGATTTCTTTTCTTTCTGTTAGGTGTGACGGCCCACTGTGTGGCTGGCCCAGGACCAGGAGCTCCACTCCCTCTTGTTTCAGTTTTTGTTTGGGTTTCAGGTGCATCATTAATTGTAACAAAAAAAAAAAAGAAAAGTCACTCATATGTTCCACAACCCCTGTGTGGCGTCCTTTTCATGCTGTAACCTCCACCTAAGGCTTTGTGTCTGTCAGTCACCTGGAGACATGCAGATAGAGGATGCTACCCTCTCAGAGGGAGGAGGGAGTCAGCTCCCTGAGGAAACCTCTACATGTACAACACATTGACACAGAGAAGGTCAAAGGTCAGTGGAGGGCCAGACACAAGGAGATGGAGCTCTCCTTTGACAGAAGCATCATCCAGTTCAGTGAAGTGTGGAAGAACTGTGTTGAGAGGGTGAAGCACATCATAAATAACTGAAAGGGGTTTCAATCGAGTCCTCAGGTCCATTGTTGTGTTTTTAGATTGTACAGCAAGTCTATATCAATATTCTGAAAGTATCAAAGCCTCAGTCTACAAAGAAATGCAAAGAAACTGATCCTTAAAACAAGCCTCAGGACTTCTGATATCACAACAAAGCACACACTCTGTGCTTCAAACATGACCCACCTGGACCCACCATCCAGCTTTACAGGACTTGGTTTCTCTTACTTTTTATCTGAAAGCTGCAACCCCCCTTAGAGAGAGGCCTGATAGGGGAAATGTAAAACTACACTGAGATGGATTTGAGCTGTTAAAACCACAAAACTTTCTATGGATTCAAATAAAACATAGGAAAATATGAGACTCTAAATATAAACCAAATGTAGTAATTCTCATTTAATAACAAAAATAAATAATGAGACAGGCTCCCTAAGAGTAAAAGTAAATTTTTGGAATCAAGTTTCTCTTCAGTTATTCTCACTTCTATGCAATAGCAAGGAAATGGCCATGTGATTGGTGTATTGGTGTCAGGGGTTGATGAATTCTGTCATGATTCACATTTTCATTCTAAGTAATGTTAGGTATTTTGGACAGGGTTCAATGGGTTTAATTTATGCTTAATTCCATTGCAGTAAAAGGCAAATAACTGCACTTGGAAACTTTTTAAATGTTGTGTTTTTTTCTCTCTCATTTGGGATGACATATCCTAACAGCCAGACTTCAACATCACCTCTCGTATCATAATTGGCAAGCGTCAGCTGAGTTGTGGCTCACTTCATTTGGATGACAGCTGACTGTCAATCACTCGCTAACCTGAGAATGGTGATATGCTGATTTTCGTTCTAAATGTGGAGCAATGTATCGGAGCCTCTTAATGGTGACGGGCTGGTTTAACTGTTTGCATGGAGGTGTAAAAAAAAAAGAAAGAAACCCTCTTTTCCCACCTTTAACACTTCAGGGTTGATTTAAATCCTATAATTTCACTTCTACAAAAAGCTCCTCTGACGCCACTGTTTACATGGCATATTTTCAGGGAGGTGGCATGTCTAGCAGTGCAGGAATAAAGCCTCAATCAGTTTTATACGTGATTGCACCCACAGCCCTGTCTATGTGCTGGAACTCTATACGGTGGTAGCATTTCTGCCATTACGAGGAGCAGGGTCCCTGACGTAGGAACACCATCTGTTACATGAGGGGGAATTATGCTAATCACTGACTGCTCCGCGACAGGAGTCTGAGGGAGGGGAGAGGTTGAGATGAGATGGAGAGAGAAAGATGGAGCAGTGTTCAGAGTGACTGAGTGAATAGAGGAGAAAAACAAGTTTAAAAAAAATGAAATGAAGGCATTTAGCTCTGTAACACGAGCCTGCACATTCGAGGGGATTCTCAGCCCCTCCCTCCCCCTGCTAATTCGATTACATCACAGTCATTCAAATTACCCTCTCCACTCTGCAGCACATCCAAACACGTTTAGCTATTCTCACTAAATAATTGAAGTTACAGTCTATATTTACCTCACTATGGGCCGCATTTAGCTCCCATTATGAAGAGCAGATGATGAGGACTCAGTGGGAGAAATGTGAGAGAAGATGAACTAAATGTCTTTGTTGTCTGCTTACAACACATTTGAGTCACACGAGATCTAACTTCCTACTCCCTGTCACTCTCAACAAACACTTAGCACCTCTCATGTGTTTTATAACAGTGGTGATTGAGCACTATTGGCTCTGAGAGATATTAAGCAACGAAACAGAAAAATGAATGCAGCAGCAGCAGCAGCCCAGATATTGTGGCTTTTATTGGCCAGTTAGGCTGCAGCTGCAAAAAAGATGTTTGACTTCCCATAATGCAACTTGATTGAATTTCTTAATTATATTCTCACACCTGGTGAATACTTCTGTCTTTTAAACTCCAGACCCCCATCTTGTAACACACACGTGCACACATGCACACACGCACACACACACACACAAAAGGGAAGATAGTCTTAATGAAATCATCAGAATTATTTTCTCATTATCATCAGAAGGCCAATGACTCATGATGAGACATATTTAATTTTGCTGTAATTTCAAAAAGCACTTTTCATACTCCCCTCTCCTTTCAACACATCCATTTATATGACTGAAGGAGCACAATACTGTCTTATGAACTGAATAAAGGACGATAACATCCCATAATAGCACTGTTTGAGTTAATAACAGGAAATACAAGCTGCTCTAAAGGACAGAAAACTGTACAATGACACCATCCTTAGGTGTAATTGCAGTACCTCATTTGTGACTATGATATGTTTTCCCTAATGCACAACTTCCAGGTAGGTGAGGTGAGGTAAACACAACAGTCATACGGGAATCATCATCATGGCTCCCAACTGTTGAAGCTATTGAATCGCAGGCCTTTGTTGAAGTTAAAACATATTTAACTTCTGCTACTGAATGTTTTAAATGCCATAACAATACAGAGCTTCCAGCTCCATGGGAAAACATGCCACACCATATTCTTTCTATTGGAAATAATGAGAAAAGGAGGGCAGCACTGAAGAGACGGGGCAGTTCCCTGTGGATTACCAGCCTCTGTGTTAGAAGAGAGGTGGAAGAAGAGAGGAACCCAGTGAGAGAGGGGGAAAGGAGACATGGAAGAGAACAGAATTAATTTGTGAGAGAGGGGAAAAACATATGGCAGGGGTTAAATTGGAGGAGCCACTGAAGGAGAACGTGGCACTTAGGCAGCAAAGGATAGGGGTCCTGAAATGAGGATGAAAGGCAAAGTAACAGGGTATTAAGAAGCTGTGTGGCACCGTGTCATGTGTAGAGGGCATGCACAAGCCAGAAGGACAGTACAGGCTCCCATATGTTACCATTTATTTAGCACCCAAGAAACCCTTGAGCAACTTCCCTTTAATAATAATACATGCATTACTTAAAAGTGATCGGGGACCTTATTTATAGAAGTGTGTGTAGGATCCTTACTAGAAGTGCACGTACACCCAAAACCCAAAGTTTGCATGTGCCAAAAAATATTCAGATTTATAAAAACCTGACAGACCGTGCTGTTGTTCTGTCGTTGCTGTGAATTGGCTGCAGGTCTGAGGGTCTGCAAGTGGCAATAGGACATGTTGCTGGAGCTGTCAATGGCATCAGTGGCACAGAGCGCCACTGATGCGGTGCGCTGCCCCCTCAAATGCTGGACCCGGCTCGGCACATAGTTCCAACCAAGAGCACAGCTCTAGGGAATCTGAAGCGAGTTGTGGGCCAGAAGGTTGTCGGTCCCTGAAGACCCCTCTCCCTCCTTTTTATCCCATTGGTGTAGTCCTCCAGCAGTGCAATGTTGCATTTATACACTGACAGTAATTAGACTGATTGATAAGACTTTGAATAATTTACAGAATCAGTTAGTGGTATCCTCCACCCTGAAATACATTCTGAAGAATGAACGAACATGACACTTTTCTTTATGTCTGTTTTTGTGATGAACAGCATTAAGTAGGACTGATAACAAAAAAAAAATCAAAGAAAGAAAACAGAGCGAAACGATTGTGCGAACGATTACTGGCTTTTTTCCAGACTTTGAAATTTAATTGACTCTCGATCACAGTATCTGAGGAAAATAACTAGCTATTCACAGCATGTTAGGATGATAGCATGATGGTGAGACGGTGGTGATTAAATATATAGAAGGAAGTTTGATTTTGAATTTTCAGTTAGATTCTAAGATGATGTTTCTGAAACAATTACTCAGTCCAATGTAAACTAACGCTACTGAATTAAATCATTCTGATAACATTGATCTAACGTGTGATGCGGGTTGAAATTAAACGTGTGAAGGGTGATAATAAAAACAGAATCGTTATTCTCACACTACATTTCTACCATCTGACTTTAATTCACCACCGCACCATGTGTCGCCAATAGAGTGGACGGTCCCGTCCTTCCGTTTCCAGTACATGGCTCCTCAAATGCGAAAAATTATCAATGAAATTCAATTGGTAGATAAAAATTCTTTTCTGGTCCCGTTTGAATTGTTCCATGGATTTCACATGTTGTTTGTGATATTTTTCACACAAAGAAGACTACAATTTAGTGAAGAATTTTGATAATGTTAGGTTTTGTGTGAGCCCGCTTTGTGAACTACAGCTCTTCGCTGCCCTCAACGCGATTGATATACGTCACCACCCACACTTGAACTCTGCAATAGACATGGCGATTCTCTGCTCTCTGATCTCCTAGTCCTCTTATCAGACCGGAAACGAAAGAAAGTCCAGCCGTTCCTACTGGAATGGGGACATTCAGGAACAAAACACACTGGCATCGTGACTGGAATCGCTGTGGAGAAGAAAGGAGGAAAAGGGTGATGACGTGACGTCACATACGCGGCACAACACGTAGTCTTTCTAATTGTGATTTCTCAACAGCGTTTGTCTGAACAATGGCACAATAAACGGTCAAACTCCTGCCATGAAAAATGATCATTTTAGCCTATAAACAACATTTGTGTAATCCAAGGCGTAACGACCGGGGGATCAGAAAATAATTATTTTCTGTCCATTGAACACCATTCATTTTTTACACTCCGAAAGGTCGCATGGGGATCCAGCGGAAGGGGCGGGACTTCACCACTCTATTCCCCTTTTGCTCCAGACTACGCGTATGCATGGGTCAGAGTTTGCGTAGGGGTGTGCACATTGTCCCGTTAAAGTTTGGTTTTTTTTAGATCACATCCTTTGCGTGGAATGTGACATACGCCATACTTCCAGGCCCCGTTTTGTGCATTCTCCACATTTATAAATGAGGCCCCAGATCTGTGAGGAGGAGATTATCAATAGCTCAGTGTGGAGTTATAATATGTTTTCAATGTAATTTTTATCTAATGTTAATGATTAAATGAAAAACTTGATAAGGAATACAGGATGAGTGAGCCATTCAGATCAGAAACCACATTCTGTTTGATGTCTTTGACATCAGATGCGCGGCCCTAAATGTTATACGAAGGCAACTGGACTTCTTATACTGAAGATGTCTCACCTCTCTAATCTGAGAGGCTTCTTTGGTTCTAACAGAGTGGTGGCGAGTCCCAGTCATCTGACTACTTGTGGGGTCATTAACCACCTCCCAGAGCCGATGAGGACACCAGGCGAGTCGCTGACCCGCTCGGTCATCATGTCGTTAGGGTCAATGGGCGTTAAGCTGCCTGGAGAGGGATCACTGAGAGGCTGCTGAATGGACACAGACCACCTCCTCTGTGAAGTGATGCTTATTCCATTTTGACATAGATGACTTCTTTTTATTCACGTAAGCCATTGGTGTGTGTACACTACATTAATCTGCTGTGTTTCTGTTTTGTCCTTAGGTTGGACAAGCTTCTGCTTTAGTGTGTTATTGAGCTTGAAGTGTACAGGGATGTTGTGTGTTGAAAATTCTCCTGAGTTTTTTAGATAATCCACAATGCAATGGATACAGTGTTGTTTGGCGTGTGTGTTTGTTGTTGTTCTTCTGTTTTTTTAACATTTATTGATGCTTTCTTCTCTCCCTGCTCTGTATTGTTCTGTAGTATTGATAAAAGGCCCAGGTTGGCTAACCACAAGTTTCCTTCCCTTTCCCCTCATTCTGTGCCTGATGGTGTGGGGTTGTGATAACCAGCTTGTGTTCCAGTCCAATCCAAGGCCAGACTGTGTCCTCAGACACTGACTTACTGTGTTTCAGTTCTGACCAAGGTGACACCGTCATTCTCTTATAACCAAGGACTATTGAGACCAAGGTGTGTAAGACAGACTTATGTTTATCAAGTTGAAGAGGATCTAGTTGAAGGTGGAAAAGGGGTGAGTGCAGCTCAACATCTCCCTTCATCATTTTTGTAGTTGTTTTTTTTTTCTAGATTGATATAAAAAGAGATTAGACAGTTAAAGGAACTGGATTCATCTTCATCCTGAACCTGATTATTGACTCCACAAAGGAAGTGGCTTCTCATTTTTGCCTCATCTGCTACTTTAGATGATTTTCCAAGCAAGCTCTTGAAAAAACTGGAAAACAAAACTAGTTCATGTACCTGGTCTTGCCCACAGCAGAAGTTGTTTTTTGTTTTTTCAGCTGGCAATTTTAACTTCAACATTAAATCATAGGCCCAGTGTTGAGCCCAGAGAGATATCAGTACGCTGTTGTGTGCAAGTTTTTGCCATTTCATCTTATTAGTGTTCTAGTCAGTGAGTACATAACCGTGGGCCGCAGCTCCCAGAACCAGCTAACATAAGGCTGGCCAGTGTGAACTGGAGAGCTGCAGTAAACAAGCCTTGCTGATCCTTGACTTTCTTCACCAGACTCAGATGTTTTCACCCATGGAACACAGCTGTAATGTTACATCCCATAGTGTCCTGTCGCCTAATGGAAAAATATCTGAAGGAATGCAACAGTCTTCTAAAGCTTCCTTTTAGACTGTGCAAAAACAATGGTTGTGTAACTCTGAGATGTGTTGAGAGAAATCCAGGTCACAATTAGTTTACGACTATATGACATGAATGTGATGCATACAGGCTGTACAGTGTGCTTTCATTCATATACAGGGAGAAACAAATGTGAGAGCAGAGCAGAGGCATGTCATCCTCTCACACCCTTCAACTGAGCAGCTCTTATGCTTTGAAAACGCAGCACACTCGTAAACATGAGCCTCAGTGCTGACACTTCTATACATCAAAACACCTGATGGAGGATGTGCATGTCTATGCTTTTCTTTAAAGATCCCCCAAGGAGTTTGCTTTTGGTTATAAAAGAGTCTCACATTAATGTGGATGAATCTACATCACCCACACTTGTTTATGGTCCATTTTCAATAAATATATCATTTTATCTTTGTAGTGATTTTGATATTATTATTTAGTGGTCGACTCACCCAGCATTTCCTTGGAAAGACAGAGCGATTTACGGCAACCGACTACGCGCATGCACTGACAGAGACTAGCAGAGCCATTTGACAGAAGAGTCAGGTTAAAAAAAACATTACTGATAGTAAAACACGTCTGTGGCCATGGTTCGGTCAAAGCTCTCTGGTTCGGTCTTCAAAACTCCCACGGCTCGCTCTGGCTAGCTCGCTCATTTCAGTGCCATATCGCTCTGGCTCATTTCAATCAGGACAGACTAATAAGAATACAAAGACAGATTTGTGAAATGCACTGACATTTATTGTGCCCAAGACAACTTTGGCACATAGACCCCAGGGGGGGGGTATATCGGCTTTGTAAACCGATCAGTGAATGTGAAGCTCGCATCTGATGCCGACTTCCCCCATGCCCAGACACTGGTGGTGGTATCGAGATGATGCATCTGTTGTGAAACCCTCAGGGTAACTGGTTAAGTAATAAATGCACAGACAGTTTTCATCAGTACAAGCCTCAGAGTAATATTTACTAAAGCACAGAAAGAAGCAAAAGGCACCCAGGCAAAATCGTAAGATTTAACAGTGGAAGCAGCTAGCCCTTCCTCATATAAACTCTGGCCGACTGTAAATAACTGTCAAGTGAGGCCATCACTAATGGAGAGTTAGCTTGTTCAGGGGAGGAACGGGAGTAGGGTGAATGCAGGCACGGACAGTAGCGTTTACATGGGTCCAAAAATCCTATTTATAATCAGATTAATAGGTCAATCAGATTCAAAATGTCTCATGTAAACACCTTAGTGGATCTGATTCACCCGGATCTGATTAAATTTCTGACCAGATTGAAAGAGGTAGTTTACGCTGATTGATAATCAGCTTGATGACGCATATAAACGGCTGAATGAGTGGATTCGGTCGATAGAGTGGATTATTCATTGTGCGCATGCGCGTCCTAGTACGTAGGAAAATAGGAATACGTGGGAAATAGGAAAGTCTAAGCCAGTAATAACAAACATGGCTAATAAACAAAAAAGGCTGAGGCTGTAGAGCCACAAATAAGTACAAAAACAATGAAATAAACGTCCCCATCAAAACACGACGTGGATCCATTGCTCTAAGTGTAAACATGGAAGTGCACCTCTTCTTCTCTTGCACCTTTGCAGGTAGTGGGAGTGAGACCTTCTGCACATGTCAATGAAACGATATGATCGTCTTCAGCTGGGGCCATGTATACGTGGACTGTATGTGGATCTCTTTATTTAGCGTTCATGTATACAGATAGAATAAGATTCATTTAATCTGATTGTTTTCAGTCAGACCAAGGAAAACACTGCATGTAAACACAGCTACCGTCTCCGAAACCGCAATCGCTGTAGTCGTAATCGCATAGCACGGCGATTCGTTTGAGCTGCCAGCAATGACCTCAAAGGTGGCAAGCTACCGCAGTTGGGAAGATTTCTTACAGGGCTGAAGATAACTGAGACGGACTGAGACTGCTCTGGAGGCCAGTGGCTGGCTTCTGCAACCAAAAGTGAGTCTGACTGTAAAACAGAACTGAGACTCTCATTTAATGCTGAAAAGATGCCAGCGAGATGTTTGAATCGTAGGCTACTATTTTAAATGCATCTGTGATGACGGCTTAAGCTAGCCACGCTCCCTGCCCGGCTACTTTTATCAGCTTTATAGCATTATCTGTGGTGGCGTAATAAAAACAGAACGAGAGAAATTAAACTATTGACGCTCATGGGATTGTAGAGCTGATAAATCAAAGATCAGTCTTTTCTTGCCTGCTTGGTAGCAGGTCATCCTGTGGCAGCGTGGATGGAGCAGCTGCAGCGGCAGGTGGGTTGACAGTAGGCGGGGAGGAGCAGCAGTGGCGGCGGCGGCAGCAGCAGGGATTGAAGAGATGGTACCCAGCACGGAAGATGCAGCGGTGGCATCCGGTGGAGGAACTAGAATGGCACCCGGAGGAGGAGGAGCGGCAGCGGCGGCAGCAGCAACAGAGAAAGAGGCCGTGAGCGGAGCAGCAGCTGCAACCGCAGGAGCACCACGGGTGGAGGAGGAGGGAAGCTGGAGAGAAGCCGCTCTCGTTTTTGGACGAGATGTGTCTTGTTTCTTGGACCTTTTCCTACCGCGCTGGGTCTCTGCGGGGGCCCGCTCCTCAGCAGGAACTGGAGAATCTCTGGGAGAATCGCTACCGTCGATCAGACTTGCCAACGACTGCAGCTGGGACAGGTGGAGCCCCGGGACAGGTGGAGCCCCGGGGCAGGAGAGACTCCTTGAGCCCTTAAATGGGACAGCAAGGACTGGGACTCAGATTGTGTGGAAGCGATATGAGCGCTTCTGCGATGGTGAGCAGTAGGAGACTGTACTGCCTCGAGCAAGAGCTCGCCGCTCGGATTCAAATCTTCAAGAGGATCAGAATCAAAATCCGACATCCTGCGGCAGGCAAGAGGCAGCAGATGAACAATGAAGAAGCAAACACCATGCAGGTATGAGCAACGCAATGCAGAAGTCTTGGCTGAAATGACAGCAGCATAAGAGCAGAGAGAGAGGACACTTTTTAAGTTTGACAGCTAATGACTGATTGGTGGAGGAAGGACAGGTGGCTGACTGTGATTGGATGAAATCAAGTAGGGAGAGGTGGAGCAAGAGAGACAGCGGGAAAATTGATTGGTGACTCAGTGAGCATGCTCGAACAGACAGTCCTGCTGACTGAACCTTCGCTTAGCTTCATTTGGGACCAGTTTGCGACCGTGCGCGTGGAGGCTCATGGGGAATGTAGTGTGAAACACTTCCACTTTCCAAAACTCCTCATAGTACCTTTTAAGGTTATTTTAAAATGATGACTAGCGTATAACCGTGTATATCCACATAATGGGAGTGAGCCGGGCACCCAGAATGCAGCCTCTAATCACGAATAATCTGCTGTGTAACTCATTCGTTTCACCGGTATTTTGTTATGATCCATTAGTGCTATTCCCCTTTGAGTCCAGAGTTGCCTGTTATCATCATCTGGGGTTTGTAGATTGACATACTAACCTCTGAACTGGATGATGATGTCATCTCTGAGCGCCGTGCGCAGCTGCAGCACGGCTCATTCACTCTGCAGCAGTCAGCTTGTTTACCCCAATCTATAAGCAAGCCACCACCTCCCCTGCAGAAACTGGCTCTTGTACTTTGCACTCTGTGTAGTTGGTTTGACTGACAATCTGTCTCACGGGTTTTATTTGCCATTCTTTCTTTGGCAATTTAGTTTTTTTTTTTTTTTTTTTTTTAATTAATTGTTTTCAGTAATTTTCCTTAGTTAATATTGGCTTTTTTTTCAGGGGGGGTTGTAAGTTGTTAAAAAGGAAAAAAAACAGTCTCTGGTGAGGTGAGGCCTCGGTCCCTGACTCACCAAACGAGGAATGATTTAAGCCACAGCAGATTGAGAGCAAGCCTTTGAGAATGAATGCTCTAACACTCAGTTCCACCCGAATCAAGTGCCACAAGGCTTGAAGCTTCATGAAGTAATGTGGTAAATGACTAAAGAGACATACTGAGAAAAAGAGTACATCAGGTGAGTGAACACTCTTAGCATAGAGAGGTCTCCAAGCTGTTTTTCAAGACTGGATTCCTGCTGACCAAAATTGAGGTCAGTAAATTGTCCCTGCACTCTGAGAGAGCACTCAGAGAGATTTCATGGCTCCTAGTGACGGTAGCACAAGCTGCCATTCATTTGCGGATCACAGAGAATGGGAACCAGAGCAACTGGTTTCAGTGGAGTGGGTTCTGTTCTAGAGGCTTCATACGTTCAGGTCAGTAGTGCTGTAGTTCTGCTGGTCTCTGGACTCTATAGTGGAGGCTGATCACCTTGGTGTCTAACACGTCAGTCCCAAGTCTATGCCCATGGGTTGAGATGTGGTGACGATGAAAACATGCAGTATGATTTACATCATTTTCATCCTCATCAAACCATCTCCATCACTCTGGCTGGGGCCAGAGCCCCCTCAGATCAGGATAGAAATGCTTCATCATAGGATAATGGTGAGTAGGAAAATGTATTTGCATGGTTTTATTTTAAACTTTAAGAATTATTATCTTTTTTATAGTTATGGCTAAAATATGGTATTTACTACATTTTATTTGATTTCTGGAAATCATCTTGTAACCCCCACTTTGGGAACCCTCTTAATTAGGCTATAATTGTGTTCTGGCTGCACAATAATTTAGAAAAGGTAAAAGGTGAAATGATAGGTGCAGTTGATATAAATGCTGGGGGACAGACAGGATGTGGGCCGAGGTACAGAGAAAGACATGGTGAGTGACATGGGTCTGTTAATGAATCTTGGTTTCATTCCTCATCTGTGATGATCTGGTTCACAACCAGATGGCCTGATACAGCACTGAGGCCACACCATGCACTGGTGGTGCCTGTATGGCATTGATGCACAGGGCGTGTGTGTTTATGTGTATGTATGTGTACATGTCTTTCTATGATTATAAGGATGTCTTGGCTGGTCAATGGGCTATTCATGGGTTAAGACTTAGTTTTAGTGTTAAGCATTTATTTTGTGATGGTTTAGGCTGAGTGGCTTTGGCCAGGGAGAGCAGTAGGTCCTCACAGCAAACGTAGGACAAGAATGTGTGTATGTGTGCGCACTGCAGGCGGTAACAGTTTGATAGTGAGTCCAGGTGGAACCATAACTCTAGAGAGCAACCTCTCCACAGAACAATAATCATTTATGTGAGTCTGTGTGAGTGCATCACTATCATGGTGCTGCCCATGTCTATATATCTGATTTATACACTGTACTTCATTTTGTGTGTGTTATCACCATTATGTTACTGTCCTTGTGTCTCTGCCACTGGTCTTTAAATGGTTTTCTCTCTTTCTCATCTGTGTGTGTGTGCATGTGGGTGTGCACAGATTCTATAGCATCTGCCTTCCTCCAAAGGCCACACTGCCACAGCGTTTCTCTTTGAAATGAAGACAAGTGTTTTGCTCTCTTGTGACCTGTACAAAACGGCTCTTTTTTTCCAGTACAAGACAAAATGTCATATCCTTGAGAAGTCGGGTATGTAATAAATCTGCTGGCTTTTAAAAGGAGACTTTAAGACAGGAGATGTGTGCAAAGTCAACCCAAATATACCAGACGGCATTTAACCACATACTGTACAGTTTATGGTTAAGGTTGTGACATTTTGGCTTCGAAATGTCACATCCAGCGCAGACCCAGAGCAGAGTGTGCATGAAGAGTCTGTCCATCCATAAATGAACCAGTTGCGTCCTGGTAAGAACCTCTGCTTCCCTGATTCCATGCACACTGGGCACAGGAGCCCCACAGGACTCTTCTCTCTCCCCCTGCACACAGCTGGCTGTCAGTACAACTTTTCATCCTGTCCTCTGCAGACGTTTCTGCAGTTGTGGGGTGAGTCAGCAGTGGAATCGAGGGAGACCACAGAGATCTGATGGGCTGCTTTGTTTACATGGTGTGGGAAGAACCACCTGGTCTTCAGTGTGACCATTACATGGTTTTGAACTTCACTAGGACCAGAAATGTTGATTACAGTGTTAGAGTCCACCTACTGAAATACCACAGAGAGGCTGTGTAGCGGAGGGGAGAGAGCAAACTCTGGGCTTTAAATTCGTACCAGGCGTGGTGGATGGTGGCGAACCCCACACAGTGGTAATTTTGTGTGGTGCAACACGGTGCACAGTCAATTAGGCGATTTGGTAGACCGAGGTGCGCCGAGATGGGTGTGGTGGCGCAGTAGGGGGAGGTGTTGACAGATTCAGCTTGGCGCAGTGACAATTTTGTGCCAAAAGGTTGCACCGCCAGTTCGCTGAAAGCTCGCCAGCTCCAACCTGGTCTACTCTTGGTGCAGGGCGGAGCGAGGCTGGTCGAGTGGTAGTTTGGCTGAGCTGCGCACAGTACGCACACGTCACCAAAACCTCACAGGCAGGTTTCCAGAATGTCAGGCACATTTCAATGCAATGAATAATCACAACAACCACTATTCAATGCAACTATCTGAATCAGCACATACATTTATATCTATACGGATTGTCCCGTCACATCTGATGTCAGATCAAAGGCGGTTAGAAACTCAACCTGACTGAAGGAACACAGCTGAAACTGTGACGCAAACTAACAAGTTCACATCTCTTTCAGCCACAAACAGCCTCGGCATCAGATAGTGAGTAAATATTCAGCATCTCTCATCTCAGAGAATTCAAAAGAAAAGAGAAAAAGAGAGACGCTCGCTGCTTGCTTCTATGGCCCTCAGTCAGACGCGGCTGCTCTTTGTGTGTGTCATGAGTGGACTCACTGGTAAATAACAAATATGCAATCAACTCATTTGAAATGAAATCTAATTCTGCGTGAAAGCACCATTAGAATAGCAATACACCAAATGCAAGTACACCTGCCTTTTAAAGGGAGTGGGGGCCATTTTTAACTATGCACTTAGAGCAGTGACTGTTATAGAGACAGCAAATAAGACATGGACATAACCAAAATGTACTGGCACCACACACGTAGGGTTGTTAAAATAGAACCCAAACAGTCAGGATACTTAAGTGCATGCAAACACACTCATTATTAACCAGCTGGTAAAAAAGTCAATGTCAAAAGAAGTGTAAAAAAAAAAAAAAAAAAAACTTTTACCAACTAATTTTTGGAGGTTGAAACTCTAAAATGAAACTTTGAATGTCCCCCAGTGACTTTGTCTCCCTTCCCTTTTAATAGCTTTGAATGGGAATTGACTCATTGCAGCTCCTGCTGCCCTACAGGTATATGTCCAGACCATCTCCAGAGACATCAAGGATCAGCTTGGAATAATGAGGTTTGTGCACCTTTCAGGCTGCCAATGTCAACTTTACATCAGCCCCTGGCAACTTCACTCTCATCCTTTATAGTATTGAAAACTTTCTATTGACTTGTTGCTCTCAGTGCTTCAAGCAAAATATCAGAGCTGTTGCATCAGGAGGGGGGCACTTCAGACATTTCCAGTATGAACTAGCCAGATTCCTCCAGCGTATCAGTTGTAAATCAGCTCAGTCACACTTTTGAAGATTTTGGGCAACCTCTGGTGATACTACTGTGGTTCAAGCCAATTGACTAAAATTGCCAAACAACAACAGCAGGTCACTCAGTCTATCAAACATGATTAACCAAAGATAACCAATCACAGCACATACTTCAATCAGGGTTGAGATGTAATCAATCTGCACAGAAAGAACAAGTGATTGATAATCAGTTATCAATCAATGAAGAGTTAGCAAGGAATCAATCAAGCTACATATTTTAAGTCCTATACAATGACAACAAAGAACTGATTGAAGTATGTGTCTTGATCTACAATAAACAGCAGCAAAAACAACTTCTTTATTTCCCTTACACGTGTCACAAAAGAAAGGACACTTTACTTCACATAGTGAACACATGACGGTGTGTGACAGCAAACATGTACCAGTGTATCAGGCTGGAAACTCTGCAAGCAAACACTTGACTATCATTCTCTGAATTCAAACACCACTTACCACTGAAAATATAGTGTTCTGTGTGTGTGTGTGTGTGTGTGTGTGTGTGTGTGTGTGTGTGTGTGTGTGTGATGTACCTAACTTGGGTTATTTCACTGATAAAAAAGCTGTAAGTTCTTCACTTAACACTATTGAAAACAATATTAAATAGCATTGCCAACACATAGAGCAGGACTGACATGCGGAGGGAGACGGGTGGAGAAATGAGAATAGGAACTTGGTGCCTGCTTCAGATGTCTGTGTCAGGAAGAAACTACAGGGAGGCTCAAAGGTTGACAGTTTGTAGTTTCATTAAATATACTCTTAAGACAGCATAAAACTTTAACTAGTTATAATTCAATATAGGTCATGCACACTTTCTCTTCTGAATGTAAGCAGGGCATGAGCAGACAGACATATGCTGATGGGACACATTTTAAACTTTTATAGAGTAGCTGCATGTTTGTGTATTGAAATTCTTCAAGGATTTAAGGTAAGGACTTAAAGGACCTGAAGTTCTAAAAATCCATGGTGTGGTAAGTGATGAAATAGTGAATGTAATCCATCATCACGATGGCAGCTCAGGAACGAAAATAACTATTGTGAGGAGGTTCCTGACAAGGAAGGGGGTGGAAGACGAGAGGAGAAAAATGGAATGTAAAAGAAGCAAAACAGCATAATATATGAAATATGTTATATTTCAACTATCAGAATAAAAAGAAGCAGAATGCAAATGTGCATGTGTATTTATTTATTTATAAAATATAGATATGAACTGAAATACTGCAGAAAATGGTGAAATAATAAGTGAAGCGGAAGTTACTTCATGAAGACCTGGAGGAGAAAATGTCAAGGACAACAAATCACCTCCATCAGCCTGCCTCCTGTGTGTGTGTGTGTGTGTGTGTGTGTGTGCGTGCGTGCGTGTGTGTGTGTGTGTGTGTGTGCGTGCGTGCGTGTGCAAGCATGCTTGTGTGCATGCGTGCTGGGTCAGGGTGATGTGTTGCTGTGTTTGTTTGAGTGAAGCTAATGGAGTTCTGTGTGTGCGTTCATTTGTACATTTAACTTAATACAGGACACCACTGTAACGATAGACCGCTTAAAAAACACAGTCTACTGTTTCCAGAGCAAGATCAAGCTGCTTCTCATTTTTACATCTCTTGAGCTGCACCAACATTTATGTAGCGTGTTAGCCAAAATTCAGAATGATCCTGGTGGCTGCTGCCTGATAAACACTGAGGTGTGTTCACTGCACCATGAGAAATATACATTGTTATTGTAAAGGACTTTGACTTCTTCAACAGTGAAAAAAACAACAAAGCCTATCTGACTGTGCATGACTGTCTCCAGTTTTATGTTTGTGGCTATTCAATAAAGATGAGTTCTAACCAGCAGCTAGTACCACATCATCCTCAGGTGACTGTAGTTATCTTCAGACTGTAAAAATCCTGTAGGGTCATATGACCAACAAATGTAGTCCGTTTGACGTGAAAGTAAAAATGATGTGAATCAAAATCAGTCGTTCATTTTATGATATTTGCTTTCACTGAGCTTTCACAGCAAACTCTATTATCTGTCACAGGTGTACTGGATAACAACAGGCTAATGTGAGGGGGACGGAGCCTCAACACAATCTGGACTTGCTGCTCTAGAGCGGAGTCTAAGTTCATCCTGATCATCAGTGTCCAGCACATGAACATTTCATAGCTTCTTCCCTCTGGTAGTCAGTGAGTTTAAACTTTACACTATTGTCACACTATTATGACAGGTGGCCAGCTAATCCAACACATTTATTGATGACTGATCACTACTGGCTTTGTAAGCTCTATACAAGTTATGTAATTCTCCAAACTCTGTTGCTGAGTTTTGGTCTTTGAATTTCATTCTTAAAAAAAAGTTAGAATATATAAACTTTAGCAGGAATTACTTACTGATAATTATGTTTGTTTATTTTTTCTGACAATGGCATTGTACTCATTACCTAATAACTCGGTACCAGACAGATATCACTAAGATGTTAAAGTCCTACCAGAGCTGTTTGTCGATCTATGCAGGATTCTTACCTTAACATTTTTTACCTTCATTAAACAGCTTCAGAGTAATTGTGATGGTTACATACATGACTTGCAACTTGTTACAGGGAGAATGGAGGCTCTCTGACTTCCACCTGGCGTCTCTGGGCTGAAAACCAACCTTGCAACATCAGTGGCCCCGCCCCGGTGTCCCAGATCTTGCCTCAGCAGCACTGCAACACGCGCCCCGTAACCCGCAATCTGTTGTTTATGACAGTTAACACTACACAAATATACATGTCGTAACATTGTATATGATAAATAGCATTATTCACTGCTCTATTGATTGCTTTCTCACCGGCCTCATTGAAAACAAATGCACATGGCCAGGTTGAGGGTTAGCTACTATACACTACATGTTACACAAGGCAACAACAGAGTTATGAGATGGGAAATCCAAAAGTGAGCATCTGGCTGCCTGTATGTGAGGGACATTCACGACAACAGACTGCTCATCTTCCACTCTGATGGTCAGAGAGGACTTAACAAGTAAGTAAGGACACTTGCTTACTTGATTACTAAATGGTTGAGAGATGTTAAGTTCTTTCAGCCATTATTACTAATAGCAGGGTCTGTGTGTGTGTGTGTGTGTGTGCACCCATTGCAGTGTGTGAGAGAGACCTCATCCCGCCCTCACACTCAAACCCTCTCAGTGGGCGAAGTCTCCTTTGCATTGGAAACAGCAAGTACATCATAGATGAATGTCTTAATCAGAAATGCATTTTGTGAGGCAGAATGTGTTATACAGCAGAAATGAATGGGACTATCTATGTTCTAAATTACTCCAGCAGCAGGAGCAGAACTGATAACGACAGAGCTTATCAAAACATCCAAATATCGTCTTCAGCTGCCAAAAAATTTGAGAAGTTGTGACTTGCAGACTGCAAAAAAAGTCCAACATTCTCTTTTCAGATTCACGGCTCTCAGTTTTTATCGAGCAGATACTTGTGCAGTTCAACAATTGCCTTGTCGTTGTAGTCCTGAAGGTATGTTTAGCCAACGATTAGATTTGATTTAGGCAGCTCTGGTTTGTATTCTGTTGTCCACAGCTGCTGTAGACGATGTAAAGTTTTATTCCCAGCAGTCATCTGGAGGCAGCAGGACTCGAGTGTTGATAAATTTGCACCCTCTGATGGGAGAAGTGCTGCTCCACAGAGTACTGCCATTATATGCATGACCGCCTAGTTAACTCCATTAAGTCATATGTGTGCAAATGATACCAAGGCTGGAAAGAACTACTGCTGACTGAAACATCTATTAAATCTCTACTTTATAATCATGAGGTCCTCTGACAAAACAATACATAAACCAAGGTTAATGACAACAGCTGCACTGAACCTCACGAACTCATGTCTGAGGAAGCTGGACCTCCGCTGTGGATATGAAGGATGATGGCAGCACGAGGTAACGCTTCAAAGACAAAAGAGCGGGCAGGTGTGAGGGTGTGCGTACTTTTTCTCATCATGAGTTCATTATGTCAACTGGAAGTTTCCACACGCTGCAGTGAGCTAGCGCTGACTTTCCCAGTTGTCTCAGTCTATTTGCCATAACATCTGTAATAAGGGTGCACTTGAAATGTTGGAGCGGCTGGCTTGACTACGCCAAAATGAGAGACGGCTGGCTTGACTGCAGTTTGGATGGAGCTGTGAGAGATGGCTCTTTCATCTGTAAGAATATAACCTGCCTGTACAGCTTGATGTTGATGGCAGCGATGCTCCTCTGCAGCAGAGCCTCCTCCTCGCTTCTTCAATGGGTCTTTAAACGGAGGACACTTTATTCATGATATCTTTTACTTCCCTCCATGCCTTTGAGTTGCCTGTCCCAGTCACACCACTTTTTTTTTTTTTTTTCCCCCAACTCCACTTCACTCAGAATTACTCTGATCCCGGTCTCTCTTTGTTTCTCTCTCTGCCTCTTTCCTTGTTCGGGTCATGATCGCAGGTGGACAGGATGCACCTGCCTCATTATAGTGTGGTCATGGTTTATTTATATGGCTATTCATGAGCGGAGGTCTATGCTAGGCTAATTGTTGATCACCAGGACATATACTGTCAATTTATGATGGGTTGGTCTTCATGATCTTATACACATGCTTACGATCAAATCTGAGATTCCCACAGTGTTTATGAATCCGGAGTAGTATTTTAGTACAGTGAGCTTTTATGTGCAAATCTACACACAGATTTACTAAGGTTTCTTGAATGAGACCCATTGTGTTTGTGTGTGCGTGCACACACAATGTCTTACTAATAATGCCACCTCTCCATTTGTGTGTGCATGTGTGTGACTTGGGTTACATATGGGCATATGTGTTCAGTCCTCCTAATCATCTGTGTATTTTCTCTCTCTGCTGGGGCTGATATATATTCATTCCTATGCAAGTGTGTTTGTGTACTTTCCTTTATTATTCAGGCTGTGTGTGTGTGTGTGTGTGTGTGTGTGTGTGCGTGTGTGTGTTTACACTCCTCTCCCCAGTCGAGCCAGCAGCTAACAATCTAGGTTAAAGATCTCTGGCTCGGTGGATCGATCTGTCCCTCCGCCTCTATTGGCCTGCCTTTAATTCTTAATGAGAAAAGCTGCTTGATGAATGTGAGCCACCCTTCTCCCTGTGTGATCTATTAACACTGCTTTACATTCATCTATAGGGCTGTGGTACACACACAAGCACATGCACACAAATACACACACCTTAACTGGTCCTCTGCATAGTATCTGGGGGATTATGTAAGTTTGACTGGTAATGAAGCCCTCTTTTTGAGGTCAACTTTCTCATTTTCCAGGACTAGATGAAAGGAAAGTATTTTATTCAACATGAAGTTAACATCAGCCTTTCGTTATTTGGCTTCAGTCTATTTCTGTGAGATATTAATACACTTTGACACAGTTGCACCCTATGCTGCACCTCTGTGATGATCGCTGAAAACAGGGTTACGTCGCCCTGCACTGTCACACATACTGAGGCTGCTGCCAGAAGGCCACTTGATGCAGTCAGGATGGATTATGCTCTGTAAATCAAGTGCAAATCAGAGCATGGAAAATCCATGTAAATCAAATAGTAATCATCTGTCAAGGGTTTTATTCCTGTTTTCTGTAGGTAACTCCAAGACAGTGACTTAAAATCAGCATGTATAAGAAGTTTGGAGCAGATTGGACATTGTATGTTTCACTTAGAATAACTTAGAATAACTTGGGGCAGGAGTGGTTTACATGCTAGTGGTACATGAGGAGGATATAAAAAAATGTGACAGTGACAACATGACAGTTCCTGTTTCCCAAAGGAGGCAGCATGACTATAATTGAACATTATCATGTAGATGTCCTGGGGCCATGACTCTTACCATACAGGTAAAGTTTGGGCATTTTGGACAATGTGTGCTGGTGTTTATAGCAACTTTCTGCTGCTGTTGATCTGATCAAGAGGTTGAGAAGATATGACATCAGTACCACAAGAAATGTATAGCCCATCTTACCTATAAGACTTGTATGGTTGGGAGGTTTTTGTAGGTGATGATATGTTCCTATGCAGACAGGGCAAGGGTCATCTCATTGAGATATTGTAGGTGGCACTATGTGGCCATTTTGTCCAAAACACATCCAAGACCCATAACACTTGGACATTTTCACCAGGCCTGTCACTTGTACAAAGTTTTTGATTCTGATAGAGGAACACACAAGATTTCCTCTTGTGTAATCAGAGCAGCTATCCAGTGACAGATGTCAGGTGTTAGTTGTAGGATGTCTCCTCTTCAGACGTTTCAATAATTTAAAAGCTGCATAAAGTACAAGCTAAAGCAGTGTGCTGTACTTGCAAAAGAGAAGAACGACCTCAGTGCAACAGAAATGCAGCAAACTTGATTTCTGGGCTCACATCCAGATTCCACTGAACACTTTTGATACAGCATTTTTTCTGTCTGACCATAAGATCCCACATGATTATCTATATCTTACCTATCAGTGGTATGACTGATGATTTTTTGCATTTATCAGACAGGTGATTGGGTTTACCATAATCCTGTTTGTGTCAGTGTAGAACAGCAATTAAAAAAACTTGAGTGACTTGGAGAGATATTCATCCCGCTAGGGAAGAGTGAACGAAAAATGATGTCAAAGAGTAACAAAGATGAGGTGAGCAGAGAGATGGATAACATCAAATCTGGATTCGGCAGAAAGAAGTAAAAAAAAAAAGAAGAATAAATTAATACAGAAGTGAGAGAGCTAAATAATTAAAGCGGCAGAGAAGTGAACAGAGATAGAGTGAGTTCTCCAAACTCTTTAAAGGCCGAGATTTATAGGTTTTACGACATACTTCTATACAAGATAGAAAAAATCCCTTCATTATGTCATGAAATTGACATAACTGCCTGACACACATGGAAGAGATTTCCACTATTCCACATATATTTCATTGTAGTTATGTTATGGTTTTTGGGATTGAATTTGTTAACTTATGTTCTACATCAGTTAATAAGTACAATGTAACAAGGGTCATGTGACATCTCCTGAAAAGCTCTTGTGTCCAAAATCTTAATTCTTACCAAACCTCAGTCTTTGTGGCCTGAAGGTGTCATCACATGGGATGTACGATGCTCAGTCTGCCATAAAAGGTGAAGACACTACACCCAAACCATTTACTGCAACCTGGACGAGGCATTTCGCATATGATCAGATATTTTTTGAGGCATGTGAGAAACAAAATGTACTGTGACTCACTGAAATTTGAGTCAGGAAGAGGAACTCAATTATGGGGGATGCATTTCATCTGTTTTTCTGTGAATTTAGCTGCAAGAAGATTTACCTGGGCGAAAACAACAGAGGCACTGATGGAGGAGGATGGACGAGCCAGCGGCTACCTGGAGGTGAACATTCAGTTGATGCAATGTGAAATGAAAACCATGTGGGACACTAAACCTTGACTTTTATAGTAAATCGCTACCTGTACCCTAACCTAACATTTATCAACTGCCTTTAAATCAATAAATGTTTTTACAAAAGTAAAGTTGAAGTGAATTGACAATGTGCTTGTTTTTCCAGTCACATACAACAACTTAAAAGGTAAAGCCAGTGATTTATAATAAAAGCCGAAGGTTTATAGGTTCTCACATTGTTTTCCAATGTGTCTGTCTGCTTCAGAGGCTCAGTAGCAGCTTTTAATGAAGGCTGGGGTTTTCAGAAACCTTCAGGTGGAGTTTGTTTTCAAACAGTGTTAAAGAGTTTTAGCTAGGTGTTTTTGGCTATTGCTCCATAGCCTACATTAGCATTAGCAGCTGTTTACAGACTAGTCCAGAAGAAACATTGCAAGTTCAGCACCAAACTGCATTCTTTTACTCACCTTCTGTTAGCCTTCTTGTTTTCTTCTGCACAAGTTAGCATGCTACTTTAACATCTTGTCACTTTCTGATAGCGAGTCACTGTAGCTTCCGGTCTTTAACTTACAAACAGATGCTTTAATATGCTCTTCAAACCAGCAGTGAGGGTATGAGGGAAGTTCCTGCTGATTGTATAATTGTCTGTGCTCTTTGGTAGATTTTACAGTTTGGACGGCAGCACATCCATCACATTCATAGGGTTGCCAACCTTTTGTCCCTGGCTGGAGTGAGATTCTGTTATGGGGGGGTCACTGAAGTTGCCATAAAGCTGTCTTAGCTTTTCTTTCATAATAATACTGTTCAATGTATTTTCTCTCTCCATCTCTTTCTCTCTCTCTCTCTCTGTCACACACACACACCATACCTGCAAACTCAGAAGGGGTGAAAAAGGTGACAAACTAAACCCCTGTAGGGGGGGTCTGGGGGCATCCCAGATTTGAGTTCTCAATGAGCCGGGCCAACCAACCTGACCGGACACATCAGTTCGAACCGTGTTCGGTCCGAGAATAGCCTAAGTGTAAATGACTCGATTAGGTCGGTCTGTGCCTTGGGTTTCTTCTTCTTCTTCGGGCCAAGAATTAATGCCGGGTCGGACCGGGTCGGCTTTTAATTTTCAGGCCTGTTACAACTCGCGCTTGATGCCAGGAGCAGGACTTTAGAGCTGCATGTCAGTGCTGTGTTGATGCTGCGCACCGTCCCACTATTGTAGGACTGTGAAATGTCAACTCCCTCCCTTCTGTGCTGTTATTGGCTGGTACTCACAGGCTTTGGGCTGTGGCCTTCAGCAGCTGTCCAGTCAACACAGAGATAAGCATCGCACACCAATCAGAGAGATATTTGAGAGCCTACACGACGAGCACCACAGCTTTTTCTTCTGGTGTGAGTATTCTTTGAGTGGTGTGAGAGTGTGAGACAGAACGTGAAAGCGTGTGTCACATGCCAGATGCGTGAGAGTTGGCAACCCTGTTCATATTCAATCACTGTGAGGATTCAACCTGATCTGGTCCTTGGCCACCTCAGCTTATCATTCTGCTGCTTCTCTCTCTATTTCAGCAGACAAGAGAATGAATCCCTTCAATAGAGTCCACTCTTCAGCAGATGTCCAGGCTGTCATGCTTCATTTTATCATAATTGGTAGTTTCACCTCAGGGGAAGCACACACAAAGGAGGAGAGGGTGGAGGCATGAGGAGCAGACAGACAGGCCGGGGAGATGGAGAGGGTTGAGCTGGAGAGGAAGAGCAGGGGAGGGGAGCAGAGGATAAATGAGTGGAGAAACAAGCAGGGATGGAGCAGAGGCGAGAGGAGAAGGGACAGGGGTGACTGTGTGTGATGGAAAATGAGGGGGGGGGGGGGGGGGGGGGACACACAGAGAGAAAGGAGCCTTCAGCCAACATTTTAACAGGGTTGGCCTGGCGTTTAAATGGTCAGGTCTCAGAGCAGATGGTTTAAAGACTCACTGTGGGTCTCACATTAGCAAGCAGAATATGGCACACTGAGTTTTCTCTGCCTGCATACTCCACCATGAGTTATGAGATACTGGTTTAAATGGATTGATACAGCAGTGACCATCAATTCTACAGGAGTAATGGTCGGGGTGACGTGTCTTTCCCGCAGTGACTATACCTTTAATCCCCGGCTCCACTCTCCAGGTGTTTAAAGTGGATTAACTGACGCATCGGAGGACTGATGGATGAGTCAGATATGTATACGGTACACTGGTACAGCTGTGTTCAGAGCACAGATGTGTGTGTTATGAATGTATGTGTACCAGAATCCAGGATGGTGCCCATTCATTTGAATTAAAGCACAAGAAGTTTTGTATTGCTCCAAGGCCTGTGACCTCTTTACACTGCAGTCTAAATGCGTGCTAGTGTTTCTCCCACCAGCCACACCCACTCACTTTTGCTCAGCTAATCCACTTTATACACATGAAAATATCTTTGCCTGCCCTCTGGTGAAGTTTTATAAATATAAAACTTTATTGGATTAAAAAGGTCAATAATATCTGACTTTGTTTGCAGTCAAGAGTTTAACAGACATCTCTCAGGGTTTATGGGGAAAATGCTTCGTAGGCTGCAGGGGGAGACTTTTTTTGTTGCAGCACTGTAGGGGCTGGTACAGCACCGTGTGTCAGGCTTGCTGCAGATTTTCCCTGCAGCGTGGCATTAGCCCCGCAACAGTGAGGTCACTTCTCATATGGCAATCTGACCCTGGCTCGCAACAAAGCTAAGTGTTATTTTTTAAGCAATACACTGAGCTGGCTAGCTAAATAATTGCACACATCACTTGTAGGTTTCCAGGTAATAACATACACATGCACATCCATGCGCATACACACACACACACAAATCAATTTAAACTAGTATTAAAAGACATTATGTGTGTATAGGCCTATATCTGGGCCAATGAACCATTGTCTGCAATATTTGCATGCAATGTGATAAAATATCTTCTTAAGTGTGTTTGAAGTAATGTGAGACAGCTGAAGGTCAACGCTAACAGCATCCCGAGAAGAAACTCATAATATTCTCCGTGCACATGCACTTACTACACTGGATGTCTATGTGTATGTGCAGTTGGTGCACCTGTTACCACTTATACATATTCTGCATGGTCGTAAAGTTTCTCCCTAAAGCCATGAGACTATTGTAGACAATGGCAGCCACCAAAATTAATGTCCTGTGAACTTTCAGGCTGCTGAGATGGAAGAAGGAGCATAAGCAGCTAAAGCTACTGTCATACCACTTCCTGAATGACCTATGCTTTCATTCATAAATGAGTAAAAATATCAAATCTCATTGAATGTTAAGCATTTTAAATCTTTTTGAGTCATTAAACCAGGCTCAATCATCTGTGCAAGAAAACATGCACCAAGGAATGCATTGGATTCTCTGAGACGGATGGATACACACGCATATGTGGTGACAGACTGGGAAAGAAAAAAAAAAAAAAAAACCTTTCCTGTTTCTCTTGTGCTCAGCCTGATTTCACATGAGTGGAGTCCACACTTTAGAGGCCTTAAGCAAAGGCTGATAGGAGCACTGGAGATGACAAGAGAGAGAGACAGAGAGATAGAGAGAAACAGTGGCTAGCATAATGACTGTCTGAAGAGAAATGGTCCAGTCCCACAGCAGATGGTTATAAAACCTCTCTGGATGTCACATTATCAACAAGAGCTGCAGCAGCTTTCAAATCAAAATGCAACTACACACTCCTGAGTCTGCCTCACTGCTGGTTTTCATCTCAGCAGCTAATTATCTGAATCCCAAGCTTGTTTATGTTTATATTTATATATGTAACCTGACTCAAGACTATTAGAATTTCAAATATTGGTCAGAGTAATGTGTGATCTGAGGAGTGAAAAGTCAGAAAGAAATTCATCTTTTTTTCTTTCAGTTCAGTTTCTGTTGGAGCAAAGATCAAACTAGAAACTTTGATTTGAGCCCTCTGTCTAAAACTGATTAATAAAATAAGCAGAGTAGTTTAATAACCGAGTCGGTTTGAACATGTTTGAGATGTGTATTCTGCTGTGCTATTGTCTGTGAGCTACACATGTATAAAAAAAATAATAGTCATAGTCATTAAAGAGGGAAGAATAAGTTAGCAGCAGTGATAAAATCCAAAACTAGACAGATACACAGATATACAGTCCAGAAATATCTGATTACTTCCCATTTATGTTATCATTTCCTCTATGTTGCTGGAGCACAGACATCTGCTTTGTTTTCAGGTTTTACTGTTGCTTTCATTTAGCCTTTGTTTTTCTTTCTAATTTGTTTGTTTATCATGTCCCCCAAGACACATGACACACATCAGTTTGCGTCATGGTTTACGTTGGACCGATATATATATATATAGATAGATAGATAGATAGATAGATAGATATAATAGTGCTGTCAAACGATTAAAATTTTTCATGAGTAATCTCAGAATTTTTTGAGTTAATTGTGATTAATCGTATTTTTTTTTCTTTTTGCTCAAAATAACAGCAACATATACAACAACAAACAACTACAATACAACAACCTTCTACAAATACACAATCGTTGGTGTGATGTGTGAGTGGGACTCCTTTTCAGCCCATGGAGTTTCACATCTCAGACCAGCCCAAACATGTCCAGCTGGAGAAAAAACCAGGGGGGTGGGAGCATCGCAGTAACCATAGTAACTCACTCACAGCATTATGGGAATAAATAACAATAACAGATTTATCGATATTTTACATTTTGCTTTTTTTCTATGGAGTTTATTGGCAACCAACTTGAAGGTGCCTTACCGCCACCTACTGGACTGGAGTGTTGGGCAGAAAAGGACGAAATGGGTCATGATTAAACGCGATTAAAAAAAATTAACGCGTTATTTATTTATTTATTTTAATTAATTACATCATGATTAATATGTTAACCACGACAGCCCTAATATATATAAAAAGATGCAACTCCTGCAATACATTATGACACAATCCATATCAAGATTTTAGTAATATTTGGATTAATTTTCAGCCTTGGTTTAAAGTGTATAAAGACCAGCGTACAAGACTATAATCCACCTCTCTTTGTAAAGCCTAATGAGATTTTGCATTAGCGCTGGACATTTTGCCTTTCCAGGGAAAGGTGGTGTGTAGACAGGGATCTATGTTCAATGTGCATGTGTGTGACCAAGCATGAATAATACAAATACTGAGTATGCTTTTTTTAAAAATTCCTGTCAACTAAATGTGTTATTGCAATAACAAAAGAAATTCTACTCTTGAACTCAATGACGTGAAATGACGACTCTTGATAAGCAGATAAGCAGATAAGATGTAAGCAAAATCATCAGTCAACACAATGACGGGTGTTTTCACCTTGGACTACAGTGAGTCAGTGGCAGTCTCATGAAAATGGGTTTGTGATGTAAGAAACTCTATATGAATCTAAGGGACCATTCCTGTCAAATGGTCAATACAGGTTTGGATTAGCACAACCACTAGCACTTAGAGCCACTTACAGATACAAGTAACAATCATTAAAAACAAATACAATATAAACTAAATGTAGTGAAATGAAATCAGAGTTGACACAGTTAAAAGTAACCAGAATTAACAAGTGTTGAAATATAGAACAGCATAGAAACAGCTAAAATGTGATGCAGCAAACACTTCATGGTCCGAGACAGACATGGCACAGTTTATATAAAAACACAAGTAATCAAAGTGAAAGATAAAACCCTGAGGGGCTCTCAGAAACCAACCATAACATGTAGGTTTTCATTAAGTAAGTTAACTGTTCTGATCTGTCTGCTGGTCTCTAGTTCTGGTCTCAACAGACTCCACATCTGACTCTGGGTCAGACTGAGGCTCGTCAATCGATCTTGATGCTCTCTGCTCTTCTACATGCCTATCAGCTGGTGGGCGGGGCGTGAGGAAGTTAGAGCAGATGATTTTAAAGGCTTGGTTTTCTATTGATGTTACTTGACATGAATTAAAGCAGAGCATTTTACAAAGTCAAAAACATCTGGAGAGAAGTTTTTACAGCTGTGATCCCCTGGACTGACATCACCATAGTTACAGTGAGACCTATAGTGGTAAATTCACCACCAGTAATTATGCACAGAGTTTCAGTTTCTCTGATGTGGCATTATAACACATGCATTATGGAGCACCTTGGGTGCCTGGTGTACAGTCAGTGGTGACAACCAAAGTTATTTTGGTAAACTCACACCCAGGATACACTGGCTGCATTGCGTGACGGCTCCCTCACTGAACTGCATGTATGCATGTCGACGAGTGCCATCATGTCTGCTCTGGGGCTGCTACTGCCAACTCCACAGCATCCTGATTCAGAACAACAGAGAGAGAGAGATAGAGAGAGAGAGAGAGACAGAGACAGAGAGAGTAAGAGGGCACTAGAATAATATATATCACATTTTAACCCTGATATTTAAAGTATAATGAAAGGTTATGTAATGTTGCTGGTATAATGTCAATGTGACAGTAAAAAGTCTTGAAGCCACACATGAGCGCTGACACGAAAGGCAGGAGGTTACACTCATACCTCAGGCTGAGGTGAAAAATGAGGCCTGTGGCACTTCAATCACTACTTCATTTATTAATGTTCACAAATGCTCGGGAATTAAATACATCAAGAAGTAATCATGAACTCTCCTCAGCACTGTGTTAGGCAGCATGACTTTTCTCTTTTCAGGAGCAAATGTTTACTGTTTCACCAACTAGCTCATCAGTGTCTTTCCCTTTCTATTGCAACAGCACATTCAGTTGACAGGAATTTCAGAAAGCATCTGAAATGCAATCTTCACAGCTTAACAGCTGTCTGAGACATTCTTCGCACTCTACTCAGTCTGTACCAAATGAAACCAAGTAGAATAGAAGAATGAGTTGAGCTTTTTATGGACAAAAAAAAAAAGAAAAAAGAAAAAAGACAAACTTCAGAGCAAAGACTTTCCACAGTGTTCATGAACAGCACCAGAGAGTCATTTGGCCAAACAAGAAGAATTTCACATATCTCTGCTGTGGCAGTGTTTCTGGTCAGTTTCCTGTCTGTGTTGTTGTTGATTGTTGATCAGCCACACCGAGGGCTGTAGAGTTCTCAATGGCCTGACCCCGGACACGCTGATTTGGGCTGGGTTGAGGCCGAAAATGTATGGCAAATAGCCATGTGTATATATGTGTGTGTGTGTGTGTGTGTGTGTGCGTGTGTGTGTGTATATATATATATATATACACTGTTTTTGTTGCATTCCCCCTGGCTGTGCCTGGTCAAAGTGAGAGTGAATTACAGTTATTTATTACGCTTGATTGACAACTGCAGTTTGAAAAACATAACTGCGTATCATTTATTGTCCTCAGAAATGTAGCCTCAGTGATGACAATCACAGATTTTTGGAGCTCAGAGTGGGCTGTTCCATTCTCACCATCACGGCAGTGGGGAAATGGTTGAAGTGTGTGGAGCTGGGGCTTTTTTTTTTGTTTGGGTGTTTTTTGCCTTTATTAGACATAACAGTGTAGAGAGACAGGAAAGCAGGGAGAGAGACTGGAGGAATGATATGGGGTGTGCTCCACTCAACCACTGAGCACTCCGGAGCTGAGACTTTGTTTGCTGCTGTTTTTGCGAGGCATACATACCTCACTCAAAGAAGCACAGACTCAATTATTATCCATGTATAGAGTAAAGACTTCAGTTCAGCATTTATTATTAATGAATGCATGAATTCAACCTTTATTCTATCTCATTAATAGACTGGGATAGAAACACTCACAAGGTAGCCCAGCTAAGGAGTTCAAAGGTCCTCAACACAACAACAGTGTTGGGATCACATAACAGTGTCATGGAAACACAAACACAATAAAATGAAAAAAAAGTGCCAATAAATAGAACGACAACAAAAGCCATGAACACATGAAGAATAAATGGAAAAAAACAAAACAAAACAAAAAAAGAAAAAAAAACATTTAAATAAAGGTGAATAGGTCAGCTAAAACGGGAACATCTGGAAGTAAAGTGTGGTGTAATTAAAGATGTAAAGAACCCAAGGAAAGAAAAAAAATAAGGAAAGTTTTGGAGTAGTCTGCAAGTTGTTGTTGTTACATCAATACTTTTATATTCACATGGAGCCTGCGTTAGCTGAGATGAATGTTGTGGATTATATAAAACCTGGCACAGTGCCCCCACTGCCATCATTGTGCATGTATGTGCACAGGTGAATGAGTGGCCCATTAGAGAGTAATATGGATAAACTGCAGTGCATGTATCATTACCCAGACACACTGTGTGCAAAATTATCATTTGGGTGGTTAAATCATTGATTAATCTATTCTTAATAGTTCTGAGTGTTATGCATGAGTTATGCATTGTCTGTGATGACTGTGAGGTCTCCAGTTCATAACCCTGCTGCTGCCCTTTATTCAACTCATCTTAGATAACTGCTGGGTTGTTTAGTACACTGTTTGGTGAACTTTAATGTTGCAGCTCTCCCATCAGCTTTTCATGTGGAAATGTGGCATTTCAATTTGTTTGATTCCTGCTGTCTGGATCTGTGAGAGCCAACAACACATGCTGTTACAACTACGGCAAAAAGTTGGCAAGAGAGTTGTCGTGGGGAAATGCAGTCGTTGAGCCAAAACATGACTTGAACTGCAATCTGTGGTTGTTTGGATGGATTTAAAACTACTTTTGGGTGCTTCAGTATATCTTATTATGGATCAACTCACGCAGAATATAACACATGGGACCTGTAACTAAGAAAGGCACCATTAAACACAGTAAGCCTGGATAGTGTCAGAGTCAGGTTGCATAGTTTTCATAGTTTTCATTTTGTGCAGAGCTGTGATAAAGAGCAGGTTTGTCAGTCTGTTCTATGTGATGCTGCGTTGTTTTTTTTTTTTGCTTTACACCACAGTGAGTGTTACATTAAAATTGACCTTTTCTAGCAGCACATCACACTAATGGGATATAAGGCTGTAAACTGAAGCTTCATCACTGAGGCTTGAGACATAATTGTTCTGGATGCCTGGGTGCAACACAGGTCACAAACCATACTGAAGATGAGCTGACTGTAATCATACAGTTCATTGTTTCTATCAAAAGTGAGATCAAAAGTGAAAGTCAGTAAATAAAAGTGTTAATGAGCATAAGGGTCTATTCATGATGAAGTCAAGATTTTATTTTATTTTATTTTATTTATTTATTTGTGATTTCAAATGCATCCAATGGTCTTCATCAGCCATGTATCATGGTAACAGGTGGTTAAATATTGAGTTGATATTGCGACTTCTGTCTCTGTTCAGAAATGGTTTCCGTTTACATGCAAATGTCTTCCAGGACCATTCTGTGGTCGTCCTGTGACTGCTGGTGCATGACCTTTGACCCATTCCCAGTTGATGTTGTGACCACTTATGATCTGGTCCTCAGAGTTAATGTCTGTTCCAGATACTTAAATGAGAATGTAGCATGAGATGCAGCTTGCAGCCTGTGGGTTGTGAGTTGAAATTATTTTGTTGGATAATGTTTGGTAAAAGACAATATGTGATAAAGCTGCTCCACCTCCATGCCCTATCTCTTTGGTCCTTTACATTGTATCACCTTTTGTAGGCCTTTAATGGATATATAGGACACTAGAGAGACTGGAAAGGCGGAGACAAACGGAGGGGAATGACATGCAGCAAATGGCCGCTGGTGGAATCGAACCAGGACTGCTGTGGTGAGGACCATAGCCTCTGTTTATGGGTGTCTGCTTTACATGAGCCCCAGTATCAATATATTGATTGTGAAATATGGTTTATCTGTGTTTCCAGGTTTGTTAAAATGTATGGATCAGTCTATGTTTTATATTTCCATTTATCTGTGCAGGCCAGTGTCCACATGAACCGCTCAGTCATGCAGAGGAGATACAGGTGTGCATCATTAGGCCCTTTTATTTGTGAGACACTGAGTGTTTCTAATATACAGGAAGATAGAACTTTTCTGTAGTACTCTATATCAGAAGTCCAAAATCCTCTATCGTCATTGTATTAGGAGTACAACTCCCTTGGCGCCTAAACGACATGAAGACATACATACCTAAATGCATACATACATATAAGCCATTCAGCAATGTGACAGATAATCAATACATAGAATACACTAATATCAGTCAGTGCAGTGACTGTAAAAGTGCAGTGTATTGTATAAACTATATATGACAATTGTCAATAATTTCTTTGGGCTCATAATAGAAACAGAAAATCAAGGGTGTGGAGGAGTCAAGTAGGTTTAGGGAGTGTGGCCCGTTTTCATGTTCAGTGGTCAAGGCAGTAGAGAGAAAATATGAGGCAGCCTTCTGTGAGGCTGCAGATTTTTCTTTTCTGTGGTTTGTTATTTCTGCTATCTTTGTTGAATTTACAGAGTTTATTTTTCCTCTTATTATATTTTTGCCCATAAATATCACTTTTTGAGCACAGGCACCAGCCTGCTGTCTTCTTTTTGTAACATCCTGTAAAAGTTTACAGTGCCCAAACACCATCATCTACCCTTAATATGGGGGTGGCGGAACTACACGGTATATCACAATTGTTTTTTTATTTGACAAATGCGAGATGCATCTGGTCAGCATCAAAGTTAATGTGCATGTCGGTGGTTAAAGGGCGCTTCTTTGTAAGGAGTCAGTGTGAGTTCAATGAGCCTCAAGGTTTTTGGACACAAGTCTGTTTTTTTCATTTTTCTTTCTATCTTTTTCTTTCTAACTCTCTTTTTGCTCTCTTTTATCAAATAATAAAAAAGTGAAAAAGAAAATATTGTGTCCCTCCAATCCTGAGAGGACGTCAAGAGCGAGGGGACATGCTTGTAAATCACTTCCATAGTTTATGTTAGGATGTCAGTAGACCAGTTTGATTATTAGCTCTACTGGAGCCACACATTAAAAAGAAGAGGACAAATTTCCATGATCCTGAAACTGGCAGTATGGACACACACACACACACACACACACACACACACACACACACAGAAAGGCTTTTTACAGATGTGAAAAACACAGAAAATCGAACCTGCTCTGAAAACTTTAATGACAGACGAACCGTTCACAGTCAGTTTATAAACATGATCAATACAACATGAGGTTGATTTCATTTTTAAACCTACAGCAATTTCAGATAAAAAAAAAAAAACAGACATGCTGATACTTTACCATTAGTTTGTTTCAACCAAACCCACTAACCATTCAGCTAACTCACTTACTCATCAGTCTGTATGATTCCACATTTAATAGTCTTGGTTCATACAGTACAAAGACAAGTGAAGTGAATTAAACCAACCAATTACACTCAACAGCAGGGAATTAGTTGTTGAGTAGCTCCAGTGAGACTGTTGAAGCTTCAGGTATTAGCAGGTTTGTCTATCTGATGCTGCAGCCTTTTAGATGCCTGATTGCAGCTGCTGTTGCCACTGCGTACAACTTGTAATTGGATTGCCATCTAGTTTCTGTTTCTGTTCTTGTGCTAATCCAACATTGTAAACACCTTTTGTTTTATATTCATTCATTCTGTTCATTGAAACAACTTTATTTATCCCACAAGGGCAAATTGATTATGAGCAGCAGCTTGATGTGTACACAGAACAAACATGTCTTATCCACACAAGAGAAATGTCACATTTAAGAAGAAAAAGAACAAAAAAAAACAGCATAAATGCTGATGAAGAATTTAAAGGTCTGAGTGCAGAGGGGATAAATGATTTTGAGCAGTTTTTAGCAGTTTGTTTTACAAGCAGGCAGAATGGGTCGATGCCCTGAGGGCAACAGTGAGAATTCACCTGCAGGAACATGACCTGGGGAGGCCAAGACGCATTCTGCTTTCCAGAGGATTACTGAAGAACTGTGGAGTTCATGTGATAAAATATTAGATATATGGATGTGAATACATTTGCTCACATTGCACATATTCCTTCAAGTTGAATCACGACCATTTAATATTTACATTTGACTATATGTACATGTTTATGCACTTTGCAAACTATTATTCCTTTGATCCTCTTATTTGCCTCAGGTATATTTTCTGCTTGACACTTTTTACCTGTGGTTCCTTGTTCATTTCCCAAATGTCTAAACGCTGATATATTGAGATTAATCAGCTTCCAGCTCTTTGCTCCACATACTCAACTCGAAAACTGCTTCTTTGTGACATCTGTGAAGAAAAAAGAGAGAATGGGGAAGGGAAAGAGTCGAATTATTCACTGAATGAGCAGACAACAGCTGCCTCTCCTTTTCTATATCACTCAACATGAGAGAGAGTCTGGTCTTTGGAGCTCACTCCCACAGGGGAGAGATGTAGGGCAGGCAGAGCCGCGACCCCTCAGTGACTCTGCCTGAATGCATGCCTGGAGGTATGAATGGACTGGAACAAGGTCTTGAACTGGTGATCATCCAGGTTGGTCATTTTCAGCCTTGTCCTCCTGTCTGGCTACATGGCTTGTTACAATCTCTTATTGTCTGACTTCCTCTCTCTCTCTTTTTTTTGTCTTTCTGGTCTTTTCTCACTTTGCATGAACACATTTTCCATTTCCTTTGAGTGTTTTGCCTTTCCCTCAGCTTTGTCTCTCATTCAGAACTGGAGTATGGGACTTTAGATTTAGAATAAATGTCTTGTGAATTCAATATTTTGACAAATTAGTTAACACCATGCTGATTAAGCTCATCAGTGGTGGGTTAATATCTCCCACTAGTGATGCATGTGAGTTTGACAAAGCTGAGGAGGATATTCTGTTGTCTAGATCTACACTCTATAAACATATATCTGAAGGGTTGTTTCAGTTCAGCACCAGACAGACAGCTGCATTATGTCTTGGACATTTATCCTGATGGGATTCTTGACCTCAGCATCCCCCAGAAGAGAGCACCATGCTTTGCACAGCAGGCATGGGGAGTGAAAATTACATTCCGCTGCAGGAATATACTGTAAATTGAAAGTACATCCACATTAAGGTGGTTGAAGTAAAAATGTATCATCATCTGTAGCTAAGATAGGAGCTTCCACAACTGTTTTTAGGATGTATTCATTTTAAACCAGTGGTGAAAATAGAGCTTTCTGCTAAATTCTGACAAAGGCTTTCCCTGTCATGGTTGATAGAGGTGTAACAGTTATGTTAATCCCCAACCCCTGTGCACATACTGTATGGACAGGTTCAGCAGCATCAAGTGAAAGCTTGACACTGCAGTGGTTTGACAGCTAAGTACACAGGCCTAACAGCTCATCTTTATAGAGTTCATATATAGTTACTCATTATATTCTCCTATAATGTTCTATTTCTTATATTTTGCTCTCCTCACTTCTCATGGACAGTGAGAAAAAAGACACTTAATGCTAACCCGCCTCAATGGTGAACATAATTTACACATTTCTCAATGTTTCCAAAAAAGGAGCATTATAAATAATGTAAATGTAAATATTACATCGACCTTTTACAGTGATGATACAGAGCAGGATTTTCTTCTTCTCCTTTGTACACTTTTATTACTGAGATTTCAGTTGCACTCCTCCCTCTCTTTAAGGATTATATTAAGTGTTCTTGGTGTTTTTTTTTTTTTGTTTGCTTTTTTTTTAATCCGGCAAAAATATCAACATGTTTACTACTTCTGTTCTCTTTGTTTGTTTCTGGCTGGGCCAAACTGACTCGTAGTAAAACTGCCATGTTCCCAGTCATCTTCTGAGTAGGCCAGCCAGTGATCATCAGTTGTCATAACTGATATAATTAATATCAAGATTTACAAACATAAAATCCAAGTTGTAAGTCAAGAACTCACCCATCTCATGATACTTTTATTGAGCACTGTTGTATTTCTAGTTTTGAACATGCATAAAGTTTCTTATCAAAATTAGCCCAGTAAGGCTGATTAATGGTGTCAACTGCAAAAAGAATTTACACCTTTGAGGCTATTGTTCAGTTCCTGCTAGTTTTTCAGGGAGATATTGCTTTACTTAAAGTGGTCATGTAATCAACAAACATACCAAGAGTTTTCTCTGCTTCTCTTCTTCCTTGCCTGTTCCTCTCTCCCTTCTTCCCTCGCTGCTCCTTCCACCTCAGTGAGGACTTGCTCCTGTTTACTTTCATGAAAGATTAATGATTGTCCATGAAAGCCTCTGAAAAAAAAAACAGCTAATAGTTCTCATGTTTGACTTGTATCATTTAAGATGCGTGAATGATTCATCAATGGGACAGTCAGTGCTCAGTGCAGTGTGAGAACACCTTCCACTCTGTAATCAAACTACCAGATTTAACATCAGCAGTCTGACTGGACCGAATGAATGGGAGAGTTTGTAGGTATTCCAGTGTTTATGGCTGATGCCCTCACCTTGTGGACATGAACGCAGCCTCCCTGCGGCATCCTCGGGGCTAGAGTGCTTTGCTTGTCACATGAAATGTGTTGTTTGTTTTTGTTCCTCTTTTTCTGCCAGATTTAATACGCTGCAGGTGTCAAAATATCTGTATTTATGGGGCATCTGGTGGGTGAGTGTTTGGGATGCGCCTGTCCAGCTGGGGATCTGTGTTGCATTTCATCCCCTCCCTCTCCCTGCATTCCCTTTTTTCCTCTCTGTTATCTTTATAAAATCAAGACAAAAGGCAAAAGTGTTTCTATCCTTATCATTTGATTTGAATAGCAAAAAATAAAGGGCGATAATAATATTAAACAAGTGTGTGCTCTTGATTTTGATTTAATGGGACATTTGATGGCCACCAAGATCTGTTTATTATGAACAAGAAATAGCAACACAACACATGTTTGGTGTCATGTGACCAACATGTGTTGTAGTGTTATAATGTGCAATCACAATCACTCTGTGTTAAGAGAGCAGATACACTATGTCTGAAGCTGATGTGTGGGGGTGTTGACCAGCTCTTGTGCTGAATGAATGGGGACCAGCTGTGGATCAGTGTGATTTTGTCCTGCAAGGTAACATTAAGATTTCTTTCTTTTTTCTGTTTCTTCCAAAGTACAATTAACAAGTTCAACCAATGTGTGATGGATCATTAAGTTCTACGATCCCAGTTGAGAGATACGGTTTTCTTAAGCACTGTTAAAGCTGTTAAAAGAAATGTTGGCTGATGTGCAGTGAAAAAGGCCACAGAGAACTGAGATGGTGAGACAAAGGGACCTCGGAACAGGCCGAAGAAGGAAGATACAACTGATAAGAGAACTGTTGACAAAATTATCCCACATCCCTGTTTGTGTATATCCATGTAGCTACAGATTTTCATTATTGATCTGATTGAAGGTTGAATTTGCGGCTACAGTGTGGTACTTTTGTTTTTGAAAGTCATGAGCGAGTCATCACTGAATAGGTCGTCCAGGAGGGGTGCCACCCTTCTCAATGATGGAAGGCCTTTATTATTTGCAGCCTGGGATTGAGCCATATTGGAGTGAGAGCTGTCACACTGGTGCCAGTGTGTGGTTCAGTCAATGGTTTGCTTTTTATGAGGTTGTAAAGGGAGATGACTGGACTTTAAAAACAGTTGTGATGTGTGATGGTATGGTCCATACAGTGAATGTTTTCATTGGCAAATGCTGAGATCTCTGGTGTTATTGGTGGCTAGTAATCAAAGGAATATTCAAGCGTAAGTTTAACCCATGGTCTAGCGCACTGAGACCAAGTAGAACACCACCTAGATAGATCAGTTTTGCTGACCTCAAACTTCTCTAGTTGTAGTGACTTCAGCAAAGACTGCACATAGCAAAATACTGCTGTCTATGGAGCCATGAGCCAACTAAGATCAAAAAAGCCACTTATAACCTGAACAGCACTCAGAACAGCACCAAACTTCATCAACAGTACAAATAGGGTCCCAGCACATAAAACATCTGCTAGCTTTGACAGGTTTCTATAGGAAAGAGACAAAAACAGAACTCACTCACTCTCACTGGAATATCCCTTTAAGCCCATCCCTATTTAAAGTATATGGGGGAATCCTTATTCCCACATATTATTTTCCATGGGGCAGGTGCTCTGATGTGGTCTGACTCTAGGAGAACAATGTGGGGCTCATGCATTCTTGTCCATTACTGTGGTGTGATGTAAAAATCAAAGAAAGAGCAGTTGTTCAACTTCAATAATGAGTGAACAAGAGAGCACTGTGTAAATCTCTACTTGAGTTAAGAAATGACTGGGACTAAAGGAGCGTTTGTATCTGTTGGTTTTGATAGGTGGAAGTCTGGAAAACAGAACCTGAAGGAATTGAGCTCAAATGGCTGATGTAGTGGATGGGAGCTGTCAGACAGGATTCATGGTTAAATCCCGATTCTTAGGGAGGGGGGGGGGGACAAAAAACAAAACATTCACAATGACATTTATTCCATATTACACAGTTATCTTCCTACATCTGTTGGATGTCTTGGCCTGTAGCCTGCAACCTCTCTTCCAATATGGGCTGACATTAACAGCTTTCCCTTGGCTCCATCCATGCATTTCACACACTGCACTTTACTCCATGACTTCATGTCACTGTGATATTACTTTAAACTGTCTAATAGCTTCATTATGTTTAAATGCTCAGATTTTAAAGACATTATTGATTAGTGCATTTCCTACGGTAAGGTTCCGTTGTCTCACACCCCACAACTGGGACACAGCCAATGACTGTCAAGTTTAATACATTAGTGATTAAAGTTATTAGCTGTCTAATGCAGAGGTCTTCAACAGGAAGTCCATGATCCACAGGTGTTACTGCAGGGGGGGGGGGGGGGGGGGGCGTGAAATTTTTGGTTAAAATTAAGTTAAAATAAAAACATGAATTTGTCAGTTATTATGAATAAAAGTATTGTATGCAAGATAGCAGGTGTGTTTGGCAGTGGCACTAATAGGCCACCACTCATTTTTGTTTCCTAATTTATGTTTAAAATAAAATGATTAAAACCTATTTGAATGGCTTGTCTGCATGACAATCATGACATTGACAGACATTGTTGATATTGGTGTCAATCAACACTGTTTGTTTATAAATATACCTTGTTAATATAAATCATTTATGAATAATAAAAACATGGATATATGAACATGTGCATTATTTGAATAGCTTAGTATAGAATGCACAATAACAAGGTATGATATATAGTATATGACACTAGGCCTGATCTAATGCATGCTGGGATATATGATGACGAGGGAGAATCATGAAAGGTGATGATGGAAGACGATGGAAAGAAAAGTTTTTTTTAGAAAAAAAAACAGATAAAAAAAAACAAAAACAAAAAACACTACAGTCTGAAGATGGATGCAAATAAACACAGATCATTCTCTGGCAGCCAGCATCAGTAGCAGCAGTGGTACATGAGGACAGGGGAGGGTGGGGAGTGGTGAACTGTGGGGGGAGGGACAGAGCGCTGCAGGATCTTGCTCCTCACTCTGTGCTGCACTGCTAAGTAAGGAGAGTGATAGCCAGAGTTGCTACCAAACTCAAGTTGAGCAAAGCCTTTTTCCTGATCAGGGAGTTTTTCACCCGACTTGGCTGCGTTCATGTTCTTCATGGTCAGTCGCACATCACAACAGTCTACAGCGCTTCTCCCAGCAACGCCTCTCAGTCAGCCGCTGCCATGATATGTGCCCTCTCTCTCTCTCTCTCTCTCTCTCTCTTTCTCTCTCTCTCTCTCTCTTTCTCTCTCTCTCTCTCTCTCTCTCTCTCTCTCTCTCGCAGCCTGGGTGCTGTTTCCACAAATGTCTCTGTTGAACATTAGAGAATCACAGACAGTGGACACAGTGTCCCGATCAAGTTGGATTTCCTTTCCACAGACACAAAAAAAAAAAAAAAAAAGTGAGGAAGTTCCAGTGAAGTTCCAGTTCAACTTTAAATTTACATTTTGCTGCAGTGCATTTTTTCACCACTCATACATAAATCCACCAGATTGGTTTGCTGCTGTGATTTATAAAGTCGAATGAAATTTTTAAACATTTTCACAGCTCATTGAGTTAAACAGAAAATGAAGAATCAATGTTCATCTCATTGTCTGGTCTCTCTCCTACAGTACTGGCTGCTTAATCACAACACCTAATCACCTGATAATGTCAAATTAATGAACCCTGGAAAACTGTGTGTATGTGTGTATGTGCAAATGTGTTTGTGTCTGTTTCTGTCCTATTTCCCCCCCAATCACCCAGTAATATTAAAATAGTGAATCTTGGAATGCACAGACCCTCCTCAGTATTGTGTGTGTGTGTGTGTGTGTGTGTGTGTGTGTGTGTGTGTGTGTTCATGTGTATGTGTAAGTACACAGCAGTAAATTCCTGGGTCTGTGTCAGAAGGTTAATGATGCATGGACTCATTAATCAAGGCACAATGAGGTGCTGTTGTAACAAGACATGACAGTTATGTATTGTATGAGCATATGTGTGTATGTGTGTGTGTGCACGCACCTTCCTTGTTCATTGTAATGTTAAAATACTATACATCCAGCAGGATTTCATTGTGTAAATCCTAAAAAAAACAACAGACTAGACCCAGCGATGCACTGATCCTAATGACAAGTATTGTGTGTATCCACAGCCTGATATAGCTCAGTGGCAGAGAAGATATTTAAAAAAAAAAAAGACAAATAAACTGGCTCAGTCCTCTCTCTGCTCACACTAGACCTCCTCTGAGGCTCAGACCTGGGAGGAGGGGAGTTTATATTTGCAGTTGACAGTCACTCTCTAATGTGTTTGTTCTTTTTCTGCAGAGTACAGTAATTATTTCTCTGTTCATCAGTCTTGTCCTTACCAGGTACTATTCAGTTTCTTTGAACACCACAATGCAATAATAACATGTAATCCGTCTGTGACAGGATTAGAACTTAGTGATGAAAAGTGGTGCACACCTGCAGTATTACACTGTGTTGACGCTGCACAAATTAAGCTGAGTATCTACAGCACCAGAAGAACGGGGCACATGATCGGGCCAATTAAACCCAATTCAATTTCTTAATGAGCTGGACTTGCCTGACATAACCTGACTGGATGCGCCTGTTCGGGCTGAAAATCTGTGCAGCTGACTCAGGTCGGGCCTCAGGGATCCTTCTTTTTTTTTGGCTTGGTTTGGCTTGAGTATTAATGCTAGTGAGCTGGGCTGTGTTGGGTCTGGGCTTCAACACCTGCAGTTGGGTCCTGTTGGGTTTTAATTTTCAAACCTGTCGAACTCTAAGCCCAACAAAGCCTGACATTACATTACTTTATAACATACACAGGTCCACTGCAGCAGGGGTCACAAGCGTTACTACATTTTTGGCACACAATTCTAAGCACTGACAGTCAGTGGTTCTGCTCAACATCATGGGGGGTGGGGCCTGACTCCTCAAACAGACTTTGTCACAGAGAGTTGTGTAGGTCACTTTGTAGAGCAGGTGCCCCATAAAGAGGCATCAGACCCAGGTTCAAGACCACCCGGCAGCCCTTTCCTGCATAGCATTCTCCCGCTCTCTCTCCCCATTTCCTGTCTCTCTCCAGTTGTCCTGTCAAAATAAAGGCATAAAAGATTCTGATTAAGCAATGAACAGATACTATCTAAGTTAAAAACTACTAAATTCTGTCTCACTGTATTTTCCAATCCAAATTCAACATACACTCCTTTCTATACAGGAAACCAAGTATCACATGCACACGACACAAGTGTGACACATTATCAGGTCCTTTCAAGAATGAAAGCTGATTTTAAAAAGGATCTTTTTCCTGCCTCTTTGAATATTTGTCCAACGATCCTGTAATCAGATCCTTCATCTAACATTTCACATCCTGTTGTCAGCACAATGAGCCCTGAGGCATCGACCTGAATTTCAGCGACACCCCTCCTTGGCGTTAACCATCATCACTTAGCATCATTATCAGAGACTTTTATAGACGCACTGCCCTTCAGTGTCCAAGATGATTTTACACAGCATGCCAGTCAGTAATTTTTATGAGGGCTCAGATGTACAGGAAACAGGAAATGGAGGATGTGTTGGTGTATTCGGGCACATATGGCTTATTATTAATGCATGTATGTGTTTCCATGGAGAATGGCCGGTGTTCATGTACACACCATATATTGTGATATATGTGTGTTCTGCGCCTACATCAATGTGTATCTTTAACTCTGCATGTGTGTGTGGTTGCTCTCGCTGACATGAAAAGGAAAAAAAAGTAACTTTGAAGAAGTGTAAAAACCTAGAAATTGATAGTATCATTAAATCTGCAGTTTGGAGTATAATCAAAGCATATAGAATATTTTACTTGCACACACACACACACACACACACACACACAGACAAGCACTTTTGCATCATACATACTGCATAGCTGTGTAGATTTTCCTCAGGGTCTCTGTGTGCATGTGTGGGGTTCATTCGTCTGTCAGTCCATCAGTGTGACTGCCAAGGGTTGTGCTGCTGATGAGGGCTTTCTATACATGCGGGGTGAATAATTCCTACTTAGCTGGCTACATGCTGCGCCCACCAGGTCGTGAAAGTCACTTTGTGTCGCAGTAATTGGCAGGGTGAGGCGCCGCATGGTGATTAGGCAGCTCAGTGTCGCTAAAGCCGCCTATGCATCCAGGAGAAATCACAAAGGCGGCAGCGGAGAAAGATGTCACACCGGTTGAATACATCTTGTTAGAGATCGCGCTCAGTGTAGGTACATCCATGCACTCCACAACATTTACATTACTGCAGTAAACTGAGTACACAACGACAGACGGAGCTCCTCTCTTTCACTTATTTTCACTGGCACAAAATGATGACATGTCTTAACAACTTCCCATTCAGTGTGTAGGTTTATGACCTTACCTACAGGCTACATACACGCCCATCAGCCTCCGTTCTGCTTAGCGTTTCTGTGCTAATTAGCAAAGATTAGCATGCTGAAATGCTTAATTAAAGAGTTATGATTACGCCTATATATTTAACATGTGTCCATTGTGAAATCAGAAGTGTGCTAATGAGTTTGACTTCACATCATTAGTTAGCGCTTGGCTGAATAATGTCTGGTTTTGCAAAAAGGGGCTAACACCATGATAATATTTATATATAGCCTACCTTATTTTCCGCACTATAAGGCGCACCTTCAATGAATGGCTTATTTTAGAACTTTTTTCATATATAGGGCGCATAGAATAGAAGATACTGCAGTCAAACGTTTGACTGGGTTGCGCTATGCATCCACTAGATGGAGCTGTGCTGTGGGTGTGGGACTGTGAGTAAGCACAGTACCGGTGTTTACTGACTACGGTAGCCGTAATGCTGCAAGCGGTGCGGCCTTGTAGTTTACCAGTCGTACTTGTTGGTGAGATTAGAGATTCACCAAGTGTGAATGATAAGACTTCGTGTCTTAAACGGGAATATGAGGATCATTAGCCTTTTATAGCTAATCCGGCAGATAGTCTAGCAAAAGGCTTAGAAAAATAAAGGGATCGGTGTTTTGGATTATTAAATTGTTTTTATTGGTTTTTCATACTGAAACATTTTGACAGAGCGCCTTGAGCGCCGTGTACAACCAGTATGGATCAACCAATTAACCAGTTGATCCATATATAAGGCGCTCCGGATTATAAGGCGCACCGTCGTTTTTTGAGAAAATGAAAGGCTTTTAAGTGCGCCTTATAGTGCGGAAAATACGGTAGTTAGACAGGAGACTTGTGGAAATAAATGATGTGGCTGAAGTTACACAAAGCATTTTTCTCTATATTATGATCAATGCCATGTTGTTGCAAACATTGATGTTTAATGCTGCAAGGAAAACAGTAACCATTTATATTGTTAGTTAGTTACATATAACAATCTTAATTTAAGCAGCAGTTCTGGAGAGGTATAAGATAGCACTGATCATATCATTTAGCTTTATTAACTTAATACAATATTAAACATTTTCCAATTGTTTCATTTTTATTTATTTATTTTGTTTGGTAAAATCAGCTATTTAGCTCAGATACACAGACTACTGGTCCTACTACAAAGTACATGCATATAGATGGTGAAGGTGTGGCCCATTGTGGTAGTCAAAGTCCGACCAGGCCAAACTGAAATGAGATGGTCTGGATTCTGTCGCTTAGCAACCAAGACTGCTCATTACTTTCTTTTCTGCAAGAACCTGAGGGTTTAAAGTTTTAGGGGTTTTTTTGACAGTAGTGCTGGTTGCTGTTGAAGTGAGCTGAACCCCATTGCTTATATTTAAAAGTGTGACGCTTCTGTTGGCTTTGCTGTCATACTGTATTGTGTGACAGCCCAGTGATGCTGCTGTGATGCAATCTGCTTCCAGTGCTGCTTCAGAGGGATGCAGTGCCTGGACTGAAACTCAGATTTAGACTTATTATACTGTATACTCTTAGTACTGAAAGATGAGATGGTTTTGGTGGGTTCATTGGATAGCAGAGCATACATTGGATTTCATTACATGTCTACCCATCTGCAAAGTCTGTCAGTCTATTATTATGATGATTCCATGGAAACTGTTGAAATTCCTCACAAGGTGCTAACAATCAAAAAGAGGTGGTTACAGGAGAGACACATGAATAGCTCAAGCTACCAGTTACAGCATCCAGCTCAACTGCAGCACAATGTTTTGCTAAAGAGCTGATATCTGGGTGGATGAACCAGCACTTTCTTCAACTTGTATGGGAGTCATAATATGCGAAGACTGAAGGAGAGTGTTCGAAGATTTCACAAAATAAGAAAGAGTAGCACTTACGTTAGCAGCTGCTTCCAGCCTACCTGCTTTAGTTGTTGTGTTATCCCTGCTTCTTGCTCTCTTTCCTCTTCTCTCTCAGCACTACAAAGCTTTCAGGCCCACACTCACAGCCAGTTATCCACAATCAAAGTGTCCTGCAGATATGCGATATCTAAAACTCTGGAGTCGATCCAGTGGATTACCACACATTCATACACATTTAATCTGTCACTACACGCAGGTGGGACACACACACACACACACACACACACACACACACACACACACGGTGCTTGCTGGTATAGATATTTCTGCCAGGTATGTTTAATAGTGGAAGACATGACAAAATGTATGCATTGTATCTATTAAATGATAATTCTAGTTGGTCACGCACACACACACACACACACACACACATGCATGTGCATGTGCACACACACATACACACACACTAACACAAACAAAAATTACAATGTTTCTGAAGTTGTCCACTTTAGAGACATCATGTGTACACACACACACACAAACACACACTGTACTGGTGTACAGCAGTGATCCAAGCTGTCAGTTGAAAGATGCCACCTGCTACTTAGAGACCAGTCAATTCACAAGACACACACCCCCGCACTCCACACTCAATCAATTCAAAGGGCAAACATGCTTTAGATATTTCTGCAAACTGATCAAATCTCACATTAATGACAGTGTTCAGATCTGCTATAACGGGACTGTAATTGTGATAAGCTGTATTATTTATCCTGTAGATGTGATTCATTTGATTGGACAGGGTTTAGAAAGGTCTATAACTGTTAGGACTTGACCACCTGTAATCACAACAGGGCCTGACTGCACGGTGTGAACTTGCAGGCAGCCACAGACCACACACATGATTATATTGTATGAGCTAATTACACTCACTAAGCACTTTGCTAGGAAAACAACATAATACTAATAGTGAGTAGGACCTCCCTTTTGCCTCAGTCCATTCTGGCTAAAATCCTCAAGATATTGGAGACTCCCCTGTGAGACCATGTTATATGACAGCCTTTTTGCAGATTTGTCTTGCAGCTGCACATTCATGCTGCCAGTCCCCCAAGAAAACTTTCCGTAGAGACTTCCGTCTTTGTGTGACAGCTGAGGAAACAGACATGATCCTCTGCTGTTTGTTGTCCATCTGCCCCAAGTTAACCCCAAAGCTCCTCCTCAGCTTCCTGAGCTGTCCTTAAAAATGTTCAGGTGGGGTTTAAAGGTCAGGCTCTGATCTACAATGTCCCACTTCTTCTACAGCCTGGCTTTTCATCGACAAGGTGTTTGTTGCTGGTTCTCCTTGGTTTTGTTGTGCCACTGGATTCAGCTGGAGACATCCATCCATCTGTATGTCTGTATCTCAGTGTCATGAGTACGACATCTCAGTAACAACTTAATGGAACTCAAATTAAGCACAAACATTCATTAGGACTCAGTGATAAACTGATTAGATCTTGGGGGAGAACTTCACAGTAAACTCACGAAATGTGGTTTTGGCTTTGTGATTTTTAGCCATGACTGAAGACTCCACACAGCAACCATGACAAACTTTCACACAGATAGTAATATTTCAGATGGTTCAGGGTAAACAGTGATGTACCGACAACCACAGGGTGGAAGCCGTATTGTATTGACCACACCCACTTCCATTTTACATTGCTGACGTCTGCTGTAAAATGTCAAGTCAGCCTTCACATGTATGGGGTTAGCTTTCAGTAGAAGACATATCATCAGCATATAGCACATACAACATACAGCACATACAACAGCTTGACATTATGTTGTAATGACAGCACACCACCTAGTGTTAACCCCATACATATAACAAGTCCAAGTAGTGGACCCCATTCATCAAACCCATCTGACTCCTGTCAGTCATAACTCTTCTAAACCTGTAAATGAGACCAATACTCACATTCTTCTTAAAGAGACATTCTTAAAGTGGACCAGTCTGCATGGCGGCAGAAGCAGAAGACAATTCCTACCAAGCTGATTCAGAACAAAGAGAGGTTAAGATACTCTGGTTTTAATCTGTCACCTGGCAAAAAATATATACAATGCTAAGACAAAGTGAATATGAAAGTAACTTGGGTTATTTTTAAATTGTTAGGCCAACACCATTAGCTAATAAATGAATAAACTTTTTTAATGAGGCACCTTATTAGCCAAAGGCCAAATTTGGAGTGTCTGAAGGCCGAGGCTTGAATCGTTGTCTGCCTGCTCTTATTAAACACAGCCTAAAGGTCTTTCGTCTGGGTAATGCTTTGGCAGACATCACCATGGCGTGTTTTGTCATTCTCATTGTCACTCCTGCTACAGGTTGTGTTTGGACAGGTTAATTGGTCGAGATTGATTTTTCAACCCCCAGGGTGCGTGTGCATGCACGCACAGGTACATGGGCACAGATATTAATACTCTGGAAAACAAAAGTAGAGAGCAGCTTCAGATGTTGTGTAACTTGTGCGTGTGAGTAACACAGATTAATGGTTCTATTTCTTGTTTGCTTTGATTGTCATTTTGGCAGCTTTAACTCAATATGTGCTGACAGGTTTTCAATACCACAACATCTTCACTTGTATATAAATGCAGGACTGTGCGTGTGTGAGTGACTTTCCTGAAGCATCACCAACTCATTCCATAGGCTTTTCTACAATGTGAAGAACATTAGTGATGTGAATATAATTGTTGTTCTCTGTGTGCAAACACAATGTTTTCATTCTATTCTAAATTATTATTGAGCACTAAGACTCATTATTGGAAACAGCTGGTTCTTCTTATGATCTGGTTGCTGCACATAAAACTTCTCCACACCTTGGAAAGGTTTTTTGTTTTTCACTGCAGCAGATCATGGACAGCAGTCTTATAGGTAAGTATAGGGTAACTTCAGTCTATCTGAGCTACAGCAAGAGGCAGTGAGTGTACATGCATGGACCGAATGCATACAATCTGCCACCAGAATGGTAGACAGTGACTGTTGGCTGGATCAGTGCAAACAGCTGGTAAATGTCATGTGGCTCTGTTGAATTTGGAAACTTGCAATTGTATATAATCAGCAACTGTTTTGTTGCGAAACATCCATGTAAAACCAGTGTGGTTGTGAACGTACACTGCTCAGGTAGATCTCAGTGGTAAAGATCAGGCAATGTAAATTGATGGGGCTTTTGAATGCAAATAACAAAGTGAAGACATCAGCTTCAGTACTCACACTCACTAATCCAAAAGAAAGAAAAATAAATTGTGCAAAAATCACTAAAAACAAAACAAGTAAGTGCAGTGGGTATTACATCCGTATCTATTAGTATTCTGTTGGTAAAGTCATTAAATAATAGTACAGGTTATTGCTAGAATAATTTATTGTGTTTTGCAGAAATGAGTTAGTGTCCTAGCTGTCTCAGATAAAGTGTAAATTATGTAAATATACGCAGATGAATTTACTACTCTAAGTTACTACGTATAATGGAAATGATGGTCAATTAGAATATGTTTATTGCAGAGAGGCATGACGCTCTCCTCTGTCCCATGACTGTCTTATTCCTCATACAGATTCAAAGAGAAAATAGCAGCAGATATTAATTAGGACAAAAATCTTTTTAATGAATGACAAAAACGATGGTTTATGGAGGTTTATGGTTCTCCTGTATCACTCCTACAGAGTGGTTGATTTTAAGAACAAAAAAAAGTACCTCTTGGAGTTGCAAGACTTATATGCCAAATAGCAGCCCACTGGCAAAGTTTGGCCCTCCAACCAACTGTAACCCCCCAACTAAAGCTAAACTTTCTCCCTCTAGAGTTGTGTAAATCCCAGTGAACATGACCCTGACAGCAGTCTAATAGTCACGGCACTGATAGTGTCATTAGGCAACAATGACCACAGTATTTACATTCAGCCATAAATGGAACAGGTCACTGTTTATTGAGTGTGGATAACCTCTCAATTATACCGTCAGTCTTGCGGTGCAAGTATAGAGCTGCAACTACTATTTAAAATAACTGATTTAATTGATATTATTCACAAAGAGATAATCAGTTGAGAGATTTACAGTAATATCAGATATTTTCTGCCTTTAGCAGCTACTGAGAAAAATAATATCTGCTCTTTGAAGCAACCTTGAAGTAACAGATACATAGACTATATCGTAGAGTTGGAAACCTATACTGCTCCTCCATTAGACAGCAGAGTCAACATAAAAAGCACTATATATTTATTTGATCACTCAGGAAACAGTCAGCCATACAGAAGGCCCAATCCAATCTCTTCTTAAGGTAATTTTCCTGTATAGCTGCACCACACAAACCTCTGCCTCCTCAGCCAGAGTATAGACACCTGTGTGGGCGTCCAGGGCCTGAAACGTTTAAAAGACATCTCATATAAAGAAAAAAAAAAAGTACATGATGCATTTTCAAAGCATCAGGTTCGTCTGCACGCTGCCTCAAACTGATTTCCTGAAACCATGTCAAACTTAAGGGATGGACTTTAGATGAAAGCTGGAAATCATCCTGCATTCAGCCGGGTGTAATTTTTTTATTGGAAATGGAAAATGGAAAAAACAAGCAAAGCCACATAAAATGCATGTGTTTTTAACAGAATAATGTGACGGTGGAGCGGTCAGCTATTTGATCTCTTGGTTCAGTGGCTGAGTGAAATTTGAAGTTGCCGTTGGAGATTTGGCTACTTTAAAGTGGAGCTGTGTACCCATGCTTCTAATTTAGTCTGGGGCCTGGGAATACAGTTGGGAAATGAAGAAAGAGAAAATATCTCTCTCCCATCCCATCTCTCTCTCTGTATGTTTATTCATGTTTTCTTTCTGACCTCTGCCTTTTTCACTATTTTCCTCTCTCCATCTGTGAGTCTCTATCCATCTTGTTCCATTTCTCTCACCCTCTCTTGTTCTCATTGCCTTACTCCTGATCTCTCAACCATTTGTTTTGCACTCATCCATCTCTCTTTCTTTCACTTGTCTCACATCATCTTAATTTCTTTCTCACGCTCTCCATCTCTTATCATCCCTTGTTCCCCTCTCTCTTCACCCTTGAAATCAAAATCTCCCTTGGTAAATTCAGTCTCTGCAGCTGAGCTAAACAGTGCATCAAGTAGGGCAATCTAACACCTGTTATCAGACAACTGGTGATGATGGAATGCAATTATCAGTCTTATCAGTAACAGCGTGATATTCCAATCTACCTGACAGTGTTCAGGTTACTAGATTGCAGAAGAAGAATCTTTATTCTTTATTTATGGCCTTTTAAAGCAACTGTAAGGATCTGGAGCTTAGATTGACAAACAGGACTGGAAAAAAAAAAAAAAAAAGTCGAACTGTGCCTTGAATACTGCACCTGGTTTTGTGTGATTGCATGATGTGGAACAGATGTGCATGAACATAGAAACATAGGTTCCAGGTAGCCACGCTCAGCTGAACACACAGACAGACACAGAGGGCAAACTGGGTACAAACAAAGGAGCAGGAACAGGGAAGGAGCAGAGAGCTCCTGATCATAACAGACAGCCACTTGTGATGGCCACAACAGCCTGTAAACATTTTTATTTCTGCTCTAACTTTACACATTTTATTATGGCAGTCTATGGGGATTGACTCACTGTTGGATCCAGACAGCTTATGGCATTGTTTTTTTTTTTTTTTTTTTCAGCCCTGGAAGTTCCTGTCAATGTCAAGTGGAAACAGCCTTCATCCGATCATAGGTCTTCTTAACATCACAATGAGTAAGCTGATAATCATGAGCCAGGCTGTGGATGTCACAGTGGTATTTTAAAGGAACCACAACCTGTTACAATCTCCAGTCATCACCTACTGATTGACATACATGGTGGCATACATTCACACATGAGCACCCTTTGTTCAACCACAGTTAAGACACCATGCAGCACCGACACACTCAGACACAACAAAACCAAAAAGAGATAGTGGAAATGCCACATAACCTGATTCTTAGCCTGTACCTCAGATGAAGGATGGAGGGTTGTAGCCTGTGGATTGGGTTGAGCATGTGGATAGTGCTTTGTGCCCGACTGTGTTAATTTGAGATGTTTGTTTTCTGTTTGAAGTTGTAGTATGATCATTTTGTCTGTTGAATCTGGCATCTTATTGAGCCAAATGTCTTGGTGTCACCTAAACACATGTGAACACCAGAGATGTCACCTTTTTCTAAAATAAATAAATAAGTAAAAGGTTTGCAAAGGTCCTTTAAAAAGAGAGCTGCTTCATTGAGACATTAGACCTCATGGAACTTTATGAGGAAATTCCACAGAGCTTGTGTTGATTTTGTTTCACTGTACAATATCTGCACCATTTCTTAGTTTTTTTCTTAACTTTACCTAACTGCTTCAGTCTTGTTGATTTCGGCCACTTTTCCCTGCAGTGCAGATCTTGGTCTGTCCTCACCTGTCCACCAGGTGTCCTCAGTGTGCCTTCCTGTCTCGCACACCTGTGGCTAATCACCTTGCTGTCTGCGGCCTGTCTCGCCAGCTGCGTCTCATTCATAATTAAACGTGTCTGCAGTCTGAGGCTCCTCTGTATCAGTTACTCTCGGATGAAGCTTCTTTTGTGTTGTTGCTATTTCTTACCTACAGTGTTGTCCTACCAGTGTGTTCTCCATGCTGCACTTGCTGGCTGATGAAACAACCTGCATATGATTTATTCATGTCAGACAGCTGACACAGGTGTCCTCTGTTTTCACCTCTTACAAAAGCTGGTGTGAAACTGTAGCTTCATACACATCTCTAAAAGCAATTACATCAACTGTGGGTAAATAATAGCAGCTCAAATAACAGCCATGTACTGACACCACATGATAACGTCTAAAGTCCCAGCGCTGACAGCAATATGCACAGGGAAAAGTCATTTTATGATGAATGTTATGGATGTGTTGAGGTCGCTGCAGCTTGAAAATGGAAGGACATCAGTTTGCATGTTAAGCGTTTTGGGAGGACTTTGAACTTTGCTCAAGGAGTAGTGATGTGTAATACCACTGATGTTCATTCCCAAGTAAAACCAAAGGTGGTACTGCCGATACTGCTGTTGTAGTCAAGACTACCTAACCAGGGACCGGGTCAAGACCAAGACCAGAGCAAGGACCAAGACCATTACTATATTCAGTACCAGTTCTCATAATAATCACGTGGATTGATATTTACATTATTCCTCAGCTAAGAAAAGGTGGTTTGATATAAACTCTATACCATATTTAACTGAAACAGAGTTACACAAGCAGATACCTTTGTAGAACATTTTTAACAATCTTAAGAACAATTTTAATCATCTTCTTTATTTTAAATATTGAGTTACATTAACATAAACCAAAGTGAAGGAGTGACAGTCACTGGAGCTGTGGTCTTGACTGGTCTTGAGAAGAAATCCTGAGTCCAGCACGACTGAGACTGAGACGAGACTGAGTAAAAATGTAATCGATTCTGAGACAAGACCAAGACCTTGAAAATGTGGTCTCAAGACCAAGTACCACAACGCTGTCAGTACTGATACGTTCTACAAAAGCTTCATGTTTGAGGAGGGAGGAAACAAACAAACAAAAGATAGACAGGTTCAAATTATAGTTACCCAGTGACACTAAAACACAGCCTGTCTTTCTTTGGCTTGATTTGAGCTGTCAGTGGTAATAAAACACTGAAAAAGAGACATCAAGTGCATTTCCCTCAATGTCATGATATTAATATATGAAAATTTGTAAATTTACAACAAAGTTTTGAGGATTACACTGACAGTTTGAATTCACATTTAAAGAAATAGTCTGCAATTTCTCTGAGATAGCAGTGAATCAATCACAGATTATCCTTCTTATTCTTAGAAACACTTTCTTTCAGCAGATTACAATAGTAAACAGATACAAATAGTGAGAATAACAGTTTACCATAATGAAAATAGTTGTTAACCCCAAATTATTGCAGACTGGTGAATGATACTCATAATAAAGTATTGATCCTCACATCACTACAAAGGACTCATCAGTTCAACTCTGAATCCAAACAACTGCCTGTGCCAAATGTAAAGGTGCATAAAAAGATCTGTCGATAGTAGACAAAAATCACTTATCACTGACAAACCAGAGTTTAAAATGGAAACTAGAATTACTGCCTCACAGTTGTCTGCCTCCTCCACTCTGAGAAGTCTCAGGTGTTTCCCATCTGTGAACATTTGTTCCAAATTTGAAGAGGTTCTGTCAACGTAATACTGAGATATTGAGTCCGTGAGAGCGGGACTAATGTTTGTAGGTACAGACAACCTAAACACACTCTGCCTCTGGCTTTGGTCATCACCTCTGCAGAAGCATAAAACAATGGCACAGTACACCAGAACCTGCTAGGATTAAACTAGGAGAGGAAGAGGTAGGACACAGAAAGATGAAATCATAGAAGTAATTCATTTTGCCTGATTGCATTGGTGCAATTAGCTTGTTAAGATCAAGCAGAGGATGTGATCACTTTTGAGAAAATGAGGGTTTCTGATGACAGAGCATCGCTGTCTCATTTAGTGGCCTTCCTCCCACGAACACATTAGTAACAGGATGGTTAGAAAATCCATGGCTGTCTGTAAATGCATGTGGACGTGACCTCAACCACAGTCCAGCTGGCAGAACCATGACACACAGTCAGTGCTCAGGCAAATTAAAGCTGCCGCGATCATCTCAGCAGGTCGTTCCACTGATGAGTCTCTGCCCCTCTTCTCAGACGCATGATAATCCATAGGGGAATTTTTAGTTGAAATGAAATCCTGCAGAGTGTTGACTCTTTCTTTCCATATGGCTGACCAACCTGTCAGATTAGTGTGAGCTGGTTGGACCCCGGTGGCCTCGGAGGCAGGGTTGCTGGTGGGTGGGGGAGTTTAGAAATACACTCACATCACACAAATATTCACTCCATCTCCTGTTCTCTTTAATGCTGCAGTGTTCACTTATCTTGTTATATTTGTGTAAGCCAGACGCTCTTAAAGGAGAAATTATGGTTCTCGACAGGGAGGCTTCAGCGCCGATATTGTTTTTAATCCTCCAGGTACAGTAACGAATATGAAGAGTTCTGCTGAAGCTGCTTGTTAAAAACAAGTTTATCGCCAGCTCTTTCCACAGAACATCTCTGCCAGCTGAATGCATCCAGGAGGAGGATGATGTCATACCTGAACATAAAGTAGCAATAGCACATGATCCGGGAGGCCCAGGGGTTCATGGCTGACCGTGCAATCCCACCCCCCCCGGCAATAATGTCTGGGACCTCGGTTGCATATCATTATACCATAAATTGTCTTAATTGCAGCAGTGAGGTGTTTCTTTCTTTTTTTTCTTCCTTTTAATTGAGCCTCTCTTGCACCGTCCTTATTGTTCCACCATACCTCTCCAATCCCGTCTCACCGCCTGCTGTTTCTTTAATTATTCTTCTCTGCATCCCACTCTCTCTTTTCTCTTGTAACCTAGTGCACTTCCATTCCCCCTCGCCTCCGCTACACTTGGATGTCTACTGTTACTTTGTCCAGCACTTCAAGCCTCCATGTTTCAACTTTATTTCAGCTGCTTTACTCAGATGCTAGCTGTGGAGTGCTTTTTCAACATTTTCTTCTTCTTTTAGAGGACGTGTTTTCTTCATTCTGAGCTGAATGCAACACACAGAAAGCTGTTGCCATGCAATGACAGAAATGACATGCTGAATTAAAGTACAAGAGTGTTCAGCTATTCAGGTTTTTTTTTTTTTTCCCAGTCCAGTACACATTTCAACTAGTTGGGCTGGCCTTTGGAAAGTACAAGAATTGTGTAGCTGGCTTGTAATTTGGTATAGCATGAAAGTTCTTTTGAATGCCACTTCTGCATCCGCCACCAAAAAAAAAAAAAAAAAAAAAAGTTTTCAATTTTTTCTTCCCCATGCTTCTATAAAGGCTAGAACAGGCAAGAACATCTCCCAGGCAGCTGAGGAAAAAGTAAATAAAAGTGCATTATTCTGTTCCTTAAAAAGTGACAGACATAGAGCAGGATGCAGTATGCACAGGGCCATGCTGTTGTATTGCTATGTGAACAGAATGGTTATAAGACTTTTGAAAAGAGCGGGCCAAACAAAGTGTGAGACAGGCAGGAAAGGCAAGTGGAAGGTGACAAAAAAGGATGAGCTGCAGGGAGGGAGGAGAGCGAGAGGTGAGAACAGAAAGTATCACTCTGGAGAGGAGGCAAAAAGCAGATTATTTTCCCAGCAATGACGGCTGCATCATTAAAGGGATGGTTCTTTTGTTTTTGTTTTTCTAAGTGGGGTCAAATGAGGTACAAATGACCACTAAGAATAATATCTGCAGCAGAAAGATCTCTGCCTGCCCTGGGGTCACAATCAAGTGAATAATGTCATCTCTTACAACTGAGCTTAGCATCACATCCCTAACAGTGGAAACAGTAGCAGACACAATAGGCTCAACTCAAAGACACACTGCCTTCATCAGCTTGGAGTATGGTGTTCTGTTTGTGGAACATGTGGTAAGTGGTGGGCTTATGTTGGTGAAGAAGACAGCTGTCCTGGCACAGGTGCAGGTTTGCCGTCATTTGTTCTTAAAATGATAGAGACAAAAACCATTGCACCACACAAACCTTCTCCAGCTCCTGCTCAGACAAGAAAGAAACTAAACTTGTGCATTAAGTGTTAAGAGGCAGCAGTGTGAACGAGCAAATTACACTGATTTATCACCTCTGTGTGAGATAGGGGGGCGAGTTACAGGAGCACCGCTGCTACTTTCAGGAGGAGCTGAGTACACGGGTTGTGTGTGTGCACAACGGGGAAGAGAGGGAAGGAGAGTGAGCGAGAGAGGGAGAGACACACTGATGGTGTCTGCAAAGTTATTTAGAGGCAGAAGTCAGCAGTGTGGTTTAAACCTGTGCATCAGTCAGAGCTGTAAGGAAAACTGCAGTGATGCATCAGCAGCAGGGCCAGGCATTGTTTTTCATTGTATGAAAAAGGTGCCTAAGGGAGGCGCTGTGACATGGATGTCAATAGTTATAATAATAGCTATTCAGAACTTCATCAGTGTTTAAATCATGTTATGGTTAGACTCTAGTTCCTGCTTTATGTTGAAGTTCCCATGTCTTATCCTCCTGTGATAACCTCGTGTCTCACCTGTGTTTGATTGTCCCACCTGCGCCTTGTTTCTCCCTCCCCTCTGGGTTCAACCCCTGTGTACATGTGTCACGTTCAGTGTTGCAATAGAGTTCCTGACTTCATGTTCAGTAAATCCTTTCTTTTTTGCTCCACCTTGCCTGTTTCGGAGTGTCTGTCTGCTCTTTGGGTCTTTCTGCAAACCCCACCATAACAAATCCTGCATTTATAACCTTTAACTGACCTCTTAACACAGCCATACTCAACTGTCCAGCATCAGTCTTAGTACTAACAACCAGGCTGACAAAGTTCTGCATTTTATTTCAACAACGTACCCACCCTTTAAGAGCTTCTCCTTGTTTTGTTTTGTTTTTTCTTTCTTCTTTATTGCTCCTGTTTGGTGATGTTTCTTGGACACCCTGCACCCTTTGACCAGTGACCAGTCAGATGTTGATTGTTGTCAATCCTTGCAGCAATGTGTGTGGTGTCAGTTCTAGTTGCTCTCTTGCCTCATGCTGAATTGGTGCCCTTAGCGCACCTCATATTGTGCAACGCATCAATTTGTGCATATTGCTCAAAATGCAGCCCTATGCGCAAATGTGAGGTCCTGTACAAAATGTATGAGTTTACAGAGGGAAACTCTGCTAACAGTGCAAAAACAGATATAAAGATAAACATGGGGGGAAAAATCTGCATATTAACAAAGATAATCATAACCAGTTATCACTGCAATGCATGATGATGATTATGATTTGCTTCATTATATTGAAAGGTTGTTACAATTTAAAGCATCTATAAAGGCACATTTGGAACCATGAGCGCGGGAAGTGGGGTGCTGCCTGGGCCACAGCCCCCCTCATCAGAGCGTCCACCCCCTTCTGCTGGACTGGCTGGAATGGTGCTGATTAAATAATGTTTCTAAACTCATTAAAGTGGTAGAGAAACAGTTAGTAGGATGAATCGTGGCACCCCTGCAGCCTGAGTGGCTGCACTCTGTAACTTTCCTGATCAGGTAGGACACATCGCCGCTGTGGCCCTGGTACACCAGAGAGCTGCTGAGCTCCAGAAAGTCTCCCTACTCCTCTCACCCACACACAAGCACCCTGTGCTGGGCTGTGTGAGGGCCGGCCAGCCTCCCCTCCAGAGCTCTGGTGACACACAAAACCCTCTTTGCTCAGCATTGGCACTGGTAGTAGCACCGACAATGGTAGGCCCTACCGGTAGGCTATCGGCAACGGCTCCTGCAACAAATTCACATAGGCTAGACCAGGGGTGGGCAACTCATTCCACAAAGGGCCGGTGTGGCTGCAGGTTTTTGTTCCAACCAAGCAGCAGCACACCAGACCTGACTCAGTTAATCAACTGATCTCAGTCTTCAGACAGCTGATTGGTCAAACTGTGTGCTCTTGATAGGTTGGAACAAAAACCTGCAGCCACACCGGCCCTTCGTGGAATGAATTGCCCACCCCTGGGCTAGACCTACTGTGCTTATCCAGGAATGACACTGGTAGCAGACAGTTGCACTTCTCTACCAGAGTAAATCTTACATTGTGTTTCATATGGTGGAAAGTGTCCACAAATGTGCGTTGTGCTGCGCAGTAAAAACAACAGTGGTTTTGTTGTGAAAGATAGGCCTTGACAAAGTTGTCATTGACAAAAGGGAGATAATCAACACCATGGGCAGTGCTAACTAGAGTTTGTCTTATCTGCTGTAGGTCTGTTGCACTGAGCATAGTGTATGGAATAAATGTAGGCTTAATAAAGTTTGAATTTACTGGAACAGCTTCATGCTGTGTCTGGGTGTTTCAAATGGCAGAAAGTGTCCACAAATGTGTGTTGCGCATGAAAGGATATGCTTAACATAGGCATAACAACAACAATAATAGTAATGATAATAATATAATAATTGCCAACACATGCAGCCCCCCCTGCTGAAAACATCTTCCAGAGTGCCTGTTTGGAACACAGTGCACCTCCAGTCAGCTGCAGTACTGTGGGAATGGAAGCAAACTTCCACAAAAGCACAAATACCTGTCAAAGCAATTAGCAGAGCACTCATTACTGGTGAATACGCAACAAAAGGCTTTACAACTATGCTAATATAGCAGGAGGAAAATTACAAAAAAGCAAGAAAAACCTGTTTCCAAAGGTGATAGAAATCAATTTAAATGTCAGCTGTAAACGAGTTAATGTGGCAAAATTATTGAGACATTTTCACGGCCGCTCCAGTCGACATTAACAGGTGTTTGTAACATGTGCACCCGCTGCCCTTTCAGGCAGACGAAGCTTCTCACAACCTAAATTTGTGGATTGACGACCTACGGCAGCGGCATAAAAACCAAAACATTAGAGAGAGAGGCAGCAACAGCGACAGAAAGCACAATCTCCCTCCACCAGAGGACATAGCGCACGAGGGGAATGGAGGGGATTTTATGGACAGCGGTTCATTTTGACAGAGACACATTGGACGGTCCCCTCCGCTCACACAAACCAGATGGGAGCTCCAGCACTATAACTCTTGCCTGACAAATTGCCTCTTTCCCAAGTTGCATGTGTGAGAGAGAGAACGTTTGTGAATCACAGGAGGTAAAAGACAAAAAGAGAGGCCTCAAGTGAGACACATAAAGGAGGTGAAACAGGAGGTACAGTTTCTCTTTTTGTGCACTTTCAGCAGGGTGATTTCCACCTGACAAACGGCCTCGTTTTTACATTTTCCTGCCATTCTTCTGCTCCTCAACTATCCCTCTTCATTCAGTCTCTTTCTGCTCTGCACTTTTTCAGTGAGAAAGAAATAAGGACAAGTTTAAGTCCTGGAAAAACGTGATGTAAGCAAAGTGATTGGGTGTAAAATCTGCTGATTTTATGAGGATGATTTCTCATTTTTACAGTCACACTTTCAACACCAAAACCTGCGTCTTTTCAACACATCCACAGTAACTCAGAGTAATTCTATCACTAAATTTAAGTTCTCTGTTGTCTTCCCTTTCCTGGAAAAAAAAAAAAAAAAGGTGGTGAAGGAGCAGTGATGAAGAGCTGGACAGATGGAAGCGATGAAACTGCTTGCGGTGAGAGCTTCCTGGGAAAAACAGGAATGGAGGGAAAGAGATTTAAAGATTCTGAAGTCACACTGACCCGTCAGCTCCCAGTGCTGCCTTCACTGTTTGGATTTGAACTCATCATCTTACTCTCTGACTTCACTTGTTTTTTTTCTCTCTCTCTGCCTGACTCACGAAGGCTGGTGTGTGAGAGTCTCATTGTGCATAAGTGTATGTTTGCAGTTATGTGCAAAGATATACATTAAACTATGCAGGATATTTCCTGTGGCTATGCTACGTTTTTACCTTAATTAAACAGCTTCAGTAATTGTGATGGTTACATACATGACTTGTAACTTGTTACAGGGAGAATGGAGGCTCTCTGTCTTCCACCTGGCGTCTCTGGGCTGAAAACCAACTTTGCAACTTCAGTGTAGCACTTGGCCTCCGCCCCAGTGTCCCAGCTCTCGTCTCTGTGCACCGCCACACAAACGTGCTCTGTAACCTGTAATATTCCGTTTATGACAGTTAAAACTACACAAATATAAACGTTGTATCATTATGTATGTTATATAACGTTTTCCAGCGCTCCATGGATTGCTTTTTTGCCAGCTTTGTTAAAAACAAATACACATGGCCTGGAGGAGGGTTAGCAAAACAGAGGAAAAGCGACTGGATTTGCATAGTTCCTCTTTAACATGGTCCACATATCTACACGTGTACCTGCTGTGTGTTTCACACCTTACCTGTCTGGACCTGATCCTCACAGATGAAAGGGGGGGCAGCAGGTGTAGTGTGACCCTACAAATGAGAGAGCAGGGTGTGAAGGGAGGCCTGAAATGTGAGCACATGGACGCACACGGGAGGAGAGGAGTTTGAGCTGAGCAGCAGCAGCTCCAGTGCCCCATCTGTGTCTCCACATGCTGCATTCAGGCACACTGGTAACCTGTAGGTCACCTGCTCTTTGTCTCCACTACAAACCCCAAAACACACACACTGCACACTGTACTGTACACATTAAACATAAGGAAGCTGTCTAAGAGAGTAAAGACAAGATTTGAGTTGTGTTTACGCTCAGGGTGAATAAAACATGAGCAATAGTGGAGCCTGTGAAGACAGATGGAGTGATTAAAACAAAATATCTGCTCATCAGACACATGTGAGACAGACAGCTGAATTCACATGCCTCTGGTGTCTGCACATGATAAGCATCACTAAATGTATTTCAATATCTGTTGTTGCTGTTATTTGTTTTCTTAGTTTGTTGGTTAGTTTTTGATTAAAAATTGATTTACATTCATATTGCATTTGCTTTTTTTTTCCTTTTTTTTTTCCTAATCACGTCTATAAAAGAAAACGAACTAATCAGTGAAAATGAACTCAGGGAAAAATCTACCATAGAATAGACAGATTTTTTGATTTAGTAGGGACCAATTATGCTCATCTCTGCCTCTGTATTTTTATTCTGAGACTCTGGGACTTTGTATGATTCATAGTTTAATAAAAAGTCCTTTATCTCAAGCTGCCTGTTATGCAGCTTCTCAGTGCAGCATCTGACTAAAAATATTAGCTCCAATTTCTTTAAGGCCCACCTCCCTGAAGTCAGTCAGTCAGTCAGCCAGTTAGTTAGTCAGTCAGTCAGTCAGTCAGTCCGTTAGTTAGTCAGTTAGTTAGTCAGTCAGTCAGGCAGTTAGTTAGTCAGTCAGTCAGGCAGTTAGTTAGTTAGTTAGTCAGTCAGTCAGGCAGTCAGTCAGTCAGTTAGTGAGTTAGTCAGTCAGTCAGTCAGTTAGTTAGTGAGTTAGTCAGTCAGTCAATCAGGCAGGCAGGCAGTCAGTCAGTCAGTCAGTTAGTGAGTTAGTCAGTCAGTCAGTCAGTCAGGCAGGCAGTCAGTCAGGCAGGCAGTCAGTCAGTCAGTTAGTGAGTTAGTCAGTCAGTCAGTCAGTTAGTTAGTTAGTCAGTCAGGCACTCAGTCAGTGTATTGTCCCTGGGGGGAAACTCCAGGGCTTTAGCTCACTTCCCTTTGATTGGTTGAACATCCAGAGGCCTGCCAAGGGACAGCACCCTGCATTTACAGCTGATGCTGTATTTTCTGTTGTATGAACTTTCATGAACTTTGCAAAAACTGGGATCCCTTCATTGTGTGGTCTCTCTTAGCTACTGGCTCTCTTTCATCCCCACCCGACTCATCTATGAGGCCAGCAGGTGGAGGTGAAGGTGGTGGAGAGCATTCCTCCACAACAGCGTGCAGGCTATTGGCTACAGTCAATGTCAATCAATAATTCTTTCCCTACTGGAAACACTGATCTGTGGAGCTGAATGTCAGTCTGTGAGATGTTTCAGGACCTCTTTAAATGACTACAACAGAAGGTTGTACTAAGAGGACGCTTAGAGGATGCTTACATCTGGTGTCCCTCATGGTCATCAATATAAATTTGCAAGAATCATTAGACAAATATTAGCTTGGCAATGCCACTAACAAGCAGCACTGCTGTTATCCTGTATGGACTGATGTGTTGCTATATAAATGTATGGTATCTGTAACGGTAACTTGTAATCCAGTTCCAAAGCTACAAAAATGTGTCTGTGTTGCTTCCTCACTTCCTAAATTGGCTTTTTTGTTTCTACATACTGTTGTAAGAAGAATGAAGCAGACACCAAACTTTCTCACTCGCACATGACTGATCATCCCGGCCTACTGCTTAAACATCCTACAATATACCAGCAATATTCAGAGCAGACTGTGGACCTGAGAACAGAGGGAGAGGAAGTTTTTCACCCTGTTATCAATGTTGTTTTATAGCATCAATTTTCTTCCAGTAGAGGTACAAACAGATGGTGCCCAATTTCAGAACAATAAATCACTCAACTCAGAAAAATAAAGTGCTTTTTTTGTGAGACAAGAGCACACCGTATTCCTAATAGTATTGAAAAAAGACTGAAATAAATAGTCAGTCTATGAGGCACTATCATGTTCCCTGGGATTCACAGCAGTTTACAAAGACTCTTCAATGTTTGTTTATAAATGTCCTTCAGTGGATTCAGCAGAATTTGTGTGATAGTGATAGAGGAGAAGGCAGCCTGTTGCTGTTTTTCAGGAGGTAAATGTACCTCACATGCTGCAGTATTGGGGCAGTAGGTGTTGGAGGCAGTGATCCTGAGACCCTGCACACACTGCAACTCTGGTCCGGAACTGAACTGTGCTCTGTAACAATCTCTTCCCCTGCATTTCCAGTACCAGTAATGTTACTACTATCTAACACTTTATTATAAAACTCATCAATCATCCCCATTTATACAGTGTAAAACTCCAGGGTTGTGTTTGACTGTGCTGGTTGAACAGTAACCTGTGAATCAGACTCGGAATCAGAAATGTCTTGTTACCGTTTCGCTCGCTTCCCTCTTCTGTTTACCGTTGCCTTGCCAACACATGCTGGGTGGGAGGGAGGGGGTGCATGGAGGTGAGGCAGGAGGAAGAGGTGGGTGGGACTTTGGAGGGAGGTGGAGTTGTTGATGTTCAAATATGTGCTGTGCTGTGTGATGTGCCAGAAAGGTAAGAATAGCTTTAAAGGGGACATATTATGGAAATATCACTCTTTTCTTCAACATATATTTGAGTGATTGTTTTGCCTTCTGCTCCCAAAATGTGAGAATTGACAAAGAAATCTGTAATCTTCAGGCTCTGAGCTGTTCCATTGGTTGTCTGATTATGATGTCATTAGTTTTCAAATTTGCATAATACCGCCCCTACCTGGTACCTGTAAAAGGGGTGGGGTGTGGCTAGCAGTGGTTCAATTGCATTTAAAGGGACAGGGCACAGAAACAGACCGTTCTGAACAGCAGATGACAGAGCTGTGATGTTTGATCCTTGGGGTATTTTGACCAAAGCATGTCACAGACATGTCTTTCAGACACCTGGGAACTATGTTAATTTCTGGAAAAGGGGCAGAATACTGTATGTCTCCTTTAGGAAAAGATGCAGACAGTACAGAAGCAAATTCAGACATGTGTCAGTCACATCTTCACAAAACAACCAAAGTGATGAAGTGATGAGCTTTCACAGCATGTTTATGCATGGGGTGTATTTGCAGTGTGTTTTGGAGTTGCACTGCTTTCAGCTCTTGGGGATACCATAGGTCAGCGTGAGTGTTCTGATGGTGCCAACAACTGTGTTGGTTTCCGACTGCTCCTCGACTGAAACATGACATGTGCCTGGTGATGACCTCCTGCTGTCAGGGTCACTCAAACTCTGCACTCAGCTCCTCTGGGATGGGTGTCATTTGAGTTCCTCTACATACTGCATGTGCTGGGCTCACAACAAACTTTCTTATAACTATAAATAGAATCTTTTTGTATAGAGTATCTTTGGTGAAAAATATTAAATGGGTTCATCACTTTTTTTGTGTTACCTGGAAATATTGTCCAAGCTACTTGCAGTGCACTGGTGGTCATGACTGTTTTTCTTTGTTTCTCCGTGAGGAGTTTCTCTACTTTCTCAGAGCCTTATGTTTTAAAGTACCCACTGTATTTCTTCTATTACAAACAGGTCTTATATATTATTATTCCAGATGATCGTCAATGCAATGTTATTATTATTATTAAACACTCCATGCTATTAACCAGCTTTGACGTGACTCGGTTTGACTCTGACCTGGTTGAGTCTGACCTCATATCTCCAACCACTGGGACTTGGCACCAAATCAGTGCCCACTAACCCTTCCTCTATTTATGGCTGATTCAAGAAACATCCTGACATGTCCAAGTGTCACACTGGAACAAATGGATATTCACGTGTCACATCTGACATTAGGGCAAATGTTTTCAATTTCATGTATGACACAACAGCTTTACTCTGATGTGCACCCTTCAGTCTCTTTTACACAATTTATTCACACATACTATCTTACACCTCCAAGGTCAGGACAAATGAAACTCAGAGCTAATCCATCTTGCCACTTTTACCAGGACAAGACTGTTGGCATTTTTCATTATTTGGTTTGGCAGTGCCGGGAGGTTAATAGATTTTGAGAAAATGTCTCAAGTATTATGCCCAATATTATTTGGAGAGCCATCCATCACTGAGGGTGCCCGGTATTGTTTAATGACCGATCCTCTTTGGAGCTAAGTGCAAACGACAGGCATCTCCCGGTAGCTGATCATCTGAAACCACCACATACACCGTCAGTGAAGGAAGGACTCTGCTTAGGCAGCTGGAGCTTTTACTAGCCGTCCTTAATAACAATATATTATATGCTGGTCATTTGAATCCTGTCGGTACATATCCATATCAACTGTTAAATAGTCATGGTCAAGCAGAGAGAAGTTAATCAGAGGGTGAGGAGGTTGGAATAGCAATTTGCTGATGTTCCTTTTGTTTTTATGTCCAGTACCTTGGTTCATCAGAACATGGAATAGAGCCTGAAGGTGAATGAGTTGGCTGGAGGGAGGAGAACAAGGGAGAAGATGAGGAATAAAGGAGCAGTTGCATTCTACTTTGCCTGGTCCTCCTTGGGTCACAGTGACTGTCATGGAACTTCACCTCCAAATAAATTATTGATCAAAAGAGTCTTGTTTTCCACCTCTCTCCTCCCCCTCTCCCATTGTGCCCTGTTAGCAAGTCAATGCAGTCACCTGGATTGTTTCTAATTTGCAAGAAATCGAATAACATGTTTCGGGGATTGTGATGTTTGTCCTTGACCCTTGTGAGCAGAGCACCATGACTGTGAGTGGATATAAAGAAGTGTTTACTAGACCGCTTGGAGCTTTGTTGTTATTTTGTGAATTAGGTGAAGACACTCTTACACAGTACTTAGACATTAACTCATGTCTTACCTAACTCTCATTAAGGACTTGGGACTTGACTTTGTCCTCAAATGTTGGTCCATTCCAACTGTCCCAAGATACCTGCTGTGATCATGACTGCCGATAAAAGGAGCAGAACAGCTGTATACTCTCTAAGCAACAGACAAACATTTGGTTATATGGCTTATGACTGACCTGTGTAGACACTAGCACAAAAGCAAAGACAAAGAAATGTAACACCCTCACTTGCCCTGAAAAACACTCTCTGCAAGACATCTCAGAAATGTCAAATAAACTGCAGCAGAGTGATCCAAGACAGGCTGACCAAGGCTGTGTCCCTCTACTTCATGGGTGCACTGGACCTGGATCTGTGTTTAAGGTGGTTCCTCACATAGGTCTGCTCCAAATAAAGTAAACATCACACAGGGGTTTCCTGTACCTCCCATAGTCTTGCCTCCATCTCACATACCGTATGATGACATAACAAAGAAGTCTGATTGCCACAAACTCTTAGTATCTCACTTTATCGCCCTTGTTTTTGACAATGCAAAAGTATTTGTTAACCTGTTCTGGTGACTGTGAAGGCCACATTGTAACATGTATTTTTCATCATCAAAACATTCAGTGAGCTGTGGATAAGGGTGTGATCCTGTTTTTCCACTTTTTTCAGACTGTTCTGTTAACTTGTCAGCTATATGTACACAATAGAATATAATGACAGGCATAAAAGGACAAGTCATTGAAACACAGGGTCTCGCCCCTGTCCCAAACAGACAGACAAAAGCAGTTCCAGCATTTGACATTAAAGTAAAAGTGTCAAGTGAAGGCAGATGAGTATACTCAACAATAAAAACAGGAACACATTTTTAAAGATTGTTTCTCCACTGTCCTTCAGACAAGTTTAAAATCCCTGTGTGATCAAGCTGGACAACTTCACATCCCTCTTTTGTTGATTTATTTTGGTGTACTTGGGGCAGTGCAACAAGCTCTGAACCCAACAACGATGTATTATCACGTGTTAAAGTTGTTTTGATCAAACCTGCTTGCAGATATTAACTAAGAAACACAGACAGCACATTCAAAGAGACACACACTCATTTCAAATCATCTGTCCTCCGACTTGACAATAGTAAACCCAGCCTGACTCCATTTCTAGCTGTGCAGCTAAAATTAGCATTTTAGCTGCTGAGGGATCCACTGTGTTCATGCTAATTGTGTCTGCCGGCTGGAAACTAAAAGCTTACAGTGGCTTTACTGCTAAAATCAGCAGCCTGCCGTGTAGTGTCTGAGCTGGGAAACCAAAACACAGAGTCTAAAGACCCTGTTAAATGTAAACTTATTGATTACTGCAGTTTTAACACAAACCTTACTATGGCACTACAATCTCAATCAACAAGACCCGGGAAACGCATATGGCTGGACCACATGATGTCATTCTGCAGCGGTGAGCCTGCAGAGGGGAAAACTGTTGTGAACTCACTATAGCGCTGAAATGCAGCCCATTAAAATTACATATTAACTTCAGAGCCATTTCCAAGCTGCTGCTGCTGAAATCTTGATTGTACAACCACAACATCGTCAGACAAAATGAAGACATCAGAAAAGACTGTGCTGTATATATGTGCTTTTATATACAGTTATATTCATATATAGTCGACGAGGAGTTAGAATAGCTTCATTTTATGTCTCTCACCTCTGTTACCCTGACCGGGTAATGGAGGTCAGACGTAGTGTACTGGAAGCAGTCCTCCACCTCCCTGCAGCTTTAGAGCACATACAGTTACAGTCCATACAAAAATATTATGAAACAATTTAAACTGAACTAACTCATATTGTCCTTGAATGAATTCATATTTAGTGCATCTCACTGATGCAAACACTTGAGCCCTAACTAATTACTTTAGAGCATTTCTCTTCTCAAATGATGATGTTTTCCTAACAATTCAAAACCTGCATTGTTTTATCCATGGTTGCTGTGTTAGTTCTTTTCATTGCCTTTGTTGGCACATTGCTACACCTCTTGGCACATTACTGCCCATAAACTATCTGTGGGGCTGGGTGTAGACTGAGTGAATTAGTCCCTTACTTCTCTTTGTCTGGCTGTGAACTGCTGGATGCACTTGTCATATGCAGAAATGTGAGCTTCGTATTTAATATGCTCTGAAAATGTTGAAGCTGCCATCAACACCAGATGCATTGCTTTGTAACAGCTTCTAGATATCAGTCGCTCACTTTAGCTGCTGACACACATTTCGACACAACTGATGTCTGATATTTTTACCTAAATTCCTGCTTTTTCTTCACTCTTAGTTTGACCTTTGAAATGCTGCTCACAAAAGCCTAAACCTCCTCGTCTTTGTGTTGTGCAGCGACACAAAGACTGTCAGACATCTCTACTGGCATTAATCACAGTGTTTCTGCTGCAATCCTGTTGTGCCTCCCCACTTTGTTGTCTGCTATCTGTATTGGCGATGCCGTAAGAACAACCAATGTCCGACTTTATCTGTTTGTTCCAATAAAGCCAACTTCAATTTCAGGCTGCTATCAGTAGCGTAACACTACTCATTTCTGTGTTGGAGGCCCAGACAGTGATTGTAGTGTCTCTGTTTGCCTTCTCCAAAATGCACAGTTCTTCAGTCTACATGGATTGTTAAAGGTAAAGATCAACTTTTGCCACAAAAGTTTGTCCTCTGACAGTAAATAAATGCATCATAACAAAGCAATTAATGGACTAATGTTAGATTACTTACGTGATTGAGCATATACAGTTAGAAAAACCCATCCTTTATGATTACAGTATGACCATCCCATAGATTCTACGGTGTACTTAAGACTGGACTTAAGTGACAAAACAGCTGGCACAAACTGTAAGATAAGAGTCTCTGCTAGTTCAAGACCAGCTTTGGGTGACCTGACAAGCTTACATCACATCACAGATGATCTTATCTTGGGATATGATCTACTCATCAGATAACTCATACAAAGTGAGCCAGTAAAAGTTGAATCACTGCTAACCAGACAACTTGTCAGCTGTTGGGAGCTAGCAATGGTGCTACAATGAACTTGGTTCTGCACAAGTATAACCTTGTGCCTGTCCCAGTGACTTTTTTGTTTTTTTTTTATTTTATGTTATTTTTTATGCCTTCAAAATGTCACAAAAAATATGGACACACCTTAGATTCATTGCTACACTTTTAAACTTGAGACTGGGAGCTTATAAAGAGTTTTATTTCATTACATTATTCAGATAATGTATATATAGTGTATATATATATATATATATATATATATATATATATATATATTCCTTCAAGTATACACATTAAGCACAATGATAATACACAGACACAGATGAAAACAACAAACTAGCAGAGGTATGAATGAAAATAATGACTGTAGCACTGTGTGTCTGCAGAAACAGACTCAAAATGTCAAATATCAGTAACATTCATGAGGTGGAAGTTTTCAGTTTTCAATCATGTAAAACAGTATCAAAGTAAAACTGCATCAGTCAACTTGTGGCTTGTTTGATCTGCTCAGTGACTTAACTCCCCTGTCTCTCAGCACAGGCATCAGTTAGATGTATTGCAGTCAGTAAAAGCTCATGGAAACATTTCATTTAACACAGCAGTGGTGTTATTGTTTGGAGTCTTGGCACTGACCTTGACTAACACATAGATACTGGAGAGGTGCCTCGTCCCCAGGGGGACTGAAGTCAGGGCCTGTGGGTGGAGGCTGGGGTGGTGGTGGGTAGTGCCAGGGATCTAACATTGTTATTGTGCCTTGTTATTTTGGGGTTTTTGAGTATTGGGTGTTGTGCGTGTCACACCCTCTGCTTCTGCCCTCTCTTCCTCCTGGCCTTGAGCTTATGTCTCCCTGTGTGTGTGTGTGTGTGTGTGTGTGTGTGTGTGTGTGTGTACTCTGATTACAGGAGTGGGATCAGGTGCACAGGTGTCAGGCTGCAAGCTGCAAATCATCTCCAATCAACTCTTTCGCTTTAAATAGCAGGCTTTAGTGCCACCACGCCTCCAGATAGTAGACTCAGCTAAACAGTTAATCAGCCATTCAGCTTTTTGAATCCTGTTGCTTGTTGCAGCATTTTCCAAATGCAGCAGCCAGACTCCTGCCTTCATCCTGCTCCTGCTGCCCAAGATCCCTAAGCCAATCCCCCCTTTCCCCATGCTGCTCGGTTCCCGTCACAGGGTCCGGCTCCAGCTGCCAGCTTCAGTTTCCTCCTGGCCACAAAGACTGCTGCCACTCCCCAGCACTTTCTCAATAATTTATCCTTTGTTCTAATCACTTACCTCAGCCTCTGTGCTCTGCACTGGGTTTGTCAAACTAGTCTTGTAACGGTGTACCTTTAGGCCACAAGATTGCAGTGCCGACTAGCATCAAGTGGAGATAAAATAATATGCTTCATTACGCACTCAAAATATTGTGCTGCAGGTTACATTAAGTTGAAGTTTCTTACTGTGATAATTGTGTTGATATGTAAACAGAACTGTCTCAGCACAGTAAAAGCATTTAAATTAGAATGCAAAACAGTTGAAGGAACACTTAAACTCTCTGTCATTTTATCTCTCAGCCTCTTTGACTGCACCAGAAACACTATTTTAGCTACCTGTGAAATATCATTGTTTGTAGGTCCCTGACAGAAGAGCAGTCAGGCTTGATGCAAAACACATGGTGGTTTCATTTTCAGCACACGCACCATCGTGCTGTGTGAGCCAGGAAGGAAAATGAGTGTAAGAACAAAGAGGAAAAGACAGGCAAAGAGGGGAGTGAAAGAAAAGTTGAGGAAAGACTGAAGGAGGGTAGAAGAGATGAGATGGGGAGAAAGGTGGATAGAAAGGGAAATGAGATGAAAATGTGTTGAAGAGAAAAGGGAACAGAAGAGGAAAAAGATGCATTTGTAAGACAGTTCAACACTACCCTGAACCCTCATCCCTGAAACAATGGAAGTTTCCCCCAGACTGGAAGAAACTACTTTGTGTATTATGCCTTTTGATTAGTGTCTCCGAACACCTCCTGTCTACCTGACTTCCCCTTGAAATGTTATGTCTGATGGTCTCAGTGTGAAGTTATTGTCCTGTGACATACACCCTGATGATCACAGGGCTCCAGATGTGAGTGGTGTCTCTATGCAAATTCCTATTGAGTGATTTAAAAGTGTCTTTGTTCTGGTTGGATATTTAAGGGAAAGAGCAAAGACCCAACCTTGGAGCTGATCTGCCAACCAGAGCTCCCACACATCGAGTGTGTTGCAATATCTGTTTCTCAAGTATTGTTGCTATTGGCTATAGTTTGTTCACTTACTGTGCATCACAATAAACTGGAATGTTAACCATTCATTTCTAATACTGTCTTGTTGAGATTTTACTCTTGTAGTGAAGGATCTGTTATCAGATACCTAGTAGGTCTTTAGTTATATGGTGAGTTGAATAGAAAAGATTGAGTATCATGTTCTGTAATTATTTACATATGTTCTATAACCTCTGAATATCTCAACCCAGGTGTCAGGGCTGTTCTTCCATGTTAAGAAGGTCACTGAATAGTTTAAGTCTATATCTGCCATCCCTGAACTAAGATAGGGACGAGTTAAATACTGTATCCCAAAGACCTTAGTTATATGGTAAGTTTCACTGGACGCTGTTCACACCCTTAACCTCTGAGTTGGACAGACAAGATTGAGTATCATGTTCTAATACCTCTGAATACTTCAACCCAGGCATCAGGGCTATTCTTCCATGTTAAGAAGGTCACTGAGTGGTTTGTTAACCTATATCTGCCATCCCTGAACTAAGACTGATGTCAGATCTCTTAACAGCAGAGTTCAATCCTTAAAAGGCTTATATTCTTAATTACTGGTTAACTATTAATTCTCACCAATATTTAATGGTAAAGTTGTCTTTAAGTAAATGGAGTCAGATTGAATAAATTACTTACTTTACTTTGATAAAACCTCATCTTAACACCGGAAAGACAGAATACGTGTTGGGGAGATAATAGATAAATGTCTCCAAATATTTCCTCCGCTACACATTTAATATTTTTACATCTTCAGTTTATGACAAACCAGTTCTGATAGAAGGGAAACACAGACAGTACTGAGAGTATACAGAGCAATGACAGGAGGACACCACAGGAAGTAGCACAAGACATTTCAAAATAAAACAGAAAATATGAAACATGGGGAACTTAACAGCACAGACTATTTACAGTCCATTTGTGGTCATGGTTAGACCTTCCTGTCCAAACATTTACATTTGAAATAACATGCATGAATAACACACCCAAAGTAAACAAAGCAGTACAAGCAAAAAATATGTATATGGCACATTACACATATTACACAATCAGTGGTGAGAAGGGATAAGAACACCGTGAAGATATTGCTCAGCCCCTGCAGCTTCTGCAGCATCATTTAAATATTTAATTGAGGTGGGCACAAATGAATTTTTAGAATAGATTAATTTACATTGGAGTTCTTTACATTGTCTGCCAGAGGCTAAGCCCTCATACGCAGCATGGAGAACATGTGATGGGTCAGATAATATATTCTGTATGCTCACCATGGGAACAGACTGCTCGTGTGTGTGTGTGTGTGTGTGTGTGTGTGTGTGTGTGTGTGTTTTATTTATATATATATATATATATATATATATATATATATATATATATATATATATATATATATATAATATGCACTTTTTTTATTTTTATGCACTAGTCCCTCTATAAACTAGAGGGACTAGTGCACATTCCTTCCCATGCTGTACCTATCTGGCTGTATAGCACGGCTGTCATACCATGCTGACAGCTCTTACCTGACTGTGCCCTCTAATACAGCCTGCTAGCATAAAAACATAAACCTCTGCTTTATTGCATACACCCTGAAACTGCATAGGCAGCATGATCTCTGCTGCAGTCTGAGCTCCCACATAAACTCGCAGCGGGTTCAACTGACCATCCAAAAAACTCCACTTTGAAAAATTCAGCCAAAATGTATGAATTGTACTCACTCACACCGGGGAGTGCTGCTTAAAGTATGGCCAAGGGTGCTGATACATCCACAGCAGAAGAAAGAGTGAACCTGTTTTCAAGCAGAAGAGGCAGAAATTGATTACTTTCCTAAAGCAGAGAGCAGATAACTTCTCAGCTGGCAACCTCACTGACAAATCTTCCCCACTCTCCATCTCCTGCTTCAACATCCAATAATTCATTGACAGAGTGCTTTACCTTGATGTCTTCGGGTGAGGGTGCTGGAATAAATAGAAAACACAAGTACAGTGGAAGAATGATCTGATATTCAGGAGGTTTGATGACTCAGTGCCCAGCTGCATGTGCACTACATTTCTTTCTAACTCTAGTTCAGTTTCAAAGTTTGACCTTCAAAAAAAGGCTGGTCAAAACTTATGAAAGACATGCTGTTACCTGAACAGTGAAGGTATGGAGGTTTCTGGGACAACAAGGTGTCTTCCTCTTCCTTCCTTCATAAATCCATCCATCCAGCAAACCCAGACTGTGCCTTATGTTCTTCTTCTATTCTTTTGGGGATTGAGGTCTGGTAGACCAATTTTTGTGGCTTTGTTCCTTAACTTAGTGCATCTACTAGGGGGTGAGCTCAAGGTCCTGTGGCCCAATTCAGGCTGGCCTGATTTTTTCATTCTTTTCAGCCAGACTTCCAGGCTCCCATATATTTGGTTGAACCCTGGTGTTGCTTATGAATTAAAACCTTTATTCTTTTCAATGTGTACTCAGGTATGGCATCCTCTCAGTATGTTACAGGTCACAGCGTGAGCCAGACTGTTACAGAGTGACTGTAACAACCTCAATCAAACCTCATGTGAATGCAGCCAAAAATACAGAAATATAAGGCCAACAGCACATTAACAATGCTAATATTTAAGGTTTAAAAAGCATCTCTTAGGTTTATCCCTGGCATACCTCAAAAACAGATTTGCTACTGCCTCTGGTTTATGTTGAATAAACTAGGTAAATGGAGACCTTTTAGAAATGCTGATGAAGTGCTATCTTGTGAGGGTGAAAAATGAAGCCAACATGGGAAGTGTTCAAAAAAAAAAAAAAAAAAAAACTCCAATTCCTTGAATGGCCACTTGAAGCTGGTCCTAAAATGGGCCATTCTCCACAGACCAGGGCTCTCAAGTCACACATTTCAATAGGTTCACACGCTCACACGCCACACATGGCATTTCTCATGCTGAAAAATAATGAAACTCACCCCACATAAATTAATAATCTGTGAATGGATGATGCAAAGGCAGATCGCTCTGTTTAGTCCATCCATACAGCTGGCTTGAATTAGCGATCTATCAGCCAATTGGAAAATACTATTTCTTGTTGCTGGGTAAAGTCTGGGTCTCCACAGCGCTGCAAGAATGTGTCCCACAAATGTTCTGATTGTGTGCACAGGTTGCAGACAGTGATGGAATGACCACAGGAAAATATGGACAAATACCACAACTGCTACATAATGATGCAGCCGTGGTGATGTGACAGCAAAAAAAAAAAAAAGAAAAAAGAATCTCAAGTCGGGGCTGGCCGGTCAACTGTGTAAAACAGTGGAAAACTGGATAAAGTTGTATAGCTCAGCTGGTAGAACAGTCCCCAGTATTAGGAGGCCATGGTACGCTGCAGGTTTGGTTCAATTCCAACTGGTAGAAAATGATATTGATTGTGAATTCATTTTCTCATCATCATTGAATGATCACTGATACATATATAGAACATCTATATGATATAGATGTAGATGTAGGTAGGCTATTGTATTTTATGCAGAAAAAAAGGAAAAAAAAAAAAGAATAAAAAAAAAAAAGCCACAGACACATGAAGACACCAACTTCACAGCAGAAGTCCTGGCTCCCCAAATTGGCCCATGATTGAATGATCCAGCAGTTAGCCGTTAGTCATGAGAACCACAGCGTGACAGCTCTTCAGAAACCTGTGGTACACACTCACGGCTCCTGCCTGATTGGCTCTCATCAACTTTGACTACCAGTGTTGAAAACAACATGGTGCATGAATTACAAGCATTGTTGTTGACCTTTGTCTGTCTTTGCTAGCAGCTGTTGTGCAGTTTAATTGTGCGATGTTACACAACTGCTCTCATCATCCGTACTGTTATCTGCAAATAACCAAGCTGCTTCTTGTTTACACTAGATCCCACATGCCAAATCATTGTGAATGGAGTTTCCAAGTGTGACATGGATGGGTTTTTAAACCATTGGAAAATGAAAACATGAAGATCAGATCACATTTCATCACTAATCAATACACAAAACCAGGGCATTCCAAAGGATTTTCACATTTATTCTGCCTTTGACCTTTGCAGTTTTGCAAAAACTTCGTTACAATTAATTTGAATGAAATAACCAAGTTAAAGACCTCAGGTGATGTATTTGAGGGTGATTAAGGTAAATTGTGTGGTTTTCATTTGTTTTATTGTTTTGATGTAAATAGTTTGGTCTTTTGTGTCCCCACTCAACAGTAGATGGATTCTCATCATGCGGTTACCAGACTGCACTAAACAGCCCTTTGTGCCACAGTAGAAGTACAATTGGACAAACAAAAGTTGCACCATGCTGCTTTAATCAGGGCGTGTAAAGCGATCAGTGGCCTTGAAATGAACTCGTCTGTTTGATGCAGTGTCTCAGTATCTGTCAAACCAAAAGTGTTTCAACGTGTTCTGGGGTGGCGGGGTGAAAAGGCTGCGGTGATGGCCTCCTCTGGGCTCATCACTCTGCCTTGTCTGTGAACCCTGCAGAGAGAGCACAGTCTTTACTTTAGAGGCATTCACAGCACTGCAGTTGGCTGAACAAGAAGGGAAAAAAAAAAAAGAAAAAAAAAAAGAAAGAATAACAAAAAAGGAAAAATTCACAAAAATGTGAGCTGATTTATCAAACACACTATGTTTAATACATTATAAGTTTTAACATGTAGCTGTTTACTTCCTGGTCTAATAGAATAGTATCTATGAAGCAAAACTAAGTTCAGCATCAGACCTTCCAGAGCTGGAAAGCTGTTCTGACATTCACATGTCCTTTTTATGAGTCCCAGATTTGCAGTGTTTCAGCAGCAAATTGGCCAAAAAAGAGAGGGGGGGGGGGGATATCTATCAAAATTCATGTCAATATTTATGCCCTGAGAGTTCACTTAGATGGGTGCCCACGCCTCAGAGAACAGCCACACAACTAAATCATCTCCATTTGTGGATTGAATATCTACATTCCTTAGGTAACCCTTTCAGCTTTGTGCACAACAAGAAGAAAAGTAGAAAAAAAGAGAGAGAAATTACATATTGAAGTTTCAAATTGTGTCTTTTTACAAATCTCTTTGTGTTTTATGGTAGAGTTTAAGAAATGTTATAATATGCTGGCATGCTGCCTGTTATTGTTCAGTCCAGTCTTTAAAATCTCTGTGTAAGCGCAGATTATCAGTATGAAAAACTGCAACTTGAATCTGCTTATCACCACAGTTGTAAGTGGGAAAATATAGCTTGAGTAAGCAAAAGGGGGGAAAAAAGAGGCAAAAAAGGCAATATACTGCACAGGTACAACTGGTGTGTCAGTCTTCTGCTGTGTTCACCCACTGTCAGCAGCAGGGGAGTCTTTGAGTGAGGCACTTACAGTTTTTTCTTGGCAACAACGGTTTGGTTCAGCCACTGTGATGAGCCCATGTCTGCTCTGAATCTGAAACCTGGCACATGGATATGGGTGGATTAACTGTTAATTAGTAAACATTTACAACATGTCACTGTGTCTGAGGCCACACATTGATGATCAATGTCCACAGTTTAAATGGTGAGCTGCAGAGCTGATGGCAGCCATTTGAACTTTTCAGATAATTGAGTTGCAGCAAGAGTCGTTGTCTAGGGATTGGGTCGTCGTGGGCCCCCGCCCACAACTGCCGCCCAGATCGCAATGCACCGGCCCCTTCTGAACCTTCCTGTGGGTGGTGGGCCTACAGGAAGGTGGCCAACGTCACCCTTGGTCTTTTCTTCTTCATGAGGGGGCTTTGGAAGTGCTCTTAGTCTGACCCATCACCTAGGACCTGTTTGCCTTGGGAGACCCTACCGGGGGCATTAAAACCCCACAAAACATAGCTCCTAGGATCACTCAGGTGCTCAAACCCCTCATCCACGATAAGGTGGCGGTTCAAGGAGGGAGTAGACCCGCTGCTCCTCCACATTGAGAGGAGCCAGCTGTGGTGGCTTGGGAATCTGTATCAGAATCCTCCTGGACGCCTCCCTAGGGAGATGTTCCAGGTATGCCCCACCGGGAGGAGGCCCTGGGGAAGACCCAGGACATGCTGGGGTGACTATGTCACTCGGCTGGCCTGGGAATGCCTTGGGACCCTGCCAGAAGAGCTGGAGGAGGTGTCCGGGGAGAGGGAAGTCTGGGCATCCCGGCTTAGATTGCTGCCTCTGCGACTCGGCCCCAGATAAGTGGAAGGGAGGATGGAAGGGAGGGAGGAGGGAGGGAGGGAGGATGGATGGATGGATAGAGTTGCAGCAAGAACCAAAATCACTGTCCTGCAGTTAAAGGTTAAAATGATTAAGATATTATTTGGAATATGAACCTAAAGATACAGTGTTGTTTAAAGCTTCTATGTCCATTTCCTCTTTGATTATAAATCAGGTGTTGTTTCTGTGAAAGTACCAAAGCCTCAGTCCTGTACTGACCATGAGCTGTAAAAAGAGCTATGCGGACTGCTGCAACTGTGTGATGTCACAACAAGGCAGTTACCATCATCAGCGACAAATGCATATGTTTTGTTGTACTACTTCAGTACTGTCTGTTTAGTAGTTTAATCGAATAACAAAACATTATTTCTCAAATTCATCATGTTTTTAGTGTTACTTTACAAATTTAGATTATATATAGAAAAAAAAAATGTAATAGAGCCATTGTTAATAAACACTGATGAAAGAGAGCAGTGTTTCCTTCTTTAAATGTAATAGTTGAAGTGAAGTAAGCACTGTGCTTAATTAAATTTTCACGCCAGCATCTGAACTTTAAACAGAGTTAGGCTGTTTCCCTGTTTCCAATGATTATGCTGAAATGAATGACAGATATCAGTTTTGCCATCCCCATCTCTGAAAAGAACGTATTAGCCAAAATGTTTCTTAAATAGATTTCATATATATATCTGCTATATGCCTATAAGACAAACTAAAAGAACCCAGTTGTGTCTGAGGCAGAAGTACGACTATGCAAATTGAGATGGCGAAGGCAACCAGCGCTGCAAATGTGGAATGGAAAAAACATTTATAATGGTCGTCAGACCTCGGCTAGTAAAACATTACACATCTGCTCGCAGACATGTAAACACAAACACATCCGCACAGACAAATACGCACAAACACACAGAGACACACAAGAGGAGCTGGCGGCGCAGCAGCAGCAGATGAGATAACACTAACTCAAAGAGACAGCTTCTTTCTATGAGTCACAATAAATGTACTAATATCTGCACTCTCATTCTTTCTGTCTCTTCCTCTGACCCCTCCCCCTCTTTCTGTGTCACTGTGTTTTCAATGAAGATAGAACAATATTTACTCCCTGCTTCTGTGTTCGTTCCTTTTCTTTACTTCGACTTTTCTGTCACTGCGTCACATGCAAACTGACATACATGTTCATGCCATGTAGTGCTGAGTATTATTTGTACACCAGCCTAAAGCCCTTTTCACATAGGATGCAGTGTGCGTAAGCTGCACACAGCTTCCCATTCATTGTGTATGTGATGCCGCTTTTGAATGTTGCATGGAGGTTGAGCTAGTTGAACCTCGGCACATCCAATAGGATGGACTCCGTCAGTTTCCTGATAGAATCTACAACCAGCAGTCACCATGAAAGCAGAGCTCCTGGACGAGATGGAATTCTCCCAATTCCTGTCTTGCCCTGAGGATTTCGTGAGCCCACTCCTTCCCTTCTTTGTGTTTGCTGCTACTCATCTCCATCTCAGAAGAACTAATGACGGGACTTTCTTCAGTTTGTTTGTCAGATACATAGGGCATCAATATTCACTACACAGGTATAAGGGGAAAGAAAGACTTTCTGATGCCATTTCAGTCACTCAGCAACAGACATGTGATTTGCATGCTGCACCTGGGTCCTGGTGAGCTCTTGCGCTGTACCCGCGGGGCACATGGCAAACATTGCATCCTATGTGAAAGGGGCTTAACTGCCTTAAGAGAGAAGTGTAGCCCTGCTAAATGAAAACGCATCATCACCTTTGTAGTATGCATATATGTATTATAAAAGTGATGGAACTTTTACTTAATAAGGCTGGACTGCTTTTCATTAAGAGAAGAGGTGATTAGTACTGAGACAGATATGGTGAATGTTAATCAAGGGAATGGAAACTGTCCAGTAAGAACAAAACCTCTAATATCACAACTAATCAAAATTCTAATAGGCTACAGAATGAGTAATAAGAAGTAGTAGTAGTAGTAGTAGTTTTATTCTGATGACCTATAAATATAATAATACTAATTAAATGTTTTCTTCTTTATTTATTTTTGCTTACAACAGCCCTCAGTGCATAATGTCATAAGCCCAAAGTTCATGATCTAAAGGGCTTGGCACAAGTATTTTTTGGGTGTGTCACATCTGCGTTTCCCTTTTTTAATAATTGAAAATATTATTCCCATTATCAATCTTTGTGTTTTTTTGGGACGAGCTTGTGACTGAACTTTCAAATCAAAACAGTTACACAGCAACTCACAGGTACATGACAGTGATGTTGAAACAAATACTCCAGCTGAAATAGGGAGTTGGCTGTGACACAGTAGCTGTGTCCTAATTCAGGGGCTGCATGCTTCAGAGGACCCAGCCTACACGGTCTATGGAGGCACCTCCGGCGGCCATGTTAACCATTGGTAAATTTGACGGTCTAATCTTCGGAGCATATCCTGATTGCATCCAAATATAATCAGCATCCTAACGTTAAACCTTTTAAAAGTGGCATCTTTTTCAAACTTCTAATGGCTACATATAGCACCTTGCACTGGGCTATGCAGAGCCCTGCTCAGCGGGCGACCACGCCTCCAAACCGGCCGCAAAGTGAGGCTAACCATTGCTTCAGCGCTGAACCACTTGAACATTCCGTAGCTAGCATGCTAGGTGGCTAATAATTAACAGTGCACAAAGAATCTTGGGATATGGGAGGCCACGAGGGATAGGTGAGGAACTTGGGCATCTCCATACTAGCACCTGCTGTCACACTCTGGATGCTTTTACATTATTTGAGGCTGTTGTCAAGATGCCTCTTCTACCTGGTGAACAAATCATATTGTGAACAAATACATGAGAGATGACTGCAATAAATAGATAAATAGTTCACTTAAGATTGCACTTTCAGTAGCTTGTGCAGATGGATGTGTTTGATGGACGGACTGATCTTCATTTTCTTGCTTCATTTGCTTGAAAAACAGAGAGCTCCACAGTGCCTTTATTAAATGGACCTAATAGATGGAGATGATGGAATTCCTCTGAAGTCATCTGAAGTCAATCATTGTTTATGTTGGCTCAAGCTGCCACTCCTGGTTCCATGAGCTGAGTCAGCTGGTTCAGCATGAGGTAGGTGCTACGACCTCATGCAAAAGTTTCACTTTAGATCTGTTATACCTCTCCTCCATCATGGCCTTCAAAGCATGAACAAGGCCTGATTCTAAGTCTTAAGATTAATAATGTACAGTACTCGTGTACATATAGTGTTGGCTACACACCTGCCTTGTGGATAGAATGTATGTGGGTTCTAATTCATGCACAAAGTAACTGAATCCTATATCATCAACAAGAAAGAATGGCTAACCGTCTCAGCTAAACCTTATCAGCAGTAGTGTGTTTTTATTTTATTTTATTTTTTTTAGAATTACTTAACCACTGCTAAACCGTTTATGTGGTTTGCATGATGATGTTTTGCACACCAGTTCTTTGGAGCACAATAAACACTTGGCCATAGAAAGAAAATACCAAATAAATACATGGATGGATATATTTAATTAACTTAAAGTGTATATATAGTTATGTACAGTGCAGTACCAATCATTTAGGCCTTTCTTAGTGGGAGAAATAAGATCCTAGTTGCCCTATTTCATTCACTGTCCACCAGACTGTTGGGTTACAATCAAGGAGTGGAGGCAGTCTCCCTCAAAGTTTTTTAACTTGTGTTTCAATGCCAGTGTCACATTGAGAGGGGTATAGCTCCCTGAGGAGTACCACAGCAGAGACCGGTGTGACTGTGGCTGCAGTGTTCCCTGGTTTGGACAACATGGCCTCATCTCGCCCCAGCCTGCAGGACAGTCAGCTGGCTCCCTTCCACTCCACCTTCACCTCTCCAGATTTTGAATTTGCAGCCACTCTGTGTTGGTGTGGGAGAGCACAGTGTTGTGAATGATGTGCATGGATGACACCAACTCAACACAATGAACCTGTGAAAGAGACTACAGAAAAATAAAAACCAGTGGGAAAATGTCGCATCTATGTAGACACTCATAATATATAATGCATGCAGAGACGTCTTAAACTCCTAAAAGAATCAGCTGCTTGAAGCCATTTATTATATATACACATATTGTGGGAAAAAAATAAACTAAACTTTTGCTTTGATGTTTTGACACTACTTCATGCACCAGCTCTGACGCTCAGCGCAGCAGCTTTAACAGTGTCATAATTAAAGCTCTGTTCAGTCAGCGAGGCCGCACACACACCTCCTGATCTTTTCCCACCAACTTTTACTGAATCCACAAACTCTAAATAATCCTTCAGTCAATTTAAAGAGGCTGCCAAACACTCTCATGTGCAAAAACACATATCTATGGTGGCGGCGACAGTGCATCAGGCCTTCTCACGTCAAAGCTATCACAGGCAGAGGGCTGGGTCTGTAGCGTAGCAGGCGTCTCACCTTGCCTCCACTTCTAGCTCCCAGCGTCTCAACTCCACTCCTTCATGTGGAGAGTCGGACGGAGCTCCTCAGCTGACATCCCTGCGTAACGAATAGTCATTGGCTGCACTGTGTATACATGTTTGGTTTCACCATTCCACACATGTACATTGCATACAAAGCAGAAGCACATTGTGTTTTATGGACTGACTTTACTCAGTTCACTAATATGTAGGCTAAACATGCTATAATAAAGACTCCACAATGCCAGGTTTTATAATGATCTTTCCCAGGGCATCTTTTAAAATCAAATTATTCTCTAATTCACATTTGAGTCTCGGCCCACGCTTTAAAATACTGTGCACTACACAGTTACTGCTATGATAGCTTAATTATGATGGGCCAAACACATTGCTTTGCATGTGTCTTGTACTATCAATCAACAGTGTAATTTGTGATTGCGCTGTATATGTAAAGCAAGTATTAACATAACAAAGCCCACACATATTTCTCTCTGACATACACTCAGTCACTGACATCCATTCTACTGACTGATTGCTTGTCTTTCACATAGAGAAAAGCAGAGATGGAAACTACTGAATTTGTATTCAAGAGCTAACGTCACACACATGCACATTTGGTATTCACAGGCACATTTGTTTTTTTTGTTTTTTTTTCTTTTACCCTCTGTGGTGTGTGTGTGCACGCGGTCGCATTTACAGCATTATTTGAACAGAATGAGACCCGAGGGGTCAAACAAATACACTGCTGTAAAGTTCACATGCCTCATTTTCCTGGATAATGTTCTTCTTATTGATCACATGTAACATGTTGTCGATGACATGAAAAAAATCCCCAGGATTAAGAAACTGAGGAAACAAATACTGCAATTAGAAGAGGTTCTAATGATGGTGAATCTGCTCTATTGAGCTGATAGTGAATGGACGTCAATGAGATCTCAATTAATATCTTCACTGTGTGCCTGTAGTTGTGGTGCTGCAGATTGTTGCTATGTTTCATTACACTTTACTTTTACATTTATTTGTTTATTTTCACATTAATCAATCAACTAATGTGCCAGTATCAGATAAGTGGCTAGTTTTCAACTGTAATCCCTGGGCAAGATGTCAACAAACAACCTGTAACAAAACAATATTACACACTTACTATAGGGATGTATTACATGGTACATCCCAATAATAATAATAATAATAATAATGATGATGATGATGATGATGATGATGATGATGATGATGATGATGATGATGATGATAATAATAATAATAATAATAATAATAATACATAAAAGCACATATGTTACAGCAAATAGAAACATATAACATACAGCACATAAAAGCACATAGCTTGCAGAAGAGCACAGATGAATGAGGACATGTTTCCAAAAGGAATGTAACTAAAGCAGACAAACAGACAGTGAGCACAGTAATCATGCAACAATAAGCATGCCACAAGAATGTAATGTAGAGTAAGGACATGTGTACAGTAAGAGACATTAAAGAAGCATTCTATATAGCATGGATGCCTTTCTGACTGAGAGGATGAACCCATTGTAACACAGAGCCGGTTTGCTGTCACAATAAAATAAATACAAATCAACCCATATTTTTCTGTCACGCTGTGAAAATGAGCATGTTGTGTGAAGACATAACCAGAACCTGTAGGTGGATACACACTGCTCCTGCAGCATGGAGCACTCTCAGAGACGGGTGAATGTACGACTCTTGACTGTAACTGGGTTTTTGTTTACACATTGTACCTCCTACTGAACCAATGATGTACTGCAACATTTTTTTTTTTTTTTCATTGTTACGTTTGGTGTAAAATTGATGGACAAGGCAGCTCCCTGAGAATCATCAAGACTTAACAGCATGTTCACAGAGGCAGTGACAATGGTGGCAGAAATACAAATCAGCTGACAGTATCTCATGAATCTGCACCTAGCAGTGGCGATGTGTTGAACACATAATATACATACTGTGGGCTGCATAGCTGCTTTCTGACAAGTCTGCTGCCTCTAGATATGAAAATAATGTGGGCAAATTGTTTCCAGTTTGTTTCCACATGTTGTTTTTTTTGTCTATCCAAGTAACTACATGTCATAAAGATAAGCTTTTCCTTTGCAAAGTGGTGTTGTCATACATACCCTCATCTCTCTCCTGGATGATGTTCGCACTGCAGCAAAGGAATATTTGCAGTAAGGTGAATCTTCTGCCTCTGGGAGTCTTTCAATCCAAACAGTAACACAAGACGAGTCATTACCGTCACCCTCTCCCAATTTGGGCTCCTTCTGTCTCAGTGGTTCAGGAGGGTTTCTTTTTTTTTTTTGTTATTTTTTTTTACGTGGAGCTGAATCATCCACAGAGGTCTTATCATCTCTAACACTGAATAAAGCAGCTTCACAGTTTAAAACTGTGTTTTGTCGGTGCTATAAAATGGACATGTGACATCTGGGAGGGGCAATGGATTGAGTGCTGCTAACCCAGAAATAAAATTACATTACATTACATTAAGAAAGACAGAGAAAAAAATCGGTCATTCAAAAAAGCTTTTTTCCCCCTGATAATCAGCTCAAGAGAGCCATTTATTTCAGACATCCTATGAACATGGCTGAGCTGAAGCACTTCTGTAAGGAGAAATAGTCCTAAATTCCTCCTGAGTGTTGTGTAGTTCTGATCAGCAGCTACAGGAAGAGCTTGGTTGAGGTTATTGCTGCCAAAGTTATTAAATCCAAGGGTTCACTTCCTTTTTCCACCAGCACTGTGGATGTTTAATGGATGTTCAAAAGGAACATGAAATATTCTAATTGTTTGTGTGGTATTAGGTTAAGCACACTGTGTTTGTTTATACTTATCACTTCGATGCAGATCAGATCACATTAAATGACCAATTAAAGCACCTACAAAGAACTTTTAACTGGTTATGCAATAGTCTCTGGTTTCTGCTGATGTCTCTGTGTGACCTTCAACAGCAAAGGAAGCCATCGGTGGGAAGATGAGCTATTTCTAAATAATGTAAAAGAAAGGATGTACAGCACTCACACCGGAGGAGACGGCACATTTGACAAGGCTATAAATTAGCACTGAGTTGTTGCTGCGCTAGCCAGTAAAAACCAAGCTCAATTTCACTTTACTATATTTTCGTCATGGCTGATATTGTGACGGGGTCCACAGGGGTCGCAAAAATCAACACAAAATGAAAGGTCTTTGCAGGGGCTTCAATGCAGAAATCTAAGAAATCCCAAAGAGTTCACATACTTTTTCTTGAGGCTGTATTTCTCTGAGAATTGATGGAGACATTTGTAAGCACACGACTGACCACAGTATTTGACATAGGTCACTTTTAATAGGAAACTTTCCTGCATTAGTAGAAAGTTAATTTTAACATAACATTTTTTATTCCTCCTGTTGCAGTTTGGAAACCTTTGAGTCTGTCAAACTGCAGAGCTGCAAAGTCAAGTCTCATTCGTGATGAACATTGATCTGTGAGTGTTACAGCTGTGACTGGAGCTAGATGCTAATGTGCTAACATGATCACAATCACAACATTAACATGCTGGCACTGATGTTTCCCATTCTCAGCATCTTAGGTGGTCATCTTAGATGGTAATTCCTAACCACAAAGCACAGCTGAGGCTGATTGATATATACACTGTATTTTCCAATTGAAAACTTCCTGTAAATTGACTTGAGACAACTTCTGTAGCTGCATTTTACCGCTTTGTCATCCCTGCTCCTGGTGCCACCTCCAAAGCTTAAGTGCTGCTAGTTCAGAACATTTTACAGTCAGGCAGAGGAGCAGCAGGGTGAAGGCTTCCCTCACCTCTGAGCACAGGAACAATAAGCCAAAGTTTGTTGCAGGCTCAGATTATAATGAGCCCCACTTGCATGGCTGAATTCAGTGGAAGCTTTCCCCCCAAATTGCCTTGGGAGCGAAGTCTCAGCACAATACTGAGTCAAGAGTTTATAATTTGTGACAAATCCTGCACACAAATCTGTGACTACAAACTGACACTGTTGCCATAAACAACAATAGAAGAGAGGCTGCAGCAGCTGTCACTGTTTCCTCTCCTCAAAAACTAAACTAGCAGCCACATAGACAGCAAGCATCTTTCTGTGGTAACACTTCAAAATCAGACCTTTTAACATGATCACTGATGTGTAGCTTACTGGAGGACAATGGAAATCAAGGTAATTGAATTCTGGTGCAGCTCATCTGTGGTGTGAGAGTAAACTGTAACTGCCTGATCTATGTGATGATGTATATGCAAGTTTGAATACATAAACTGCTGCTATTGCATCATGTGTTCAAGTTCAACTGTTAAAATAAAAGTGACAAAATGCATTATTTCTTCATTTTGGGAACCATGGTAACATGTCTACATGCCACAAATGTTTCCTGAAACAATGAAACAAATGTAAAGGAGTTTACCAAGAGTGAGTCCTGTTTTATTTCCCTGGTGACAAAAAAACTTAAATTCTATTCATACTATTAATATCAATGTAATCCTGTAACAGGATATTGTTCACTATTTCCAACATCAGAGAGGAGATGTAAACAAGAGGCAGCAAAAAGTTGGATTTTATGTGTCAGTTAGAACATGGAAGAAGCAGTGACAGTGCTGCTCCACAGATTTTTCTTCTTGTAAACTCTCATCACACCAAAGATAGTGGGCATAAGTGGGTTTTCTCAAAGCAAGTACATTAAAAAAGGTGATAGACTCATGTCACCCTGTCAGACCAGTGTGTCTTTCTTGGAGTGATGTCACATGACCACTGAGCTCACACACAGCCTGGCTGCAGATCAGTGGCCTCCTTAAGGCTCAGTGTTTCTGGTTCAACAGTGTCACACTGGGCAGGTGATAGGTGACTCTACAGGCTGTGTATCTGACACATGTTACAGCATGTATAATAACACATTCTCTTGTTTACAGAGTGGACATGAGACAGGTAAACCCAATACCGCTACTGGTTCCTCATTCCACGTTGGACATGTTGGTATTTTAATCTGTAAATGAAATCAATCACTTGTGAAATGATTTCAGTTTTTGTTTTACTTGGCTTATCATACAGTATTAATACTGATAACTTATCATTTTGGTCACTATTATTGTGCCCCTGTACTATATTCCTAATGGCTTTGCTCAACATGTGCGGTGAAAAGTAGTTACAGTGTATTAAAGAATGCTTTTACCTCATGAAAACATTTACAGACATATTCAATTTACATATTTAAAATGAAATATGTAGCATGTAACCAATTGTTGGACTGTTCTGGTTTAGTTATTAGATCACCGTCGTGTCTTCAGTGTTAGCCAAGGTGTTGTGTTCTCTGCATAAGATGTCTGCAGGTAGTATGAGAAGTGTGAGACAAAGACAGGAAAATGCAGCATCACTGGAGCGTGATATCCAGTAGTGTCATTTTTTTTCTCATCTTTTTTTCATTTGACGTGTTTATTGTCAGTTCAAAAAGATAACCCTTAACACTGCAACGAGTACAGACAGGCAACACAAAATCATGAGACAGCACATGCACTGAATTTCAGACAGAATTGCCACAAGTTTCAGGAAGATGTATTATGTTTTGGTCCGGTCCATTTTTCTTGTCCGTGTACTGGACAGCTGAATCGCACATGGAGACTGCGGTTTTAGTGGCAGAGGGAGCTGTACACAGTTGTTCCACTGCTCTGCCTCTGTCTGTTAAAATCACCACACAGATCCACTCTTGGAATTCCACAGTGTTACCACTTGGGTAATTGAATAGTTTACAATACATGTGCAGACAATGCGGTTGTACTAGCAGTGGTAGAGAGTGATAAAGTTCTGTGTTTTGTACATATGCAATACCCATATTATATATGTACAGAATGAATCATTTCTCCTATAGATTATCATACAAACTATTGAATGTACTTAATATTCTTATATATATTTTCTCATGAATACTGCTCTTTCCATATTTTGTATCTTGTGTTTTATATTCCAGCAGTGTCACCTCACAGCAAGAGGACTCTGGGTTCGAACCAACCGGCCAGCTGTGGCCCTTCTGTGTGGAGCTTGCATGTTTTCCCAGTGCATGCGTGGGCTCTCTTTGGATACCTCTGCTTCCTCCCACAGACCAAAGACATGCAGGTTAGGTTAACTGGTGACTCTAAATTGCCCGTAGATGTGAATGGTTCCGTTTGATTGAACGTATGCGTACTCATTGTACTGTGTCTGTGAATATACTTGCAGCACAATACTGGTGGTCTCCACTTGGGGCAGACAATGGAAACATAACCCGGAAATTGTGAGAAGGCAGTATTTGTATGCATACCAGCCGTTGTAAACAAACACGGATGCCCTTGACATGCTTGATGAGGGAGAAAAATTATAATTTTACTTCTTTGATTGTGCCGTCGCCATCAGAGGTAGTGCGTGCAGCGTTGTAAACACAAGCTCATACCAGCACTTGTACAACTCACCATTACAAGATTATAAAGACCATCAAATCAAACCCCATAATCATAATTCCTCCTCCTCCGTCTGTAATTTACGTGCCACCGTCAGTGTTGTTTACATTGTTTTCTGCTTCCTTCTACTTATGCTGTTTTTTTTTGTTTTTTTTGCCTGCTTCTACTACTTCCTATAGTATATTTTCTCTACCGCCCCCTGTCTTTGTGGCGAGTATAAATGCCTTCGCACTCGTGAATGAGGTGCACGCGTGAACGAGGTGCAGGTATAACGAGGGTTTAAACGGTAGGTTCTTGTTGTTTACTTTTAATTTTATGCTACTTTATACTTTCATTGAGAAGGGTATTGTACTTTTGGCTGCACTGTATTTAATTGGCAGTTTTTTAGATTTTAGATTACAAGGACTGCAACACTTCAGTTGACTGAAACACAGACACTCAGGAGTGTGCCAGATTATATTTTAGAATTTATTCGAGGCTTAAAGAGGCTGGTCACCAAAGTTTGATCCTCAGAGAAATACGGTTTATTTACATTTCCCTCCTGAGTTTTCACTTAATGAGCCACTTTATTACTGACTGAAAGCTGTAATTGTCTGAGGTCTGGCTGCCTCCAGGCAACATTTGTATTTCTGATGTTAGACCACTGTGGCCTTTTTTATTACTATCTGCCTTTTGCATTGATACAAGTGTCGGTGGGATGTCTTTTTAAGGTCACATCATTTAGTTTTCCTGTTGGCCTCTGAGGTCAGTCTTAAATCAGCTAAAAGGGTTCCCTCCTTCCTGCAAAATGATTCAAAGCCAGTGTGTTTGTGTGTTAAAACTGCTAATGAGGGATTTGTGGCAGACTCAGGAGCTGTCTTCTTTGTTTTGCCAAGATTTAAATAGATTTTGTCCCATGAGTTGGCTGATTTAATATTGGAATTCTTTCTGCAGCAGCACTGATGAGAACACTGATGTTTTCTGACTGAGTTTTTTTCTGTTCTCTTCTCTTTCCTTTCCTTCCCTTTGCTTCCCTTTGTTTCTATTCATGCCACTTTGCCATCCTCCACTATTACAGTTCTTTATCTCATCTCTAGAATTGCTCAGAGAAATCATCTGACCCGCTGGCCTTTTGAATAGGAGCGACATCAACACAGCCAGAAGAATGTAATTTTTGGCTGTAAGCAGTACAATGACTTTGCAGTGAGTGTGTGTCCTTTGGAAGTCCCTCAACACAACACCAGGGAAGCCGAAGGCCTCACCGAAGACCATCTAGACTTCAGGCCGACCAGAACCATGAACCAACCTTTGTGTTGATAAATATCCTTAAAGACATCAAATAAATGTAGTTACCAATGTTAGATTACATTTTTATGTCAATAGTATCGCTTACTGTCTTTATTTAAAGGTAAGCCATGACTGCCACATATAGCAGTCTCATTTTATAAGACTACTCTAATTGTTTCGGTACTGTGAAAATCTGGGTGACCCACCTGTACCATTAGTCACTATAGTGAACGGTTTGGTACTAGAAGCTGACGTGACGTGACTGTCCATTCTTGACTAGACCAAATAGATTCTTGTCATCATGCCTGGTGTATGTGTGGGGGGGTTACCATATGTCATCATGTTATTGTATGTCATATTTCATTATCATCATGTCATATCATACTAGAGTTACATTTTTCTTCCTAATTGTCCTTGAAATAGTGATTAAGAAGTCTGACTTTTGACTCAAATTTTTCACTTTGCCCGGTTCTATACAGTAGTAATACATCACAATGTCTGGTCGGCATGAGTGTGCACACAAAAAAAAAAAAGAGAGAAGAGAATAAGAGGAAAAGAGAAGCTTGATGGGTTGGTGATGAAACTTAAACAAGTGCAGTGGGGGGTGGAATAGGCAAGACTGTCGGCTTTGGCCACAAGAGAGTAGTCATGAGTATCAACTGTTGCTCAGTACGTATCGTTGATCAACCTATAATATCTGATTTATTTGTCCACTTGGGGGCAGCAGACATAAACTGTGAGCACAATCATGACACACAACCTTTAAAGTTGGTATGGCAGAGTTCCTAAGTCTAAAGTGATCTTTCACTATTGTTGAATCAAAATAAAATCCTCACTCTCCTTCACACTTTTTCCTGCTTCAGTCTTCACCAGGTAGATGCTAATTTTACTTGTCTGCTGTTTGGTGCTTGGTAGGTGGTGGACAGTGGATTTTTTATAGCTATTTAAACCAGTCGCTGCCTGCTGTGGCTGACAAGCACAGACACAGTGTGGTGCAAGGTTGTAACACACGAAGCGATTAGCCGCAACACATTAAAAAAGCTTTTCAGAGGTCGGAGGAAACCTGCAGAATCATGTGTTTTTTTTCCCAGCAGGTTCATCATTGCAAACAACCTCTTTCCCCATTGGAAGGTAATTTGATCCACTGTTATTATAAGAAATATTGATTTGTGCAACCTTAAACCCTCAGATATTAATATTGGCAATGACCTAACAACAATCAATATCAGCCAGGCTTTCCAAATTTTGAGGTCACGCTGGGGTCGTCTTGAGCAAAAGTCTTTCGATGTGTATTTTCAAGCAAAACATTCTTCCCTCCCTTTATTTGCTTCACCATATCACAACCTTTTCAATTTCTGCAACACCAGCAGCTCTTACATGCTTGAATGTCATTGTTGCACACATCCGAATGTTCAGAGAATATTGTCGATTGACACTGAACAATGGAACGACTGCCGGCCTTCGAATTGTTAACCGTATTAACATTGCAAGCTCTTATTCACGTGATGGTTCCAGCATTGTGTCTGCACTGTATTCGGTGCAGCCGAGACAGATAAAGAACGACCTCACCACCACGCATGTGAATGGGGGGCTGTGGAAATGATCCTGCAGCACAGCATTGAGAATTCGTCCTCACTGTTTTGCGCATTCAATAAATTGGAGCTTTTTTACAAAACGGCCACAGATGGGTCATTCGGTAGAGAAAATAGACCGGCCAGCCTCAGCAAGGATGTGTGAGTGCACTCGGTGGAGGCATTAGAGAACAGTGTCATTTTTGCTTAGTATTCAAACTGTCTGCTCTGAAGGATGTCTTCAGGATGGAGAGTCTATTTTCTGCACAGAAGGATGCAATTTAAAAAAAAAGCCCAAGAAACACACCTTCAGCTGCTTGAAAATGTAGATGGAGGAACGGAGCATCCTCGCTCCACTCCTCATTTTCTCCATCTCCTTATTGCCTTTTTTTTCCTCTTCTCCCTATCATTCACATCTCTTCTTCATTCCCTCGCTCCCTTTCCCTCCTGCCTTTCTGTGTATCTCCACCTTTTATCTCCTGCCATCGTTACAGTTCTCTCTTATTTTTCATCAGTGCTCCTGCTCTCTCTTTCTTTACTTTTCTCTCTAAGGAACCAGATGTGTTCCTTCTATGATTTATTCAGATGCAGAGATTGGGGCTGGGAGTCTGCTGCAGGCGGAGTGCACTCTGCCTGAGCTCAAATGGCTGAGTATACTTCCTACCATCATTCCTTATGCAAATCAGATTTCCTCATTTCTATGAATCGGGCTGAAGAAATTGCATCATCAGTGTGTATAGTACAAGGTCTTTTTTTTCCTTCTTCTTTTTTGTCTGTTTTTGCAAATCAGTGGCTTACAGATAAAAGACAAAGAAAAGCAACCAAAACTGATACAATTAACTTTCACATTTGGCAGCAAAGTAACCCAACATAAAAACATAATCCAAACAGAAACCCCATAAAAATCAACCAAACCAACAATGACAAAATGGAACTAAATGTTCATTTTTTATTTTTTTTTCCCCAGGACTCTTTACAGTACATCATCTTCAGTCAATACCATGTAAGTGGAAACATGCCACTGATGTTAATGGTCTTTAAGTTAAATATTTTCAAGTCTACAGCCATTTGAACTCTCCAATATGTCTCAGGATGTGATGTAACAAATGTACTATAAGAGTCCTAAATGCTTCATGTGCTATGTATAGATGCTATAGATTTCTCTGTTAACTGCATGGTATGTAAGTTCACATTGATGAATGGACTAATATTTAACCTTGAGACTTTAAAAGAGCAACATGCAGTTTAAACATTCAAGAATTAACCAAGATTATCAGAAAATGAAGAGATAAGAACAGAGTCACTGCAGTGTCAGCATGAGTAAGAGCTCTGATGCTGGGATATGATGAGATAAGATAGGACGAGATGTTCTGGGGAAATCTCCAGTATTGCTGCATCTGTTTACATCTGTGATCAGTGTTCTTATGTGTTTAGTGTTCTTACCTTATACTTGTGTTTTATGTGACTTTCATGTTGAATGTTTTTTATGTTCCTCATTCTTGCACACAAAATAGTCCCACTGGGGACAAATAAAGTTATTGAAGTTGAAGTTGAAGCAAAGATCAATGAAAGGAATAAAAAGCAGAAATAGTAGACACAAAGAAAGAAAATCAAATATTATCTGTGAGGAATGTCTACAGTCTCATATTGAGTGGTGAAAATTATATACAGAGAAAACTATGTACGATATATAGAGTAACCTGGAGCATGATTGTCAGATTGCCCGTGTTATGTTGTGTCGTCGACTGAAAGCTGCTGCAGGGAGGAAGGAGCTACAATACAATCCTTCACACATTTTGGGTGAAGGAGCCAATCACTGAAGGAGCACTCCAGTCCAATCAGGATGTCCCTCATGAGGTGGGAGTCATTGTCCATCAGAGAGGACAGCTTGGCCGTCATTCTCTTGTCTCTAACAACTCCCACCAGGTCGAGGGGACATTTCATTGGGAAATGACCCACTTCATTCAGAAATACTGCCTAAAAAAAATAAAAAATAAAAAAATACTCCCCAGCAAATGTATTTCAACTCTTTTCACAAAAGCCTCATGGATGAGAGGCAAATTGTCTCCAAGAACTGGAAAGAAATCCAGTTGCCTTTAACTTTAGCACTTCACAACACCATGTCCTGCATGACTGAGAACCTACACAGACAAATGTCCCATACTACATCTATTTAAAAATGCAAAGAGATGAACTAAAGAATGCACTGACTGTAGAATGACTCTTGAAGAGTGAAAGGTTTCATAATTCAAGAGACAAGACATTCTTGAAAACAATGGTGAAGTGCTCCTTGAGTCAAAAGGTATGAATCCATGTGCTGCTGCTTTATCACAGATTGTGTGAATACAAATATTAATCAAGAAGCAGAAGGGATTTTTCTTTATATCAAACTACCTGTGGATCTGCTGATGAAAAACACAAAACCGATCAGAGCTGCTATCAATTTAGATGATTAAAAAAACACTAAATTATCAGAGGGAATCAAAGTCCAAAAGGTTCTTCTAATTTAATAAAGATATTGATGCCAGAACCTGTTCCACTGTTAAAAAACAGGCGCATAGGAGGTGTTCAGATTATCTGTTATACTGTACACTTTCATCATATCTTCAAAGCCTTTGTTTGGGTGAATGAATGAATGAATGAAATGAAAGACTGAATGAATGAATGAAATCTTTCTTTTGAACATGTAAACAAAAACAAAGAAAACGATGAAAGCAAGTAGCTGCATCACCATGAAATGGTCGTTAGTGAAACTGCCTGTCATTTTGGGGCTAACCTCTGATGTTCACTCAAAATAAGAATATTCCATCTTTTTTTTTTTTTTTTTTTTTTTGGTAATGTTTTTTCTCCATGGGTAGATTTAACAGGTAACAATTATTAACCTTCATTAAAAAATGTGACAATGACTGTGGACAGACAGCTCTCTGGCCAGATAGGTGAAGGAAAGTCAAACAAACATCGCCAAGGGAGGAGTGAGTAGAAATCCAACCAGCATCCAAAACAGAGATAAATACAGGTTTTCTGACAGGAAATCCAGTGAGTGACAGGAGGCAGGTGAGGAAGATCAGTGAGAGGGAGACATGCTGAGGCAGAAATGACAAGACCCAAGACAAGATGAAACTCACTTTTAATTATGTTACCATAGAATAATGTTGTTCTTATAGAGACAGAGCACAAACAACTAAACACAAAGTAAAGTTCTTTTTGTTATAGTGAACTGTTTCATCACATCACCAACATTTTACTTCTTCTATCCTCACTTTATGGTCTGACTGTAGTTCTCTCAGCCTGCCTTTAAGCTCATATCCCCACAGCAGACACATCCATTGTGAATGTGAGTGCACTGTCTGCACAACAGTGAATATCATTGCATAATTTCAGTTGATTAATGACTGACTCTCTCAAACTCCTCAGATTATAACTTTGTGACAATGTGGCATATTTTGATTCATTTACATCTATTTGAATATTCTCTAAGAAGTACAGGAAACTCAGTAACTTATTCTTTTTTGGTGGCTGTTAACAGGCAGAGATCATCTGCACTATAATATACATCTATGGTTAATTGGTAAAAATGACTTGTCAGCCTATCTATTACACATACTGCCTCTATTAGATTCTAATGAATTACATCTCTATATTTTATATGATAAACAGAGAATAATCTGGAAAAAAAAGAGGAAAACAAAGTGAGTCAGGTTTTAACCCCTTAACACCCACTGGCCTGTGGGCTGTGTTGCTCCTCATCATTGCTGGGCCCGATGGACCCTGGATGGGCCAGTGGGTGTTCAGGGGTTAAGAAATGACTTTTCTCCAGTGCAACATCTGCCGCAGCTGTACAATAATACAATAAACATATTGGAGCCTATAGATCCTGGGTTGTCTTATCAGAACTACACAGTAGCTCCTCTGTGTTGGAGCAACCGTTCAGGAAAGCAAAGCCAAGCATGTGAATAGTGGAACTTGTATGATAAGTGCAAAAAAATAAATAAATAAGAAAAAAATAGATGTTACTTGCTGCTGTGCATCTGAGCACAGCTCTTTTTTTGTGTGTTATAAAACTCCAGTTTGTGGCTCCTGTTATCAGAGGAGGCCCACCCTATTTTAGGCTTCAGAGCCCCCATGTCGCATCCCACAGGCTGTTAGAGCACATATGGTACTACAGAAACACCGCTGAAGGCAAGATTATCAATTCATCACTTTGTTTGCAGGGGCTCTGTGGGACAAATGGCTTCCTCTCTTCTCTGCTCAGGTATGTTTGAAAGGAGGAAGTAAATCATGAAATAGATGACTGGGGTTTGGAGGGGGGTTAATGATTCATTGCTTTGCTTTATTATACTGTCTTTCCTCAGGATTCCTTAGAGAAGCCATCAGGTAGAGTCAGATGTATTCAGTAAATGGGTGTCAAACGCCTGTAGTCTCCCCTTGGCAATCAGCTGAGCCAGTGAGTGACATGCAGACCTAATTGTTAAACAGTTAACAGCAGGTGTGCCAGTGGGTTTATCAACTGGGTGCTTTCCATTATGGAGGGAACACAAGAGAGAGGCTCAATTATGAAATCATTGAACCTCTGGGAAGATTCTCACTATGTGAGTCATCCTCTGAGCTCAGATGAGCTTGGCTCGAAAAAAAAAAAAAAAAAAAAATCACCAAGAGGAAGCGCTGATAGACGAAGACTAAGATTGTTAAAGCCGTATTAGGTACAGTAAATTGCACAGTGTCAGCTCCAAAAATGGCAGCAAGACAACTAATTCCCTGGTATTAACCCAATATCCTGCATCCCTTTGTTGATCACAGGCATTATGTATCAGATTGGCTTATTTTCTTCAGCGGGATGAAGAGCGATCCTTGTTCTACTGGAGGGGCAATCTGGAGTATCAGGGGAAATCTGGTGTTTCAGGGTGAACACACACAGACTCTGTTGAGGTGTACCATGCTAGCCGGAGGGAAATGAGTGAGTAAGGCCTGATAATGTATTAACTGGACTCCGACAGGTTAGATGATGAAGAAAAAAAAGGTGATTCAGTTCATTCAGTTTTAGACCAGGGGCGGGTAAATGTCAAAAGCAAGTCTCAATCTACTGAATCTATAAGTCAAGTCAGGTCCCTGCTGTGAGTTGAACAAGATAGGACGAGTCAGTGATCAGATCAAACACGTCACATGTCAAATTCAGACTGGCATTTCATTCAGTTAAACACAGTGCTGGATATCTTATCAACTTGACTCTATATCCCTTGTCTTGGCAAAGGACAGTCCAGATCTGCAGCCTCCTTCTGCTGCAGTTATTACTATTAGTCTTATTGTTTTATTATTATCTGCAAAAATGAGGTTTGTTTCTGTTACTGTTTATTTGTCAGAAAACGAAGTGAACTAATTTGCAGCAAACTTGGTGGACCAGGAAAGAACCCAGTACTCTGACACAGAATTTCATCGAAAAGAAAAAGTTAAGTTTTTGTTATTATCTGTATAAATGTATTGTCTTGATATGAAAACCACCCACATCACCAACATTCTCCATTGCAATCCCCCTATGTATTACAGATAACACTGTAACCACTGACAGCACCGTCCTAAGCACCTTTGTGCTGTCACTTCGTGGCTGCGCTCAGTGCTTCACCACCACTTTAGCACCAATCATCCAGCAGCAGAGCAAATAGCTGAGAGTGTACAGTGATTTGTGTATAATGATTTCTCCCCCTTAATAAATAGTGTAAAACAGGGTCCTATAAACAAGCAGCAGAACAGGCTGAATGCACATAAAAATGGATAATAGCATCTATAAAGAGGAAGAAAATCCAGGCTTTCACAGAGGGAGGTCACCCTGATATTTCTCCTTAACTTCACCCAGGTCCTGGAACAGTTCCACCTGAGCTCCAACTTAATTCTTTCTCTTTCATTACAGTCAACATTGGAGACATTCATCTCTTCTCGTTGTTTGGATTATTTATTGTAATTACTTTGTTCAGGCTGCATTTTGTACAAGGAGGTGAAAATTAGCTGTTGATTTTTAACATTTCATTTTTGTTGAACACTACTCATTATCATCTGTCTCAACATTTACACAAGTGATGCTGCACTTGTTTTTCCTCTCTGTCTCCCAAACATCCACACATCTCATTCTCAAAGCAATTTGCCCTGACATTTGTCTAGTACAGAAATCCAAGAAATCCAATGCAAAAGGATTGTACTTTCCTAATAATGTTTCTCTCAGTCAAGCAGTTTGTTGTGATTTCTTGATGTCAGTTTCACTGTTGTGTTTTTTTTCCTCGTACTTTCATTCATCGCGGGTTTACCTGATGGTCAATGCTAGGAGCTTCAGCCGTTGTTGTGTTTCCTCATTGAGGTGAGAACACACCCTCAGTGCTGTGTCTTTATCATCTCATGCTGAGCTGAAGTCGGACTGGAAGCTACAGTGTCTTACTATAGCAAAGTTATTATTTTATTATGTTTCCTTTTATAAGACATGATGAGTCAAGGCTAGCTGGTTAGCGTATGAACTTGAATTGATGAAACAAGCTCTGTTGGCAGCTGGCCACCAACATGAGTAGGTGTTGATAACTGATGATATGTGATTGAATATCGACAGTTTCGTATAAAGTACTTGGAAGCAGTACTTTAAGCAACAGTGAATTTCCAACATTAAATCTACTGAGGTCTAAGTACTGAAAGTCAAAGTATAAGTGTAAAATGTAAAAATGCAGTAGTAACAGTCAAACTTCAACTGTGAAATTATACTTAAGTACAGTAAGAGTCAGAACGTCTAATGTCAATGTGAATTGATAGGGTTAGTAATACTGATGATGTTGATATCTTGTTGATGTTAAGTTACTAAAACCAAACATCTTCCAAATGTCTCATGCCAACAGCTTCTTCACATTAAGATACTGATGTTCTAGTTGTCAGCAAAACCAACTATCTGCAGGTTTTGTCTAGTTTCAAGTTATTGTAGTAACCAGAAACAAATGCTATATGACTATATACTGTCAATAAAAGGATTTGTCTGCTTTAACTACATAATAGAGCTACACTGGTACAGTATGAAGGTAGTGTAACAAAAGGGAAAGGGAGACATGAAAAAAAAAGTCTTTTATGTTGCAAATCATATTTCAGATATCTGAAGGAAGCAGTTTGCTTCAGATGTCATGTCTCAGGTAAGGTAAGACCGATATAAAGCACAAAGGACTGTTTGTCAAATAGTCTTGTGAATCTGTCCATACAATACGCTTTAGCGTTGACATTTACAGGAGAGGTCACGTGACAGCAGACATTCCCATATTCATACAAGAAAATTCCATCTGGAACAATGTTCTCTGTGACTAGGAAACCCTGTTAGACTGTTTGGGTATAAAGAGAGTCCCTTTTATCACAGAGGCAGCCTCGCGGTCTACTCTGTGCTCATATCGTCTCTGAGGAATTCGTAACTGGCTTTAAAAGCCAGGACACAGTCACAATAGCTTTCACACGTGAACTGTATCTTTTATCAGCAGTGGGGCTGCAGCGCCAGGTGTAACGGGGGCTGTAATCGCACACATGATTGTGTAGTTAACTTAAAAACCTCTGACAGATGTTAAAGTAAATGAGGCTAAGAGCAGGTGCATCTCTGGCATAATCAAGAAGGCAGCTTCCCACAGACACGGCACCAGAGGCGAGATTATGAAATCCCTTCTTCCATCTCCTCTCCTCTGGGGCGCTTTCCTCTCTTTTAAAGCTATGAATCAGGCACAGAGCAACAGAAAAAGAAAGCAGCTGAGGGATGGATGGATGGTACACAGGGTGAGGGTTATTAATTCAGAGCTTTGTTGAAACCCGTTCCCTCAGGAACACCTGGCTGCTTTTCAAAAATGCCCCCAACGAGGAACAGTCAAATATATTAAGTTGTTGAAGGACTAATGCAAAACAGCTCTGAGGATAGGGCCTCAGAAGCCTGCTTATTCACCAACCTGCACCAGGATTTAAGGGTCAAGTGCGGTTGCACTGTTTTGGTGGTGGTGGTGGGGGTTATCAAATGGGCAACCTCCATTATACTGATAGCATCAGTTACTAGATGATCAATTCATCACAGCGTTGGAGAAAGTTTCCCCTGGGCGTACATGTTTTTCTCTTACAAGATACCACTCAGCTTAAGCTGGGGGAAAAGCGGTGTTAGACAGGGCGGGATTTCTCTCTGGAATTGCACTTCAACAAACTAGAGTCAGAGAATCAGAGATAATGCATTTATACCTATCTGTAAGCACATGTTCATAATTCACAGCACACACCTCCACAGAGGTTATGGAGCCCAGGAAACCTGCAGTCTGCTCTGGCATATGAGATTTCCTCTGACTAAACAGTGGTGCTACATAGCTGGTATGTAAATTGCAGGAATCAAGGCTGATTTAATGAATGCAATATAAGAACAGTCGATTTATCCTGGCTGTAAAGTTTAAAATATGTTTTCAGAATGAAGGAAACTTTCATCATATTACATTTATACAGTGTCACTAAGTGCTCATAGGCATGCCTCGTGAGGCAATGACAATGTTTCTTTAATTAAAGTTCTTAATGGAATCTCTGGTAACTTGATGCTACACTCAGAATATCTGATCTTTCTACCAAGAAGCAGCACTGTTGAGCCCTACAGGCAAAAAGAGCAGGACAGAGTGTGTGTGAAATGTTGTCGTCCACTGTGTGACATCTTGAGTAATGGCTAAAACTTGTTTGGTGGTCAAATGTCAAAGGTCAGGGTCTTCACCAAAGTTGAATGAGTTCATCCTTAAGTCCAGATGAAAGCTTGCACCAAATGAGAAATAATGGAGATAATGCATTCACAAGGCCAATCCCAGCCGAACACCTGGAGTCTTTTTCCACGTTCTTCCTCGTCTGGCAGGCTGAAGAGTCTGAACCCCAGCTGGTGGTAGAGTTTTCTCTTAAGGACACGTCAGCAGGGTGCAGACCCAAGATCGCGCAGGATCAAAGGCTGAACTCTCACCCTGTAGTTGGGAGTGATGTAGGAAGCAATGTGAAAATGTCAAATGTATGATGTTAGAAAGCTGCTGCCTCACAGGATGTGGTCAGGCTGAAACATAGTTCTCAATATACAGCCTTGTCTGAACTGGAAGGAAGAAGGATTCTGTGAACCAGCGAAATGAATCAGTCACAAAAGCACCAAATGTACAAAGTTCACATCTTGGCAAGTACAGCCCAGTTTCTATATGTTCACTGTTTATTTGTCCAGTACCGTACAGACCTGGAAAATACACCAGACCTGCAAGACTAATGCACCTCAAACTATAAAGTCAACAGTATTAATTAATTATTTTTGTGAGTGAGTGTGTGTGTGTGGGTGGGTGGGTGTGTACTTGGGGGGGGGGGGGGGGGGGGCACTGCACTGTATAAGCACACTGCCAGTAATTTAAAGCTTTTATGTTGCAGTTTACTAATATGTAATCATCTGTAGTAATGTATTTATTTACTTTGGTCCCTGAATTATTTGCAGTAAATAGAATCAATAAATAATATTGAAAACCAATACATGGACTGATGAAATGTGAGAGTGTGTTACAGTTACAGTTGTAAAGTTTGCTAATTACCAAATAAATATACACAAATATATATGAATGTACTCGTTGTTTTTCATCTACACAGATCACTCTGTGAGCAAAAGTATGAATAATGTGAAGAGTTTCAACTTTGTGCCCTGATTAAAATTTTGAATCTTTCTCGTAGATGAATGCACTTGTCCACATTATGCTGTATTTTTGTGGTATTCCAGTAAGGATATAAATAAATCTTTTTTTCCATTCCCATCAAGACAGGCCTCCACTTCCTCCTCTTATATAAGAGTGGGTGTTGGGTCTGTCTGCTTGACCATGAATGGGCCTTTGTGTTCACCCCGTCACTCTGCGGCATTGATTTAACACATGCCTGTGGCTGGAATAGCGACTGCAAACGTATCAATGATATTTTCTTAAATGGGATTTGCTGAATGGATTTGTTGACAACCATAACATACAGTATGGCAGGGTTGAAATCGCTATCTCTTAGGATTTTTTTTTCCTTTTTTCATGCAACAAAAGGCTCACTCTGTCTCTCTTGCTTTGTTGCCAAGCCAAGGGCACTTAGTTTTCATTTAGCATATTTATTTTGCGTAACAGCATCATTTGGGGGGGGGGGGGAGAAAGGAAGTAAGTGCATCAGAAAGTCCCAAACCCCTTCCCATCTGGCTTTCACGGTAACTGGAGCATTTTCAGCTTGACCCCAAGCTTGTTAAGCACTCATCTGATAACCTTGAGAGGGAGGTCTCGCTGCTCTGTGAGCGTTCAAAGGCTAAGTAGATAAAAGTTTTCGGATCACTGATGGGCACACTCTTGCATTGATATGTGCCGATACATATAATTTTTTATCTGTAGAAAATTATTGTTGAAAATAAGCGTTCATTTTTTTGTGTGTGTGCTGGAAAATACACAATTAAGTGGGTGGTCCCTTTTTTCCCCCTGAATTGCGTTCCTGTCTGAGCAGAAAACAATCTAATGGCATTTAAACCATCATGGCACATTGAAATTCTGCACTAAGCACCGAGTCAAATGAACTGATGTAATGTACACAGCTCTTATCATTCCACTGGTATTGTGAAATAATTCAGGTCATTAAGATAGCAAATTTCCAAAACACATAAATGCATTATCTGAACAATGAGTGAAAATAAATTATGTAGAGAAGAAAAAAACAAAAGTCTAAATTGCATAATGGACTGTGTGGAAGATGGGAAGAATGTGGAGCTGACATGTACTGGAATTTCAGATTTCATTAAATGCATATTTAAGATTTCGATTAACAAACACACAATACAATCCTGTTAAATTGATCCAATTGTATGTATTCTGATTTAGTTAAAGGCTTTGTAAGGTTACTGCCAGGAGCTATTCTATTTCTTATACTGTGTGTTGTAATGTGTCCTTGAGACACGAAGATCCCAGCTATGTTCTCTGAATTAAAAAGTCTATGTCTTGCATTGACAGAGCTCAGAGATGTTAACATGCTTGCTAGCTTACTCTGCTAGTTACCATACTTGCTAAGTCATGATTGGATGTTTGCATGTTGACCATGACACAGCTTGTGTGTAGCTTCTTTTGCCCTCTGTGTGTGAGTACACTCCAGAAGTTTTGTAACACTAGGGGATGATTATTATTATTTTCCTGTGGAATAGTGGGTGTTTCCAGAGAAGGAGATGTGCAGTGGCTCTGAGAGCTGAACACACTGCCGCTGAAGAGAACACATGCAGCAAATACTAGGATGGATGTGTTTCCTGGGGACAGTAAAAAGTGATGAACCTGGCTATTTGTTAACATTTGGTGACCTTTGGGCTAGTGAAGGGAAGGTTCAGTGCGCTGGTTAATTTTGGCCTGCATTCAATAGAAACTGGAGGGATCTGTCATGCTTAATAGGCTTTACATCAGGAGTGGGACTTCTATATGCCCAGTAGCATCAGAAGCAGCATGGAGAGGTGGCCCCTTTAAGTCTTCATTGCAGCTTGTTCTAAGTGTTTTAAAGACCACAGTTAGTTTATGAATGCTCAATGAATGAAAGAGCTTATCAGTGCGTTTGTCAATATTTGTAATTGTGTACATCATGCAGTAAGTCTTTATACTGCAGAAATTCATTGTAATGTACATCCTTCAATTGAGCATGCACCTTATTCTCCATGTCTGTTGTCACCCTCACCCTTGACATGCCTTGTTAGGCAAACTTATAACAGCTGTCGTGGGACATTGGCTCAGGGTGTAACGGCTTCACACCTCAGAGGAGCCCTAATGATTCCTCTGATTCAATTTAACAGCACTCCTCAGCCACAGTGCATGATCACTGACAATATCCAAGAGTGGAAGAGCACAGAGATTTTATTCAATAGAGGGCAAAGGGACAGGAAGAGGAGGAGAGTGACGGGAAGGAAAGAAGCAGAGTGCAGGGAAGCGAGTGAGAAATTTTTGCACATGTGAAGTGGAGAGTGATGGAGACAGAAGAAGACTTTTATTCAATAGAGGGCAAAGGGAGGTGGAGGAAAGCAACATGAAAATATGTATCTGCAGAGCAGTGGGAAATCATGCACATCCATATAGTATGTGCTGTACGCTACAGGAGAGAGCAACAGGAATTCTAAATAAGGCAAAACATAACAACTCCATTTCAAACTGACATAACACTGACACTCTGCAGGTAATGTGGAATATACAGAATACAAAACAGCTTACTGACTGATTGAATTTGTTCTCTAAGCCATAAGTTGACATTTTCACAGCTTTATCATTTAAGGTTGTATATTTGAATTATTATAGTGAGAGTGGATGTTTCACTTCCTGTCACTGTCTATTGTTTTCTCCTCCTGATTATCCTCATGTGGTTCACCTACATTCAGTTGCTCTTGCCTGATAGAATCTGAAATCTCTCACTTGTTCCCTCCTCCCCAGTGGTTCAGAAGACTACAGAGTAAAACAAACATTTTCAGACACAGCTACACTTCGTTAGGGATTGGTTGTATGTATTATGAGGTACTATTAGCCCGCTTTGAATTTCCCCTTAGGGGGATTAATAAAGTTTAAATCAATCAATCAATATGAGATATAATAATTTGCACTTTTAGTTTGGACAGCACTAGAAAATGGTAAATTCACTCTATAGTAGACTAAGGATTGGTGAACAATGTGGGACACATTCTGTCTCTCTGTCAGTTTATTTATTTATTTTTCCTTTTTTGGGTCCGTTATACTTAAACTAGCAGCTGTTGTGGTTTTATTAATCTTCAAACGTGTGAAGCAAAAAATGAAGAAATAAATAAATAATGTCAAACTCAAACTTGGTGGTTGAACTCCCTGGAAGAAAGCTAATAAAGTATGGAGAAGGCATTGAATAGGGATTATTTTTGCCAAACCATTCCTGGCAACATCAAACAAGTGAAACTGAAAAAGTGTTAAGTGCTGAAATTGTTGCAGCTAGTGTGCTAGCATGCCAACAGATTCATCTCCATGCCAGTAGATCTAACACCATGCCAGCAGGTCTAGCTCCATGCCAACAGGTCTATCTCTATCTCAACTGAATAAAGTCTGCCAATCAACCCCACAGCCGTGTCCCAACCCAAGAGCCACATATTTTGGAGACTGCATTTGATTGACTGATTGCATCACAGTGGTGTGATTATAGAGTGTCCTGGCCAACACACCGTGGGTAAGGATAAGCTCATGATTTAAATGATTCCAGAGAGGGCTGAAGAGTTGACCTTAAACTGAGATTGTTCTATCAAAGTAATATCCAGGCCTATGTTTGTGTAGATTTTCAAATTCCATTCTATGTGCATGTCATACATGAAACTTACACAAAACCTCCTCATGCATTATGTTAATTACAGTCTCTTTGTTTCCACTTATTATGTCATTTATGTCTTCTGTTCTTCTTCAGGAGTCAAATGGTTTAGATCAAAGAAGTGCTGTGAATGAGGTAAAGACTGAGTAAGGGAAAGAGCTCCTCCTCTGGCTGAAGCATGTTACTATTCTGAAGGGAGCATACTAGAGAAGCACACACACACACACACACACACACACATAGTCGATTCCAGTTTCTTTCACTTGTCAGTAGAGAAAAAGCACGGTGTAGAAAAAGGAGGCTGCTTCCCTGTGCTTTTACATTGTATGATAATGTTTTATTTGTGCAGCTAGAATGAATGATCACTCTCACATTTCCATGGACATATGCAGACAGCCTCAGACAGGTGACCTCCACTGCAGAAACACGCTATAAACCCAGAGATGCCCTGTCAGGCAGCAAATGGCTTCAAGGTAAACATACCATCTCCCATGATCCTCTCCTGCTTCATGCACTAACACCATGTCATGTCGCACGTAGCAGGAGAAATGAAGCTCCACCTGGATAAGTCTCTTGTCCTCATAGGCTGATGACCTTTGTTTTTCCTCCCCATGAGAGGAGCATCATGTTGAAGAAGACGGCAGAGGCTTCATGCTGAGTTCTGTCTCTGCCCTTTTCTCTTCATTCACCCACATGTTTATTTGTTGTTGTTTTTTTAACACCTTAACTAAAATTAGATCTGCACCAATCTTTTTTTTTTCATTAAGCACATGGAACCTTACCTTCACCATCCCTGTCCTTCATTCAACAACACAACATGTGCCTCCACTTCTATGCCTCCACTTTATTCTGTTCATTTATTGATTGCTTTCTTGTTTCCACTGTACAACACTGAATATGAAAACTAAAAACCTAAGCTTGACCGAAGCTCCCAGCACCACCATCACAATTTTAATTATTGCAAAAGTCCTCCATCTGCCCCAACTCGTTACTCTCTGTGTCACTCATCATTCATTATTCACTTTCCTTGTACACAAGTGGTGAGTGAAACAGTCACATGCAGTAAAGGGTTCTTCTTCTTCACTCTTTCATTTACTCCTGATGAATTTTGACTCGCAATGTGTGACGCTGTTTGTTCAGTGACACTGGCTTTCCAGTTGTTATTGTTATTATTTTATGTATATATTTTAAATTTTATTAGCATTTACAAACATTAACGGCTATTTGAATTACACAGAACAGAACACAGAGTAAAATCACCATGAGACTGGACTTCATCCTACACATTTATGTTAATAAATAAATACATAAAAATAAATGCAGTATAGCATCCCAATGCCCATATGTCGCACATAAAGTCAAAATGGTATAAGGTAATCAGTGTCCATCTTTTTTTTAGCCAATGTTTTACAAAACATTGGCTGTAAAATTATAAGATAAAAATAAATAAATGAATAGAAATACTGTATCAAATGTGTGTGTGCATGTTTTGTCAATAGTGAGCCAGAAGAACAAACAAGTCACTTTTTAAAACACTTCATGAACAAGTAAACATAAATCTGTGATTAATTCATCACTAACCATCGTTTAATGTAAAGATCACCCCATGTTCAAAAATTGTATATACATTATGTTTTTGTTATAGCTGTTTGTTTTAAAGGCTTCACAAGAGCCTAATGTCAGGAATCTGACATTTTTTCTTTGTTGGACTTGTTTTTCAGAGACTGGTGACCCCCACTATCCCAGGAGGGGACTGAAACATTGAAAAAAAATGTGGGCCCTGCGTATCCAAACACTGGCATAACGACAACACAAAACAACAGAACAGCCTTAAAACAAATCAAAGTAATATCATGTAACTTATGAGTGAACATTGTTGCTGTCATGTGCAAACTTAATTTGGACAGATAACTTTCATTTGAATGTGAGCAGAAGAATATCTCAGTCAAAGTAATATCCATAAACTGTACTGAATTAACATGTGAACATTGTTGCTGTGAAAATCTACATGTTGGGAATTATGATGTTTCAGTGTTAATCTGAACCAATGGGATGGGTGGGCACAGCAAGTCCATTCTGGGTTTAATTTTGGAGAAGGCCACTTAAATATCATTCTCCACGCTTAGTGTCTAAACGTGAGGGGGCAAATTTATTTTGCATGGTTTTATTTAAAATTTTAATTACTACTTTTCATCCTTTTTTACAATCTTGGATGAAAAATGGTATTTATTAAACTTTATTTGATTTCTGGAAATCATCTTGTGACCCCACCCTCAGCGCCTTGTGACCCCCTGGGGGGTCCCAGGCCCCACTTTGGGAACCCCTGGATTAGACATGACTGTGCGGTCCTGAGGTCTCACACACCATCTGTGTGGAGTGCAGAGCAGCACCATAGCATGACCAGACTTGGTGAGGACACCATTGTAGCGAGGACAGCAGCAAGACGTCCCTGACCTCTCAGAGAACCACTTTGTTTGTTTTCTCTTGGAATCCAACCATCTGAAACCTGATGTGGAAAAAACAGATGAGCTGTGGCAACAGACCTGAGTGGTCAAGGCTTTCGCTGAAGGAGGTGCTATTAGCCGGCCCGACGGCAGCCTGCCACACACACTGGCAGGTGGGCTAACTGCACCATTGTTTCTCCATTCATAGAGACTGGTTCCAGTTGTTTGTTTCTCCTCATCTCTTCCCTATATACAGACCCCAGGTTATAACTATTATGGATGACCCCTCTCTGGACTTTGACAATTCCATAACACTATAGTGATATAGTTAATAATGAAATAAATGTTTGAATAAAAAAAAAAAAAAAAAAAAAAAAAAAAATATCATTATAATAAATGACTGCATTGTGTGTATATTAGGATGGTGAGTATATAACTATATACAATATATATATATATATATATATATATATATATGGACTTGAATATGAAGGCACCTGCTCTGGCAGCGCCGCTGCTCCCTCAGTATGAATGCTGATGCGAATGTAATCACTGGTGTGTATGCAGCAGGATGGTGTGAAGTCGTTTACAGTGCGAATGACTTCTGCACTTGGACTCTCACAGTATAGCTACTGTTCTCAATGGACACAGGCTTAAGGAAATACCATTAACTGAATCCAACACTGCTCCACTGAAAATCCCTGCACTGTTAACAGCTGCAGGTTTTTGTCTAGTTGTTTGCTTGTTTTATATCAAACAAGACATTATGTAACTGTAGGTTTTAAAGCATAACAAAATACCATACATTATTATAATGTCTTGTAATGAGACATCCTGTGACTCACATGTGACATTCTTAGCACAGATACAGCGTGACTTCATGGCAGCATCGTGGGCACATTGTATGTGTCACTGCCTTTGTTTCTGTGCTCATAATGTGACAGGAAAAAATAACCACCTCTGAAACAAACAGACATGTTTGGCATAATGGTGTTTTTGTCAAATGCATTTAGTTGCAAGAATATATATATATATATATATATATATATATATATATATATATATATATACTATATATATTGCAGCAGCAATGCAATAATGCAGAGCTAATGTAATTTATTTTTGACTAATGTAAGTATTTTTGAGACCTTATTTTACAAATCGTTGATTTTTCAAGAATTCTGCAAGATATTTGTGGTGAGGACTGTGTTATTGGGGGTAATTACTTATTATCTTGTCATAATAAAACCTAGACTGGTGACCAGAACCTGTTGTTGTATCAATAACATGAATTATTTAAGTAATACATGCAATTATTCCTGTCTTAAAAAAAAAAAAAAAAAAAAAAAAAAACTAAAAACAAAACAAAAAAAAATGACATAATATTTTAGTAAAATTTCTGGTTTGGGCTTCTGTAGTTTTCTGATTTGCTGTAAATAAAAAACGGACACCTCATGTAGACCATAATGTGCATCAATGGAGAAATATATGCACAAACTGTGCATCTCTTACCACAGTAGTACTGAGGACATTACTTCCAGGTGAAATCCCAGGAGCATTTGTTGTATGAAACATACATTACGCTGACTTTACCCTGTGACCCACCAGTCACCACTGTCTCTTGAGTGAGTGTGAGTGTTGACCTGCCATTTAAGACTTAGTCATTGAATGAATAAGCTGTTTCATTCATGCTCCACAGTCAGTAATCCATTCACCACTACAGACCTCCAAACACATCCATGCTGATGTAACAATCTAGTCACTGTAACCTGACACATGCATGCTCCTTCCTCCCAATCCACACCCCCCATCTCTGCTAAATTACTAACTAATATCTAATAGACAAATCCATGTTGTTGCTCTGATATTTTTAGAGAATGACTCAAACACCAGAGCATTGTCTGCTGAACATAAACTGAATAACCACTAGTGACATGAAAGCAATAGGCATGATGTTATCTTAGTAGCACTGCTGTTTTCTATAAAGATTCCATATTGAATCGAGTGAGACCTCCATGTCTTTACTGATTTAAAAGCAGGTCTAGGTCCTATGTTGATGTGCAAGTATCAAAGTCTCAGTCCACTGAGAAAAATGCACACACATTCATATTCAAAATATAAGCAAGTTACTTGTGAAATTTGCAACTTTACGATGTCACGACAGTTGCTGCCTTCAGCCACACTCTAAGCCCCGCCCACCTGATTCTACCATCCAACCTTAGAGCTTTGGTTCCTCTGAGTGTCTCCCTAAAATCTGCTGTATTTTATCCCATGAATCAGCAATGAGTCAGCCCATCAGGAGAGAATCTCAACCTCTACTCCTCTGATTGGCTCACTGACTTGTTGTTATTAGACCTCCAGAGAGAGGTGAAACGCTGCTACACAATGCTACCTATTGGTTCTAGAGGTGCCACTTAATGCGTATCAGTGTGCTATGACTAATTTTGGAGATGTAAAACTACATTGATCTGGTTTTGTTATGCAAAAAAAACACTAAAAGAGTATAACATAGGACCTTTAAATGTTCAGGTTAATATCCATGTTGTTGCTGTGATTTTGACAGCACCCATAAATTGCATAAATCTACCTGTGTAACCAGTGGCATGATATAAATTTGATGATATTTATTCATTAGACTCAATGATTTTCTCTTGCTAGCCAAATGAGTGTGCACAGAAATGATCCAACATTAGAATCTTTACTGTTGAAGTCTCCCTGTGAGTCTGATTCCCCCTCATACTCACCTCTGTGTTAATACGTCCTGAGCTAGGCCTCTCCTGCTTCCCCTCAGATCCAACTAATGTCCCGGCTCACATCTGTTCCCCTCCATTTCTCCCCCATCTTCATCCCGTCTTTCATCTCTCCAGCTCTCCCCTGCTCCACTGTCGTTCTCTGTATTAAGATCAATGCGTGTCCGCTGAGAGGGAACGTCTGCCCAGCTGCTAGCAGCTCCGCTTAACCTTCTGTAGTGGTTTGGTTGTACGCTGTTTGATCACGCACACAACTCCCTCTCTCTCTCTCTTCTCTCTCTCACACACACATACACACAGACACACACTCATGGTGAAGCAAACTCAAAGGCATGTACAGAAAGAGACATGCACATGCCAGCATGCACCCTCAACATGCCGACAGTGTGTGTCTGCAAAGATTTATTAACTCACTTTCACACATACACACACACACACAGCTGAATCACAGAGGCAGGCAGAAAGGTTACATTGATCTTAGTCATGGGTGAGATTGCAAAAGCCTCCATCCCTCATTCCTATCTCTCTCTCTGCCTCATCCTCCATCTGTCCACCTGTAGGTCCGTACCTCGCTTGCCCGAGCTTTCTGCTCTCTTTCCTCTCTCCACCTCCCCCTGTTGCTCCTCTATCCTCCATCAGCTGCTTCTGTTTCTCTGTGTCCATCCTTGCCCTCCTTTTCTTTTATTTGCCTCTCCCTCCATTTCTTCGTCGTCATCCTCCTCCTCTCTGAGTGCTGGTAATATTTGCCATAAATCATGACACACACACACAAATATGCACTCTGTAAGACAACACACTCAAATGCACACACACGCACACACATGCACACTTTGCGACATCCGGCTGTACACTTTGGCGGCTTGCTTACATTGTTAAGCATGCATTAACTATGCACTGGCTTCTTTCATGTATTCTGGTGTGTGTGTGTATTTATGCCTGAGTGTGTGTGTGTGTGTGTGTGTGTGTGTGTGTGTGTGTGTGTGTGTGTGTGTGACGGAGAGTGGTAAAGATCCAAGTGATTTAGCTCTGCAGTCAAATTGCTGCATTAGTCATCAGTGCACACAAAGACACACACACACACAAACAAGGCAAACACACTGAGATAATCATCACATCTTCTGAGACAACACTGAAGTTCTCTTATAATAACTTGCCACTATTCAACCAGGCCAGTGAGTTGGGAGCAGACAGATCTTCGTGATGAGATTCTCAGCTGCAGAACGTGATCAGAGTTCAGATCCCCCCCCACCCCCCCATTCCTAAAGGAAGAATGTAATTTCTGGCTGGATGTTCATAAGTGCAGTTCAAAGTCACATGGCAGCGAATAGAGAGGAGGTTAAACTATGACTGATTGGATTTCACAGATTTGCACAGTAGTCTCACAGTAACGTTGATTGGAATAATTCCCGCCAATTTTATATCTTTTCTTTGTGAGTTGTCTCCTCACACAACTGACCTTATTGTCCCTGCAAATGTTAAAACTACAGTAGTAGAAGGTTCAGACCATTAAATTCTGTCAGTGAGAGGAAAATGGCTTAATCTCAGTAGAAGTCCAACATTTATCGGTTTTCTGAAGGGATGAGTATTGCAACCAGTCCCAAAGAACCTTGTTCATCATGGATACAGAGGGACTCTGAATACATACCTCTCTCAGTATGGGTATGATGGTATCAGTCATGACTTGGTTAGGTTTGGGCAAAGAGTAAGATTTGGACTGAAAGAGGAACTTCCTCAACATTAGCCCAATGTTTGTCAAGGTCATGGCAATAACTATATGGTCAACTTTGTGGATGGCTCATGGATAACATAATTTGGTATTTTCACATGGCAATCATCTCCTGCATCTCTGTTTTGCAATGAACTGCAAATAAACCAACAAATCATCATGAAACAGTGTGAACATTTGGTGAAAAATAGTTTAAAATATATATATATATATATATATATATATATAATGTTTTAACCCTTTAAAACCCACTGCTAGAATCCATAGGACGGTCCATAAAAACGTCTTTCATTTTTGTTTTTCCTTCTTCTCATACTACGGCCTGACTGATAAACCAAAGATAGGGATTTTGTTGCTGCAGAACCCAATCATATACATTTACTATCTCAGTCTGATTGTGTGCTAACAGATCACATCTGTGGCAGAAGCTGGAGGATTAAAATGGATAGCTGGTTTGTACCAGGAAGAGTTAAAAGGGAAGAGGAAAAAGTCAGATGCTGAATCAACAAGTGATCTCAGACACGACAGAATAATTGTATTTCCTACATGATTTGCATTGTTGTGGAGTTGGAGTTGGGTCACCAACATTTCTGAGAACCACTAGTGTAGCCAGATTATTTACAACCATTGAAATGCAGTTGAAACCTGATGTTACAGCACGTGTGTGTTGGTATCTATCACAAAAATATGTGCTGCACTGTAAGAACAAGTGTGGTGAAAGTGTGTGTGTGTGTGTCAACTCTGACAGGACAGATTTTTAATATTTACCTTTGTTTTCTTTCTCGCCAGTGTCAGTTCAACACTTGCAAGATTAAAAGGCTATACAGCCCGGCAGTGTATGACATGAGTCTCAGCACCGGCACCCATCATGTTTTATGAAAGCCTGCACACCGCCTGCGTTGGTTTTGACACGCGTCATCACCTAAGGAAACACTTTTGTGTACACAATCTTATTTCACAGCCTCTGCACGTGTCAACGCTCCAGAAAAAAGCAGGTTCATCATATTTGCTTCCTGGATGACTACATGCTCTCCACCACCACACCTCACCTCTCTTTGTTTATACAGCACATGTGTGCCTTGTATGCGCGACAAGCGTGAAATGACACGGACTGTGTGAAACCGCTCACTGACACAGCTCGGATGTGTCATGTATAAGAGCAAAGCTGTATTTCCCAATATTTGATGAACAGCACATAATTGGAAATTACAAATAATGGCATCATGAAATAGTCTTCATTTTTCATTCAACATCATCATCAGTTGACCAGCACCATAGGCATGAACCTATCAGGTCTCTTGGTGATGTACAGTGCATGAAAAATGTTGTTTTACTTTGGTTATGAAGTTATTGTTTCACATGAATCATCATTTTAACAAATGAATCTAATTTGTCTAACAGTATCAGAGCAGACAAGGATAAAGTCAGTTACACAACAGTGACTGATGCTTGCTAGCGGAACTTGCATAATCCAGCACAGGTTGGTGTTTTTACCAAAGAGGATGAAGCAGCAAAACGAACCAGTTCAAAGTTGCCCATCGACTAAATATTCTACAAGCATGAAAAGTTGTACCCATTGATCAGTGTAAGAACTTTTTATACTTAGTAGCTGACATTTTAACTTGTTATTGCAGGAAAACATTGCTGTGGGTGAAACTAATACTTTGTTTGTGTTGTCTGTGTTCCCTGTATGCAAGTCAATATTTCTGTGAAGATGGGAAAGTGTACAACATAAGCTCCCTAACTTTAAATTCTTAAATAATTCCCCCCTAAATTCAGGAAAATTGTCCAGCTGTCCCAACTTTCTCTTTACAACCATGCAGCTATTTTCAAATGCATATGGATGCATGATCCTACAGTTAGCTGTGTGGCTACAACCGGTCAACCTGCAGACATGAGGCTCTTCTGTTCGTGATACAACAGGGAAGTGCACTCTTTGTCATTTGAGTGAATTGTGATGAGTGCAAATCAAATAGGTAACAAAATACCTTAATGAAATTAGATTAGAGAAGAGTTGGTTACTAGGTAACAGACACAGATATTGATAACCAATGCCACATTGATTATATTGATGATTTACATGTTTCTGACTTTTCCAGGCAAAAGCTGACCTGCCATGACGTCACTGTGTAAACACAATACAATGTTGTAAGGGTAATTTAATCAATAACAATACATCATGGTTTAAAAGGCCACACAGTGTGTTTTTGTATGTCATTTTTGAACCTGCAGACTAATACCAGCTGCCAGTGGATACAGTCTGAAATACTGTGGGGTGGACACTGGAATTTGCACAAAATGTGAAAAGTAAATAGACGTGCTGAATGTTTTTGTTTATCTTGCAGATATAGTTCTAATATGCATTTGAATTGGCACAGATCAGTACGACTTCAGGTTAAGGTTTGTTCCTGTGTCTGTGAGTTGACCCTGACTGCATGTCTTACCTGTGCCTATAATTACTCCCTATAGAAATAACCTGTAGTGTATATTTGAGGGTAGGTGGCCTCGATAACAGCAGTAACTCAGAAAAATGACCAGTCCGAGTGCAGGATAATTAAATTATGTCAGAGGAAGACACTCTAACAGCCGGCCATGTTGCAATGATTAACCAGCAGTGTTAGAGGCGCTTGGTCATATCATAAGTTAAAAAGAAACACACACACACACACACACTGGCCAGATCATATCCATGGCCATTGCCCCAGAAATGACCTCCTTAGTGTATGACGGATTTTTGTCCATTCATTGCTCCTCCTTACAGCACTGCCTTAATGTCTGTTTCTATCTCATCACATTACACAGGCTCATAGTTCCAGTGGCCAGGGTGCATCTCACTGTGCATCAGTAGTAGATGAGATGATGGCTGCAGTCTAGAGTTGAAATTGCACACACACACGCACACAGGAACACACATGGTTGTCTTGCTGTAACTGTGACAGCCTTGTGTTGACTACTTTCCCCGAGGCATCTAACCTTAAGCCTCACCTTCACTGAACCCTGCATTACATAGGAAGTCAGAAGTCAGAAATCTCCTGCTCCTGAGCTGTTTTTACAACCTCCTGTGGTTCGGTTTGGGAAAACAGCTGGAGGGAAAACATGGAGGCCCGAGAGATCTGCACTGTTTTATCATCCATCAAAGTTGTGTTTCAACTTTTGATTGCACAGAGGAGGAGACAATGACATGGATTGCTTTTCTCCTTAAGACAACTGCAAGCAAAGAGACTTGCACTATGTAGAAGACTGAGCCCGGTGTCTTTGATGTACATGATGGTTGATGTTGGTTTCACTGTGGGAACTAACAAACAATTTTCCCATCCATTCTGTCACATGCATATCTGAGCATAGCCAAACATATTTGTTTTAAGTTTGTTTTTTAATCACACTGTGGCTCTCCTGAAGTTCTCTGGCGCCCCCCCTGGAGAGGTGCACCTTACTCTTTGAAAACCGCTGAACTACATTATGTAGCCCACAAAAACACAAAAACGCCACTCAAACTACTCTTCATGTTGACTTTTGAGACAGAAATATTAACTGAAATTGATGATGATGGTTTGTTTCTATCCTGATCACTTTTGCTGACTTTACACTCTTGATGCTCAATTCTGATCTGTTGCCTATATCCAACTTTTTTCACTGTCTGCTTACATGTTCTATTAGAAGTGACCCATATCTGATATCTGTATTTACACGTGTGACAACCAACAAGCAATCAATGCAGTCTGGCTACCAAAAGAGGAAATAAGTCGGTGAACTATGCAGTTAAACAACATGGACGCTGACAAAATGGACAAAAGATGTCGAGCCAATGTTTTTCCAAAGCAAGTTTAGAGGTGAACAGAATATTGGTCTCATTTTAAGGCAGAGGAGAAAGAAGAGAGCCATCAGGAAGGCCTGGGCGTATGCAGCAGTGATCGGTTATCATCATCAAAATGCGCTATCGTCACAGTATTGATGATGTACGACTCACAATGCCAGGAAATATCCAGTCTGTTTGTTTAGATTACAGACTTACTCCTATCTGATTTATTTCCACATATGAAGGAGGCCTGGATCCCATCTGACAACATCAGATTTAATGCATTTTTTTTCCCATTTACGTGTTCATGTTACAGATCTGATCAGTGCAATGTGAGAGGATAAAATCTGAATTGGGTCACTTGAACCATGTAGTGTGAAGATGGCCTCTGCCTGACTCGGAGGAGGAGCCTGCAAACAATGAATAATAGAATTTAAATTTGAATATCTACATATCCATGACCACTCTGATCATCACGTGTGATGTGGAAACTCCTTGATGAGATTGCGCTCTCCATTGTTAATTACAGATTTGAAGATATCTGCATAATGTATGTATTTAACCAAATTCTACTGCAGTTTCACAGTGAAGTCATCCGTCTGCTTATCTGTCATTCTTACTTCTACATGTCTACTTAAATCACTTCATCAATCACTAAAGCATGTTTCCTGTGAATAAACCCAACCATTCCCCAAAGAAATGTTTAATTTGACACATTCATCTTCACATTTATTTAACTCGTCTGAGTTCTTTGTTGCATTTTCTCTGCTCAGCTTTCCTCACATACGTCTCTAAATGCTGCTTCAGAGGGCCCTTTTATTAATTATAATGTACCCTGTTTGTGTTGGCAACAAACAGCCACATTTAATGGATTAGACTCTATTGAAAACCACAATCAGCCCCAAATTCCACCGTGTGAGTGTATGTCACGTATCAATGCGACAGGCTTCTGAATCCTTCCTCAGAGGTTAAAATCTCTAAACTCTTTTGAATTATTCTCCTCAACTGGTAGAGTTCCAGATATAAAATATATTAAAAGACACACAAAAATCTAATGTTTTAAGTTTCCAGTGCAAATACTCCTCTCCTCTCTCTCCCCTGCGTTTGATACAGTGAACTTCCTGTGCGCACAAGAGCCCAGCCACACGTCTCAGCTCTGTGAAGAGAGCATCCAGTGAGACCAAAACACCAGGCTCCAGTGCACACACAACAAGTAGAGAGTGAAAATACAGGCATTTATAGAAAATCATTCAAGAACATTGCACACACACACACACACACACAAAACCCACACACACATAAAACACATGCACACACATACACACCTTGTTAACCTCCATATATCACCTCAGCATGACAAAATCCCTCGCTTATTACGCCTCCTGTTTACACTTCCTGTCTGTGGCTGCGAGGGATTGTGGGTGTTGTATTGAAATATTGACTCGAAATATTCCCACAGGTCCAGACTGCACCGACTCGTTGTCAAAAGTATTAAATGTCACACACTTCAGCAGCCCACACACACCAAGTAAACATGAATGCCGCACATGTGCCGACACACACGTGGCGTCATGATGTCGAAGAGGTTCGCTGTTATAACCTCAGTCAGGCACACAGACAGGAGCGGAGCTGCATACAGGTGAAGTCATTCAGCTGAGCAGCCCGACTACTGCCTGTTAACACACACTGACACACACCCCTTAATGCAGAAAACACACACACACACACACACACACACACTGATGAATGAATGAACAAGCATCTTTGCTCAAGGATCTTTGCTACATTTCAGATTCACTAAACTGAACCGAGCCTGCCTGTCTGACTGCGTGTTTGTGTGTGTGGTTGTGAGTGTGTTCATGCTGATGCTAATGTGTATGTGTGCTTGTGAATAAACATGAACTTTGCCGTGAGCATTTTTCCAAGAGGCCTTAACTCTTCCCTCCTTGGAGAAAGGGCCCTTAACCAGCCCTATCTGATAACTGGCTATTGATTTAGTCTCTCACAAACACAGACACACACACACCGTTTGGCCCTCCCCACGGCTGACGCGCAAGCACACACACACACACACACTCTCTCTCACGCTCTGAGTGCTGGCATGTCAACAGACTGCAGCAGCTAGACTGAGCAGCAGACACCACATCCCCCACGAATGAAAGGCAGCTAATTAGGACGGAAATTAAATGGTGAGATGCAGCGATAGAATCCAAATAGAGTTCAGCTGAGCAGCACGGAAAGACAAATAGAAAGGGTGAATGTGTGTGTGTGTGTGTGTGTGTGTGTGAGGTCACTCTTTCCTGTTCCCTCTCCACCCGAGCCAGCGGTAATCAAATCATTCTGTGCACTTGAAAGTGGCCGAAAAGTCTTAAAAGACGGCTGCTTGTTACGAGGGAGTGAGATGAGAGATGCTTTGATGGACACTAAACAGAGTTCAGTTGAGAGGCACGGTGATGAAATGAGCTGAGAAACTCGTCCTTGCCCAGTAATGTATCCCCCCTCTCTCTCTCTGGACTCGATTCCCTCCTTGTTGTTGTCGTTGCCCTTCCCCTCCCCCCGAATTAAAATATTGATCTGAACCACCCACCTTTATTTCTCGTATCAGTGTGCAGGGTGATTGGCTTTTTCATACTGAGCTGAAACAGCCAATCTGTGTATAAAGGGGCTAAAAATGAACGGAAGATCTGAGCATAGTCTATATCTGGAGATGGATTTGGTCACATTGACTTCAAATCAAAGAGCCGAGAGATCAGAAACCTGGAGGTGTGAGGAGACTTTGTGCTTTAGAGCTTTAGATCACATTACATCCTTTTCATCAGCAGATATGAGTTTGCCCTCATGTGTATTTACAGTTTCTTACTTGTCACCGCTTTGTGAAAGCCACATCAGTTCAAATTTGCTCAACTTCAATTTTTCAGATAAGCTGAACAGTGAGAACTGACTGAGACCACGATGAACGCTGAATGAATCTTTTAAAAACCCACTGTCTTGGCTGACAGGTGTAGACACATGGTTTTCCAACACATGGAAATGGAGACTGATGTGTTTATGTACACCAAACCACCATGTGAGACAGTAGCCAGGTTTACATGCAGCCTTTTTGTTTCATTCTGATTCAAATCATTCTGAATGAAGATTTTGTGACAACTGTTTACATGTGACTTGAACTATTCTGATCATGTGCCACTGCATTCATTCAGAATAGACTTTTTTTTTAAGAGTTGGCCCAAGACACCCCACTGGATGCACTGGTTTGGGCCAGATTCAAACCAAAATTATATGCAAATGGATTGGGTCATTTTTCTTTCTCCACTCTTTCTGAATCGGGCCAGGTCAAGTCTGGGCTTCAACACCCACAGGTTTGGCCGGGTCAGGTTTTATATGTCAGGCTCGTTGAGAGCTCTATCACAGATTAATCAAACCATCATTTGACTGATCAAAGATGGAGCCTGTGCAGAGAGAACGTAACCAGACGATGTTCTGTTTCACTGTTTACATGATATGATTTCAATCGGTTTGGGAAAAAGAATATTCCCCTCTGAAACTGAATGAAATTCCATTTGGATTGAGCCTCTTTGTTCTGATTGAAGTGTTTATATGGAGCATTTTCATTTGGTTTGGACTCTCAACTGATTCTAATTGGAATATGTGGCTTCATGTAAGTCCAGCTAGTGTTGTAGGTGTGACAGAGATCAGTCAGTGGAGCAAACTCATAGAATGTTTGTGCTTTGTCCACAAATGTATTTTTTGGTTCAGTCTCACTGCTCATTTGTGCACAGTGGTCGGTCACACAACAGAGTTCATCACTAGCTGGTCACCATGGAGTTAAAGAGCCTGACATCTCCTTCAGGACCAGAGGCAGAGATAAATGGAGAGTGAGTGTTGAACGTGTAGAGAAGGACAAATTTAAATGATTGAGAATGTTGCTCTTTATCTAGCTTGTTCACTATAATGACTTCATACTGTTACTGCTGCTACTAAGTGGTCTGAAAACCAGAATTTGCATATTTTATTAATTCAGTAAAAATGTTAACTTGTCACACTAATGTACTGTGTACTTCATGGCTAGGACTCCAGAGAAATGAGAAGGAAGGAAGGAAGGAAGGAAGGAAGGAAGGAAGGAAATAAAGCTTGATTTTGGAAAAATGCAATACATTATTCAAGATGAAAAAAAGAAAGTGCAGCCACAATGAAAAAGAGAGAGAATCAATGAGATGCAGGGAAAAAAAAGTCCAGTTTTGGCTAAAAAAAAAAAAAAAAAGAAAAGAAAAAAAGTAAACTAAACAAATGCACAAATCAGTCGATGAATGATCTCAGTTTGCTGCCTCCCGGAGGACCGCTGTGTTGTCTGGAGTGGGAAAAATCTGCAAGTGTTGAGCAGGAGAAGAAGAGTGTGTACCTCTGCACTGCGCTGAGCCATGCAGAGAGTCATCACTGAGGCCCACAGTACTGCTCACATTCACACAGTCACTCATTTAACGCCTATATGGCCTCTGATAATAAAATAACTATTGACTGCTCTGCTCTTATTAGCTGATGTGACTCTCTGCTGCAGGTGTAGACTTTCATTGTGCTTTCATCTTAAGGCCTTTTTATTGTTTTATTCTGAGTTCTCTCTTCTATAAATGTGTTTTTACTGTAAACTCTGCGCACAAACTCCATTTGAAAACCTGTGGGACTGTATAAAGACTGAACTGTAGGCTCCTGCTTTGCGTTTCTCTCTCTCTCTCTCTCTCTCTCTCTCTCTCTCATTCGCCCCTCGCTCCCTGTCTTCATTCCTTCCACCCGCCGTCTGTATGTTTCATCACAACCTCGTGTTTAATCTTGAATTAGTAGAAATACATGTCAGTCACACTATTAATTCTATTAAAGCTGTGTTTTGTGAAAAAACTGGGTTTAGTGCTGATGTGAAAATCACACTGACAAACGTGCTCTCTCTCTCTCTCTCTCTCTCTAGCCTCAGGATTGAGTTACAGTGAAATTAGTGGGATTTAAAATGACACTGTTCATTAATTACATGATGAAATCCCTTCTTCCTTCCTTCTGCTCATCTCTCTTTCTTTCATCTTATCTGCCTCTTCCTCAGTTGTTTCGACAAATCCTTTTCTTCTTTTTCTATTTTTCCCCCTGTCATCCTATCTTCTTCCTTCCTCCGTGTCTCTGGTGTTTTCTGACGGTGGTCTCCATTTTGTTTCTACACAGTTATGGGCTTCAGTTATGGCCTTCCTCTCTCCGTGCTTCCATTTCTCAATTTTCTACCTTTGTGTTTCCTTCTTCACTCACTGCTATTAAGCGCTCTCTCTCTTTTTTTCTCTCTTTACACTACTCATTCTTTGTTTTTCCTTTCTTCTTTCACTCCCACCTCTTGCTCTATCGCTCACGCACTGCAGTTTTTTTTTTTTTTTTTCTTTCCAGGAGGAAACATTTTAAACCTCTGAGGCCTGAGCTGTCTCTGCTGCTCTTCCCTTTCAATTCTGACAAATATTTGTTTCATTTCAAGGAAGAGCACAGAAACAAATGATATGCACGTAACAGAGCGTTTGAAAAATGTACATCGTAAAATAAAATGTTCACTTTTAGACAGAAAAGACAAAGTTTCCCTTCTTTATCCTGTTGAACTGCATTTCACATTCAAACAGTGTCAATAACAAATAATCTCCACACGTCCTGCTCTCTTCCTCCTTCCTTACCCTTCTTATTTCTCCTGTCATCCCTCTCTCTCTCTCCACTCTGTGTGGAGACTCACACGTTCAGAGCTGTACAGGCCAGAGGAGCAGCACAGGTTAAAACAGAGACCTTCAGAGAGATGTAATAGCTCTAAAAAAATCTATAAATTCAGGATCTGGGCTCAGAAATATGGACGATCAACAACTGGTCCTCCGATAAGTGACCTCACCTTGGAATTATCAACAAAGAAAAAGAGAGAAAAAGAAACATTATTGATTACTGAGTGTAGAAACACCTGAATCATGCTTTCATTCCTGTTGAATATAGTGTACATGTTGTCAAACTTGCACCACAGAAAGTCCTGTTTGCACTTAAGAGTTGATTTATTTTTGTCTTTGTGATTTTCCTGCCTTGATATATTTATCACAGAGATTCCGGTCGCTACAGATCCTGACACTGAGTCCAGGACTGGGCTTATGTGATGCAGCTGTTATCAAATACCTCGGCCCCTTAACAGCACCCTAATCCCTGAGAGTCATTCCAAGTGTTAAGAGTGATACATTACTATGTAAACTGTAACACTTGGCATAACTAATGACTTTTTCAAATTAAATAATGCATTTGCAGTCATCACATTTGAACGGGCTCATTACTTGTGACCTTATGTGAAAATTTAATTTCAACACGTTATGATTATTGATTGCCCAACTTGGTCGACGTGGTCAAAACACTACCAGCATAATGGCTGACCATTCAGGGTTGAGTTTACCATTGTGGACATACCGAAATTATGTTTCTGTCCTCAAGATAAATGACAAGAATGTTGTGGCGATCAATCGTCCATGTGCAGGTGTGACAACTGTCTCCACAGCGAAGACCAAAGACCAATGATTCTAATCTTCTGAAGCAGCGAACCGAACAACACACGTCTACAGAGCTAGCCACTAAAGTCTTGTTTGGAAGGCCTGTCAAGGCTCCAATAAATGCACCTATCAGAGGTTTCAAAACATGTCTATGGTGTTTGATTGTTACAATGATAATGGGCACAATGAGAGATGAACTTTGACAGCTGTCTTCTACACTGTGCCACAGGAACACCACAATAACAGCTAATATGTGCATTGATAAGACTGGGAATAAAGCTCCAAAGTAACTAATTACTTATATAGGCAGTGATGTGTATTGCATTTGAATTACTTTTGATTTTACAGTACCAAAGATCAAAGGTTTGGACACACAGTCTCTTTTGGTGTTTTTTCTTCATTTTCATTTCTTTCTACAATGTAGATTCAAACCGAAGACATAAAAACTATGAAGGAACACATATGGAATTATGAGGTAAACAGAAAAGTGTTAAACAAAGCAGAATATATTTATATTTTAGATTTTTTTAAGAAGCCACCTCTTGCTTTGATTACAGCTTTTTGCACACTTTCGATTCTGTCATCAGCTTCATGAGGTCGTCACCCAGAGTGGCTTTTCAACAGTTTGATGGAGTTCTCAGAGGAGCTGAGCACTTGTTGGCTGTTTTGCCTTCACTCTGTGGGTCCAACTCATCCCAAACCATCTCAGTTGTGTTGAGGTCAGGAAACAGATAACACTTGTTTTAATTAACACTTATGTGTTTACTATATAACTCCATATGTGTTCCCTCATAGTTTCTTCGGTATTGAATCTACAATGTAGAAAGTAATAATTGAGTGAGAAAGTGTGTCCAAACCTTTGACTGGTTCTGTGAGTAACTGCGATTGATTACTAGTTTTCAGTGCTAGCCCAACACTGTTCATTTCAGCTAGCAGCAGTAATACCAACCTTAAAGCAGCTCCTGGCTTCCTCTCACTCTTGAGGCCGAACCTTGCTCAGAGGGATCAGTCAGTATCTTTTGCAGCAGATATTCTGTGGCTCAGCACCAGACCGCGGCCAAAATTTACCCCCAGCCTCCGAGAGGATTAATCTAGCATTGTGCTAGTGTTTCCCTTTGTTGGTGTGTGTAGGCGTCAGCTGTAGTCAAAGGGTTAAATCAGTTTTCCAGGTTTTAATCAAGGAAAATATTCAAAGTTGAGACATGAGCCACATTAGGTTAACATCTGTCTTTTTGATTCGGCTGTAAATACAGCTCCAGTCAGCAGGCGCTCAACAACAAGGCTCACTGTAGATCTGCATTGATTCTGCTGTGATTTAAAGTCAGGCAGCTCCATTAGAGGAAATGAATTCTGAATGACCCTGAAGGCCTCAGGGTGGGCTCTCCGCTTTTATTTCCCTCTCTGTGTCTCTTTCTCATTGTGTCTTTAACTCACTCGCCCACCCCCCTTTTCCCAATCTCTCTCTATCACCCCTGAGCTATATAGAAGGCCCATGTTATCACCTTCTGTTAACCATAAAATCAGTTTTATGATTTTGTGAGGAAAATCCCTTTTGACCAACAGTGACCGGATCAAGAAACCCGGAGCTATAGTGTGTGTGTGTGTGTGTGAGAGAGAGAGAGAGACAGAGAGAGAATGTGTGTGTTTTATTACATTCATGGGATTTGACAGCTTTATAGAAACCAAAATGGTGTTTGAAGACTGGACTGTGCATATATGCTGACACACACTGCATGTCCAAACACACACACACACACACACACAAATCAAGCAAATCCATGCCCAATTGTCTCACAGAACTAACTCTATTGATTGTCTTCCTTGTCTTGTCTTTTCCCTTCCTCCTCTCCTCTGTATCTGTTTTCCTTCCCTCTGTATCTCTGTACCACTTTCACTCCCTCCCACCATCTCTCTCTCTCTGTCTTTCCTTCTGTAATTGATTCCCCTCTCTCGAAATCCCCACATCACAGGAAGTGTCTGCTGGTCGAACCACGTTTGACCTTGACACTAAGGTTGAAGATAAAGGAAAACAATCTGGTCCGAACACATCTGTCCAGATGTGTATAAAATATAACTGTGTTGTATCAGTTATCAAAGAGTTTTAGTCACTGAGCTTCCAACGTCATCTTAATCCTTTTAGAAAATCCTTTATCTGAGTTTAAAGCTCCATAAAAAAAGCTTTAAATATGATCCATGTCAAAGGATCAAGTTGTTTCATTACTGAGACATGGCTACAGGACACATGATGGGTGATCAGAGCATAGCACACAGGTGTTGATCAAAGTCCCAGGTAATGCAAAGTCATGTAAATGAAAACAACAGAGTCAAACAATAATTCTGATTGTGTCATAATAATGTGCAATAATAGTGTTCCTACACAGCAACCTTCTCATCTCCTACCACTCAGCCTCTCTGGTTCATCCTTGTATCCTCAGCAGATCCTTCTCTCTGCTTCAGTGGTGGTGACTCTCTGGACCTTGTGCTGTTTACTGCAGTTATCCCTTGTCTTTTCCCTCATGTTCTTTGCTAACCTGGAGCAGAGCTCCAGCTCATGCTGCCTCCACATCTGCCAGACTACAACCTCAGACCTCTGTCTTCAGCTGAACACCTCACCTCCTCCCCCCTACCAGCAAGCCTGTCTCCACCCTCACCCTTCACAACCTTCAACCTCATTCATAGATTTTCCAAACACAGACCTGCCAACACTCCCTCTGAGTCCTGTGTCTGTGTCTGTCCAAACATTATCTCAACCATCAGTTTGCTGACTCTTTCTCACTAGAAAGAGTCAGCAAACTGTCCTTACAACACCACAACCATACTCACTCTATGTCTGACAGTTTAACTCCCCAGCTACAGTCATTTACAATATTTATATCATATTCAGCTGGTGCTAGAAATACTTTTAAATATATTCAGTGTTCAACCCAGCCACCAGTTTCCCTTTGTTTTGAATTATAGGAAAATTTGAAAGTGTAATAACCTGATTATACAGTTCAGATAAGGTTAAATCATTGTCTTCTTTGTGTGTGTGTTTGTGTGTATTCAGTGTTCAATGCACAATGATGTGTGCACAATGAAAATCAGTGGCTGTCTAGACTGGTTAGACAATGCATTTAAAATAGTCTTACTCAAATCTTTTATGATCAGGGGAAAGTGTGTGTGTGTGTGTGTGGGGGGGGACTTCTCATTTCTCTAAAATGTTATTTAAAGGTCAAAGTAGTGGGTTATTTTCTGGTGATGAAACACCCCTACCTTACGAAAGCACAGGCAATTTCAACTTAACACTTTAGATGTAGTTAGATACGACTGGCATTGAAAACCTCGTACACTTAGTAGCAAAGCATCTTGGGTCAAAGTGTTATCGTGCTGTTGGATTGAATTCAGCCCTGAAACGGATACAACTGCATTCATGATCTCAGATATCCAATACTGTACACTGACAGTGGAGAAGTGGAGGAGCCTTGATCAGAGTAAAGCAACGTGTCGGAGCCGGAATGACTGGAAAACGAACGGGTGAAAGAAAACTACAGAAAGCTCTCAGTCTCTAAAGAGGCAGCAGAGCTCAACATTTATTCTAAATGAACAAACTCTGCTGCATGAGAGATGGTGAGAATACAGAGGTGAGTGTGACGATGGTTGCACTGCTCTTACTGCAGTTCCTCACTCACTAAACCAACCATAATAAACCCAGACCTAACAATTAAAACTAATTCCATATGATATTATTCAAAACATTGAGTAAAATAATAAAAATGGTATAAGTAACCCTTAACCTTGGAGATCAGGAACAGTTGCAACATATTGAAAATAGTCAACATTAAACTTCACTAAAAACCTTTTTCTTGTGTGTTTTGCCACATACTTTTTCAACAGCATTACACTTTCAATATAGTATAGTATTGTCTATTTAGGCAGACATTTTCTGATTTTTTGAATCTAATCATGAATGGAAAACAAAATAATTCCCCAAATTATATAAATGTTAACATTAATGGGTTTTTATTTCTGTTGACTGCATGTCTGTTGTGCTACTGGACAAATGCTTTATATCACCAGTCAAACCATGCTGTTGTTTTTTTTAGCCACGCTCCAGCTAGATTCTCTTTCCTGCTCAGTGACATGAAAACTGTCAGGTCGACAAAACAATTCCAACAAAGTACGGTTTGATTCACTCATACAACAGATCATGAGTGTCATCTCTTCAGCTTGTTTCTGATTGGATGATTAATACTTGTTGCACCTGTCCCTTGTCGCAGTTGTCCCCAGACTCCCCTTCTTCACTTTTGTGTCCCGTCAGAACACAATCATTGAACACGCCTCAGGTAAACAGAGACGTGAGACTGCAGCGCAACAGGATCTGTCTGACTGCTTCAAACACCTCTGACATTCAACCCCTTGTCGCAGACAAGCTAAACCTCTTTCTTATCACTCTGGAAATCTGCCGCTGCAAGTCTGTGTCATATACACGACATCCCTGCCTGAAGATACCGTGAACAAAGACAGCTGATAGATCCTTCTGCCAAATACAAGTGTGCAGTACTGCTCTGACATCTTCTAGGTGTGTCAGTGTCTTACTTTACTTTATGCGGTGGTGGGGATCAATGCAAAGAATACAGCACACTACAGTCCGACTTACTACCAGGCGTTCAGTGAGGTAAAAATACTGTGTCGGCAGAAAACAATTATAATATTATATATATATATATATAATATATATAATTAGCAAATCAACTATCCCGAGAAGTTCTGATCACTAATAGCACTATGTTCAAGTTGCATAAACAGGAAAATAAAAGTGATGTCCTTTTGAGACTCAGTCAAAGTCATGCAAAACAAGTCAAAGTCAAATCCAGCCTTTCATCAGGTTTGATTAGACAAGTTTCACATCTGTACAATGTATGACTTAGGTCTGACTGGAGTCAGGTCATGTGACTTCACTGATTGACAGTCTATGGTAGCCATGCGCTAACAAAAAAAAAAAAAAAAAAAAAAAAAGAGCACTATAACAAGAAAACATCGAAATAATGAATATACAATGAAAATCGAAATCATCTTATGTTTTATGAACAATGAACTGAATTCATTCATTCAAAAACAAAACAAAAGAATGTCTGTGGTGGTAGCCTGACTTTAAAGTGACACCTTCCTAATACCTCACTACTATTTCTAAGAGAGTTAGCAGACTAACGACATCCAATAAACAGAAAGACAACAAATAGGATAATTAGTTGAAACAATGACTTCATGATCAATTTGTTGATTAATTTTGTTTCTGATTGACCACTGGGATTGAAGCTACAACTTTGCTGATGCAGGACAATCTTCACAACTCTGAACAACCCTGCAACCAAACACAGAGGATGTATAAACACGCTGTAAACACACCAGTAACCAATCATCTCCTTATACAGGTATAGAAGCCCAATTGATAAGTATTAGCCCATTTAAACATCCAGCTGATGCAGAGGAATTCCAACATTTATGTGGAGCCGGGTTTCCAGGCACATGACTTTTTGGTTGCTAACTGCCCCTCTGTCTTCATCACTAACTGTCTGTCTGCTGTTTGATGCTGGGCAGGTTTGCAGTTGGTTGACCACATGTGTCAATTACAGCTGCTGTTAAATGGAAACAGTTTTCAGACTAAAAGAGTGAAACAATGAACTTCAAAAGGCAAAAAACAAAAAAAAAACAAAAATAAAAAAAAGTAATTGCTCCATTGTTTAAATAAACATATTATTAATATTAGTTCATTATAAATGCATTATATTATCACTTTTAAAGGCTGCAGTGGTTATTCACCACTAACAGAGAGTAAACAGTGAAGCACCAACATGGCTGTACATAAAAATTCAATCGATAATCCAATTGAGCTCGGTAATATTTAATATATACATACAATTATGTCTATTATTAATTGCTACACACAAAGGACATAATTACATTTTAATTACATGTCCCTGCAATATGTCCCTGCATCCAGATCAGCCATGTGCCTCTTCTGTCTCTTGTGTAACATGAGGAGGACTCAACACAGAGCGTGTCTCTGAATATTTCTCATAGCATACTCTCATAGGAGCGAGCAGGCTTTAATCCTCTCATTTCTGTCCACTATAGTAAATGCCATTGTACATTTATATAGTAAAACTGGAATAAAAGTAAGTGGTATAGTCATTTCTGTCTGGCAGCTGTGTATAAATGGCTGATCACAGTGTGATACACAGCAGGGTTTTAAAAGGTTCACCCAGGTCCTGCCACTGGGTAGGAACCTGTTTAAAGATGCTCGGGTTAATCTGGTCTCACTCAAGTGTTACTAGAAGGTCGGGTCATCTGGAATCGATCGAAGCCACTCGCAGATCACAGGTTAACATGCTAACATAGTCAGCAGCATGGAAGCAGTCTCATAAACACATCACCTTCCCATCAAGTGCATGAGACGGACTCTGTCCAACACCTTAACTCAAATTACTCAAGCGGAATCACCATGACACACAGGGCCAAATGAGAAACCAAGCCCTGACGCAGGACTCAAAGCCACATTGTGCTTTATGTAATTCAAATCTCTGCTCCTCCCTCTGGACTCTGTACATCTTCCAACACAACATACACAGACGCCCACATCTGAACTAGTCAGATACAGAAAGCTGCATATTTCCACATAAATGAATTTGAAAACAACCAAACACGACTCCAACCCATGTATGTCTATTGATTTAGCCAACACAATGACCTAAACCCAACACACAGCTTCAAAAAGAACAGAACAACCCTAACCCTTTGCCTAAACCTTGAGTACATATTAGCATTAATTTGTGTTTATGTTTTACAGTGCAAGGGGTCATAATGGACACTACAGTGACTCAGTACCAAAAGTGGTCAGTGTGCAACTAAAGTAGAGGAAGAGAAACAAGACAGAAAGGGTGGAACAAATCTGCTGAACTCAAATTTCCACCAGCCTGGGAAGTAATCAGCTATTCATGCTAATGTTAGCAATGCAGCAATAACAACTCGTCTGCATATCTTCTTTAGAAACATGCATCAAAAGTTCATGATACAAACTTGAATGATCAAGATCAGGTCAATCAAAGACAAAGCCACAGGATTTGACAACTACAGGATCGGTTTAAGCTGACACTGTATTTCACTGGGGAAACTTAAAAAGCTAAAAAGCTTTTCTGCCCAGGGCCATCTTCACAGGCTGAGCTGAAAATGAGTGTCAACATTTCACACTATTTTAACATCAATACACTCAAATCAAAGTCTTTAAAATGTGACAAAAAGCAAGACTATCACAAACCGCAAGATTTAACAGGAATGTGACACACTAGAGCGTGACCTTCCTGTTTGTGTCTCATTCACAGAGACACCTGAGACACTTCTGAGCAGCAGCAGAGAGTAGATCTGCTGCAGGCTGTGAATGTTTTGAATTCATTGCACACTTCTTACTTTTACATAATTCAAAGGGCCATTTGTGTAAAAGAGAAAAGTTTGAGTAAATCACCTGCCCTCCATCCACCTCTGCTAAACATGACACTTTGGTAATATCCAAGTTCAAGGATCTGGAAAGAACGCTGCCTAGACATGTGATCTGATTTGCTCTCGGACGGAGGAGCTGTGCCCAGGTGCTTGACTGAAACACACACCTCTGAACAAGACCTGACAGCTCAGGATGACATGAACATGAATGAAAATGAGTTGAAGAGAACGGGTAAATTGATGAAATGAGGACATACACATCCTGGCATACACACACATGTCAGAGAGGAAGAGGAAAATTGATTGCAGCAATCTGTAACAAAGATTAAAATCATATGTGTGAAAAGCTGGTGTCACACACAGCGCACGCAAAGTCAGAAAATGCCTGCACACACACACACACACACACACACACACACACTCAGAATAGGCCCATTATAAATCAACCCAAAGCAACAGCCCTTATGCTTCAAAGTCATCTCTAAATCGTTTATCCACAAACTGAGCCGCACTATAGGAATACCAATTTATAGTCCTCTATCATATCACTCAGAGAGGGGGGACAAAAAGAAGGGGACAGTGAGAGAGTGAGAGAGTTAGACAGAATGAGCAGGAGAGTGAGAAAGAGAAAGGGAGTGAGAGTATTTATCCACAAAATACCTATTTATACATTTCATCCTTATCTGAGAAGAATGAAGAGAGCAAAGACTTCTGTGAGGATAATGATGTTCACACATACAGTATATGAATATGTGAATGCTCTCAGTCACTCACTCTCTCCCCTACACACACACAATAACACACACACACACACACACACACACACACACACAGTGTCCCAGAGCTGCAAGATAAGAGAGGAGAGTGTTCTGGAGAGAAAGCTTCCTCATTGGTGTGCAAGGCTGCACATGTTCCAACCCTCCCTTATATCCCCTGTGTGGGTGTATGTGTGTGTGTGTGTGTGTGTGTGTGAAGGAGAGAGAGAGAGCGAGAGGGAGAGCAAAAGAGAGAGAGAGAGAGAGAGTGGAGCACTCCCTTGCTTTCCTTCACAGCCACTAAAAAGACACAGAGGACCTATTGTGCCCAAGGAAGGAAAATCACTCCATTTTCAGAAGAGGAGAGGAATGAACGGCTCTCTCTCTCTTTCTCTCCCCCTCTCACTCCTTCCGTTCATCTCTCTTGACCTCTCTCTCCCTCTCCTCCACCCCTCCCCCTCCTCCCCTCTCTCTCACACTCTCTTTCTTTCCCCCCTCACATTCACGCAGCAGCTGAAATGGTAAGGCCTGTTGAAAAGGAAGCCCACATGACAGCATTCACAGCTTTGCTTACCGCAGCATCTCCCCTGCTCACCGTGTGCCTTTGCACCACAAACCACCAATGAAAGCAAATTGATACGGCCTCTAAAAAAAAAAAAAACTAACTAAAAAAAAAAAAAAAGTTACAGCGCTAACAGGGTCACCAGTGAACAAAGGTGGACGGAAACAGGGGAGAGAGAGAACACCAGGGTTTGGAGTAAATGAGGGATTTCAAGCAGCAATAACAGCAAAACAACATTAAAGTGGAAGAATCTGTTTTTTCTTCTCCTTCTACTACTTTTTTAGAAGCTGCAGTTCATTCGCTCCAGAGCACAATTTTGTTGCAAACGATATTATCCAAAAGTCTGCTTACTGAGTGAAACTCAGGTTCCCACCAGGTAATACTGCTTTATTGAAGCAATCTATCATGGAAGGAAAGAGAAGTGTTGGACCAGTGGGGATTGGATGTGATGTAAGTGGCCCAGTTCTGACTAGATGAATGGATGTGAATGTGCCACTGCAGACAGCAGCAGAGGTGATGATGGAGGGGAAAAAAAAACATCAAGCCCACATTATTAATGATTTCAAGAGAGAGGTACTTGTTGTTTATTAAAATGTGGGACTCATTTTGAAGTGTTTGGCCGTAACTCATGTCTAATGCTGCTGAACAATCAGATCATTTGTAAATAAGTTTAACCACCACACACTTGAAGGAGACAGCTGCAGTCAGTGGTGAACTGTCTGTGGTTAATGTCAGTTTAGGATAACAATAAGTAACCATAAAAAATAAAATGATAAAAAAAGCATCATGAAGTCTGGTGACTGCTTCGTATACAAAGTGCTAAATCTACAACAGATACCACATACCTACATACAGAGAGCATGCTGTAGGGAATTAGGACACTGACTGTTTTCCTGTATAAAGAGACACATTGACTACATGAACCTTCAGTTCCACCTCCATGCACACTGCTGTAGATAATCAGACTATATTTACAACCTGATCTGATTGTCAATGATGGCTACAGCAACGTATTTGAAGGGATATAACTTCACAAAAGCCAGAAAAATAAGACCTAAGGTAATTCAGCTAACATCAATGTAAAGCCACTTCCTGCTTCATAAACAGCAAGTTTTTGCTACCACAGAACATCATGTAAATCTACTTAACCTTTAGCCATGTGGGCTGCCTACGTGACTTCATTTGCTTCACAGGTAAACCCACACATCCACACATAGTAGTACAACTTGGCTGGAGGACCACTTTCCAGCTTTTTCCAGCTCTTTAGATTTCATCTCACTGTCAGAAAATCTTTTTTTTTTTTTTTTTTTTCAGAGACAGCAACAGTCTTAGGAAGGTTCTAAGATGTGGTTGAAAGCTCTGGAAAAAGCTTGTTAAGATTGTCCCAAGTGATGCATTCTGTCCATGAAATCAAACCAGGGAACAAAAAAAACAAAGCTGGAAACCATCAAATACAACTAGCGTGCATGCAATATGCAGGGACGGCCCCAACCCTTTGTGAGAGAACGGTTCCAGCAAAAAAATAAAGAATAAAAAAAAACACCAGGAAGTGTGACAGTTT